>JASFAT010004275.1:0-600000 GCA_031353405.1 Baronia brevicornis | reverse complement strand
TCTGAGCGACTTTGAGCTTGGCGAGGAGACGGACTGTCAGTGTCCACGTCTCGGCACTGTAAGACAGTACGGGCAGGACGCACTGGTTGAAGACTTTTGTTTTCAGACTTTGTGGTATGGGCGACGAGAAGACTTGACGGAATTTCCTGAACGCTTTAAATTATTGTACATTTCAAAAGCACGCATCCCGCATAGAACCGGCGTCTGAGTGGTACCTTAGCTACCGCGCTTCGTCCGGTGAACGGTTGAGTTCCAACTCTCCTCCTCTCTATCCCTCCCCTTCCCATAAAGACACTTTCCTTCGAAGGCCGGCAACGCTTCCGCACTGCATATGGCACTGCGGATGTTTATGAATAGCGTTGATTGTTTTTCATCAGGTGACACGTCTGCTCGTTTGCCTTCCTATTCCATAAATTATAATATACTTGAATATAGGTTACTTGAATATTGATATCTCTTTCAGATCCAAGTCCATTTTTGTACTTATGGCCTATTTATTTCTCGACAATCTATTTTGGAGATGTTCTCATGATATTGTTCTTTACATTGATTCTCATTTTAGAAATGGCCGTAATTGTAAGTATATTATATTCATTTTAATAAACTTAATTTATTAAAATTGACGGCGACGTGGTTCTCCATTAGAAAAAGAAAAGAAGGAACGCTTGATTCCCACGAGGGCAAGAAGCGACCAATGGAGAGCCGTTTTGCTACGATGAATGTGAGAGGAAGGATGGATGGATGAAAAGATGGATGAGTATGGAGGAAGCAAGGAAGGTGTGCCGGGATTGTAGCGGATGGCGATCTGTGGTCTCTGCCTATGCCTACGGGAGACAGGCGTGGCTATATATATATATATATATATATATATATATATATATATATATATATATATATATATATATATATATATATATATATATATATATATATATATATATATATATATATATATATATATATATATATATATATATATTACAACGAAATTAGTTGGTTCCAGTAGGGAATGGAGCGTAGTATGTAGAACATAGAGTAAATATGCCATTGTGCTTAAGTCATATAGCCCGATATGTGTATAGCAGATGGACTATTAAAGTAACTACAAGGAAGGGCCCGCCAGGCAAACTCCGAGTAGAGAGATCCTAAATAAGATGGGAGGACGATATAAAAAAAGACCGCAGGAACAAACTGGCTAAAAATAGCAAAAAATTGAGAAAATAGAAGTCCTTTTCATGATAGGGGTCCATGCAACCAAAAGCAGACATTAATATATTATATTTTAGTATAATATTTATTATTATATTTTAATTAATATAATATTGCTTTATTTTTTTATAATGAAAAGCTTTTTTATTTTTTATTTTATTATTAATGGAGTCAGGCGTAACTTTGAGGAAATAGACTCTACGGAAGACAGACTTTTCGGTTGTCTTCCGTAGAGTCTACTATACCTGAAGATGCCTCGTGTTGGGGCGAAACACGTGTCGTTTACAAGATGGAAAAGTGGTAGTGTGTGTTTGGTGTTGTGTATAGCGGTTGGTGAGTGGAGAATTGATGGCCGATTTTCGGTAAGGTTTTGGTTTAAGTTTCAAATAAATCCACTTAATCCAACAGAAAAACACACGTTATTAATTTTCTGTTATTGTTTTGCTTGTCGCGGCTTCTTAGCTAAGTAAAACTTTTGACTGACCATATTTTATTTTATTATTTATGTCCTTTATATATTTTTTATTACTTATATCTGAAACCTAATTCTGGAACTAGACACCTTATACATCAGGAAACCTTCACCCCAAATAATGAAGACTATTTATTTTTCTTTAATTTTTAGACCATTACATTCCAATGTTTACTTGAGGTCATCGTTTGCGAATGGAAGTGGGCAAACCGGGCCACAGTTACCATATCTTTATGTATAAGTGGGATTCTTTTGAATATGTATACATATATGACTGTGAGTATTTTCCCTTTGGTTCTTTTCTTTAAGTGACACGCCTGACGATAAATGTTTAAGTAATATTTTAAAAATAAAAATCAATTTGACAAATTCATTCCAAGGTCACACTTTCATAAATGAAAAAAATTTTATTAATTTTTTTTTAAACTAATACATTTCGTCTGCTCATATATAAATATATACCGTCATGATGGTCATCACGAACACATTCATGATCATGGTCATCATCATCATCATCATCATCAACAGCCTGTGGCAGTTCACTGCTGGACATAGGCCTCCCCTATGGAGCGCCACCTACCCGATCTTCGGCTACACGCATCCAGTTTCTGCCAGCCGCCCTGCGCAGATCGTCGCACCATCTTGTCGGGGGGGCGTCCCACACTACGTTTACCAAGACGCGGTCTCCATTTCAGCACTCGTCTGCTCCAACGATTGTCGGATCTCCGACAAACGTGACCAGCCCATTGCCACTTTATGATCATGGTCACGGATACTTAATGCACAAAATGTGACTTTGTTAAGTTCGTTTTTCAAAATATTATAAATATTCTTTGGAACCGGCTACCTTCGGCGGTCTTTCCGAACCGATACGACATTGGCACAAAAGAAAACAAAAGGCTGGCAACGATTCCGTGACTCCTGCGGCCACCTGGTGGTAATGATCGGTATCCATAGATATCCGCAACGAATGAAGCATCTCAGATGCGTTGTCGTTCTTGTGTGAACACATACGTTCGTATCTTGAATGCCCGCATGTCGCTTGTTTGGGAACACCGCAGGTAAGACGTAACACAGTTGTTTCGTTTGAGAAATGAAATGAATAAATTGTTTATTTTATTCCAGACCCGCATCTTTCTCTTCGTGTTCAGCTCGGCGATTGCAACATTGATTGAAGTGTTGATAGTGTACTGGGCGTATCCATTCGGTCGACTGCTGGACGACATAATGTTTCACTATGGAACTCCCGTAACACGATTCAGAGTTATCAGTTTCCACGTGGTCCCACTGTTTTATCTTGTAAGGATCATTGCAATTATTTCATTGATGATTAGTAGAATTAGACGTTATTTTATGTAGGGCCACGCTGCATACGAATACTTTATCAAGAATGGCATATATTTGTCTGTACCATGAATGGCCCGGGGAAGTACCACACTCCCGCTGATAACCGGCGTCTGAGTGGTAGCTTAGCTACCGCTCTTCATCCGGTAGGGGTTGAGTTCCGAAGCTAAGTCACTCACTTTACCCCATAACACAAGTAAACTGTTTTTGTTCTTTCTATTTACTGTTCAATGTTTATTGATGTTTTTATGGTTTTAATTAAATTAATCTGCAATCTCCATTTTTTGTCTATACTCTTATTATAGTTATAAATATACAGAAACAATTGTAATGAACTTATCTGGACTTGGTTTATCTGTACTTTTTATTTTGTTAAAAATTGGTAACCTCTTTTTGTCTATACTGAAGCAGTGAGGTCAATATAATAAAGTTCGTTTCGCCCATCTCGTTTTTCTATCTTAGCAATGACTTGTATTTGAAAGTAGGTAGGTACTTTATTTCGCCCACCCTGTTCGTCTATCTTACTAATGACTTGTATTTGAAAGTAGATAGGTATTTTATTTCGCGCACTCTGTTCGTCTTTCTTACTAATGACTTGTATTTGAAAGTAGATAGGTATTTTATTTCGCGCACTCTGTTCGTCTTTCTTACTAATGACTTGTATTTGAAAGTAGATAGGTATTTTATTTCGCGCACTCTGTTCGTCTTTCTTACTAATGACTTGTATTTGAAAGTAGATAGGTATTTTATTTCGCGCACTCTGTTCGTCTTTCTTACTAATGACTTGTATTTGAAAGTAGATAGGTATTTTATTTCGCGCACCCTGTTCGTCTATCTTACTAATGACTTGTATTTGTAACTAGGTAGGTGTTTCATTTCACGCACCCCATTCGTCTAACTAGTAGATAATCTCTTGTATTTGAAGGTAATCCGAGTTTGCATATTTTGCAATTTCTTTGCCAAGTTTAGAACTTACGACATTACCACTTATTTGAAGAAAGCTGTAAACCTTTACTCTAATTATGCAGATTAGATTTTATCACTCGCCTAGAAACTGGAGCTCTATTGGTATTTGCTCCCGTTTAAACTCTTAACAGCTAGCATTACCCGAATATAGCTGCTTAATAATAATATAATATTGAAAATAGCTATTAAGCTAGTAAGCTTAACAGCTATTATAAATAATTGTGTTAAAAATTTAATTTTCAGTACTACATGTTTAGTTTATTTAAAGCTCTATTTGCTCCCGTTATTAAAAATCGCATGTTAAAGCTTTACACTTTTATCATGCGTTTATGCTTTACATTTTTAACACAATATTTAATTTAAAAATTCATATATTTTCAGTATAAAATGCATAGTTTATTTAAAGGACTATTGGTGGCTATAGAATTGAAGCTGCAAAGCAAAGTACCACACTACATGGAGATGCTATACGCGATGTGCTTGCCATATATACTCGGAGCGGTTTACATTACAATTCTTTGCATCTGTGTCCAGAAAAGGGTATTTTGTATTCGTGTATATTCAATTTTTTTTTTGTTTTCGTCATAAGAAATTACATTTTATCTATTGAACGCTGATCCGTTACTAATAAAACTTTTACTACCATTTCGCAATGAGGTTCCTCTGAACGGAGAAGAAACGGCGAAAGAAACTCCGCAGGTATCATCGTTTTCATGTTATCGTACGTATGTACATACATAACAAGGTTCTAAACTCACCTTGAAGCTGCGGCAGCTTCATGATTTGTCACAGATCATGCCACTGTTTTGACTTTCAGTGTGGCCTGTTAGTGTTATTTTTTATGGGATTGGAAGGCAAACGAGCAGGCGTGTCACCTGATGGAAAGCAAACTCCGCCAATAAACATTCGCAGTGCCATGGGCAGTGCAGAAGCGTTGTCGGATTTTAAGGAAAGTGTCAATAAGGGAGGGGGAGGGAAGAGGGTATTGGACGTCCGAAACTCACCCACTTACCGGACGAAGCGCGGTTGCTAAGCTTACCACTCAGACGCCGGCTTTCTTGCGGTTTTTTTGTATTATTTAGTAATCTGCGGATAACTTATCGTTAATACAGTTACATCTAAATGCAATGTATCGGCACTACGACGTCTTTGAATGCTCTATCTTATTATGCCAGTCAATTAGTATAGTAAGAGAGGATAACAGTACAAATACGTTGCTTAGTTGTTTACAAACTGAATCTTAATAAATTACTATACTAACTTACTTCGTTGGCACACCCAAAGTATGTCTTGGCGTCCCATACGAAAACCCGCCATTGCTCACTACGAAAAAACTATCAACCATGACATGGAATTATATGCAAGAATAGATTTCCGGTGTAATGTGAATTGAACTGTAATATTTTTAGGAATTCGGCAGTTTATTGAAGCCTATTCCGGAATGGGGTCCCACTGACCCTTCCTTGAGGAAACTGAGAAAACAATTTGATTCCGTAATAGTAAGTGTAACTAAGTGTAACTGTAATATATATATATATATATATATATATATATATATATATATATATGATGTTTGTAACTATTACACCAGTGACATAATATTTCTTGAACCGCTTATCACGTTACGTCTTGATAAAATGGTGATTATGGTATCAAAACCTTCTATGGACTTTTTCAGTCTATAAAAGTCATATAATCGATAATAACATAAGATTATGAAAATGTATGTAAGTTGATGATGTAAGTTGGCGGGAAAGTCAATCGCATTTCTGTAGTCACTAAATCATCCAGAAATAGTGAGTAAAGACTGTTTTACCGAAGTGTTCAATGATTAACTCTGTACAAATTAATGTGAATAGTTTACTTAGTTACGAACTAGATGGCGCCACTTAGTAAGTCAACACGCACAAGGTGACATGAATAAGTTTTTGATTTCGGTACGGTTCGGTATAAATTATTATTCATTGTTGACCACCTGTTATTTGTACTCTCGTTAGATAGATAGATATATTCTTTATTGTAGACCAAAAAGAAAGTAATAGAATTATTGATTGTAATATTTATATACAAATGGCGGTCTTATGGTCTCGTTTTCAACTCATTAAGAATAATATCAATCCCAATTGTAAGATACTGCTTTACCGACGAGTTTTATTTATTTTTTCAGTACGTAGAGTCACAAGCGCCAAGAGAGCTCAGCCGGTACATAAATGAAAAATCTGAACTGGAGTCTTATAAGCTTGACATTCCCTATGACGTGTTACCCTCCACGTCGCCTAAGACAGATTTACACAAAGAAGATGAGAAAAAGAAGAAATAAATAAATACTACATTACATTCTTTAACACTGCATCATTTTGGTTTTATTAAATGGAGATTGGATTAATTTTTGTAACATTATTTGACTATAGTTTTGGTCACTTGACAATTATTAAGTTAAAAATGAAGCACTTTATTCATGAGGCAACTTGTACTATCTTAGTTTGAATTATCTACATATAGTATTCAAACGACATGAAAAAGATCGTCGATTTACTTTCCTCTGCTGTCTTTGAAGTATGCTAATTAGGATAGAAGAGGAAATATGTTTGGCCATCTGATTCCTTACGATAGTTTTATGAAAAACATCAGGGAAGAAAAAGATAGAAGCAATGAGAGGATGAGAGAGGCCTAAATCGAACATTCGCGTATCTAATAAAGGAGAAAGTAAATGTTGTGTCGTTTCACGACTTAAAGGTAAATAAAACTGGCGGAGGATAGAGAAGCACGGCAGAGGAAAACTCCATACGACTAGAGCATAACTCTTAAATAGAAGAAAAGAAGTAGTAGTCAACACCTTGTAACTCTAACGTCTACTGTAAACCGTGCATCTTGTGTGGCTTCTTTAGCTCACATATATTTCTATCCCTTTCGCACTAAATCCATTTCATTTCATTTATTTATCTTATTTATTTATCTATGGTATAGGGGTGTTTGAAAGCCTCCTATGGATTTTTAAGTTAATCATTTCTATATATTTTTAGGTGCTAAAAACCAAAGTTGCTTCATATGTGTTAGATAATTGCATATAATTCACTTAGTCAATTAAATTGAAAACAAAAGAAAAAAAATAGGTTTTCATAGCTGCCAGCTTCATTTTGAACACATGGTCATCATTAATTACTAAATAAATTCACATACATACATATCGTCATGCCTAGGGGTCATTCCCTTAGGGGTAAGCAGTGACCACAGATCTCCATCTGTTACGATCTCGGCATACTTTCCTCGTTTCCTCCACACTCATCACTCTCTTAGTCCAAGCTCGTCGGTTAAGGATACTCTTGACTTGACCTTCCTTAAAAATTTCGGCAATTTGGTCAAGGTAACATATATTGGTCTTCCGCTTCTGACCCTTCCATCCACATCCGCAACGTAAATTTCTTTTGCCAGTCGCCTTTCGTCCATCCTCTCTTTGTGCCCTAACCATCGAATCATCCATTTCTCAACTTTTGTCACGACACCATGTTTACTCCACATCGCTTTTTTATATCTTTATCCCATACAAAGTCACACACATATTTCTTAATGCTCTCATTTCCACCGCATTCAGTCTGCCTTCATGACTCTTCTGCCAAACCCAACTTTTACTACCGTACATCAGAGTCGGAACAAGCACCCCGATTAGCCAATCAGGCCCTTTTAGACACATTCTAACAAAAATGCAGAAAATTCACATGATGATAAATATTGACAAATTGGATTTATTAAATTTATAAACTTCTTTGACTGCGAGACGTAAGTTAAAATATTCAAGTGTTTCTCTGAAGGTTAAAAGCCAATAATCAAAAAAATATTTCAATCCAGCACACAACAATAGGATTACGTCGGTGCAAACTAGATTTGAAAGCGAATGTACATAAACCAAATGTTCATCGAATTTCGCTAGCGTAGGCATTGAGAAAAGTCAAACAGCTTACGTCTGTACACTTTTGATCGAATTCAAGTAATCTGTTTTCTTTTTTCTAAAAAAAAATTTTTTTCGTACGCTCCGCATAAATCTAGATTCGGGTCAAAAGACTAAATCGTCAGAAGGCAAAAACAAACTTATCACAGTTTAGCTGAACAAAAAAGAAACAGACTTTAATCTTCGTATAAACTCAACGAAGCTATGGTAGTAGGTTTGGTTTTTGACGCCCATTAGGTCACCGCGGTTCGTTACCGTCACCCTGACTTGGTGATATTAAATTAAAATACAGCATTGTTTTTTCGACCAATTGGATCAGTGGACTCCGCCCACAGAGTCAATGGTTGCGGTTTCGATCCCCGCATCGGAATAAATATATGTAGGGCCTACAGGTATTTATTCCGAGTCTCGTATCCCCGCCAATCCACATTGGACAAGCGTGGTGGGTTTAATGTCCGTTCCTCAACATAAATGGAGAGACCCGTGCTCAGCAGTGGGACTTATATTGTTTTTTCATCAATATAAACGGAGAGACTGACTGCATGCATACACACATAAGGGGATATCCACTGAGATCGAGCCTCTGGGATGAACCGTACTGCTCGCGCAGCAACTCCAAGGGGCGACTGCCGCCAGATGCCGCTGTTCCTAGCGGTTTTTGGGCGTTCTTTAACAATTTCGCGTCGTCGAGATGTGGCTGAACCTATTCCTACGTTGGATTCCTATTCCCATTCCTCGTAGGAGTCAGGTGGCGACAGGAGGATTTCTTGTGGGAGCGGACGTCCCTCAGGTGGACGAGTAATATTATTATCAGTTAAATTGTTTATTTTTAGTGTGTATGCCCGCCAATCCGCCTTGGTAAAGCGTGATGGGTTAATATCCATTCTTCCAGAAATCCATACATACATATCATAACGCCTGGCCGGCTGGCTCGGGGAAGTACCACACTCCCGCAGAACATAGGCGTCTAAGTGGTAGCTTAACTACCGCGCTTCGTCCGCTGAGCGCTTGAGTTCCGGAGGCCTAACCCCCGCTGCCCCTCTTCTTCCACTCCCCGTCCCATAATGACCCTTTCCTTAAATGCCGGCAACGCTTCTGCACTGCCTATGGCACTGAGGATGTCTATGGGCGGCGTTGATTGCTTTCCATCAGATGACACGCCTGCTCGTTTGCCTTCCTATCCCATAAAAGAAAAAAAGAGAGTGATGAGCGTGGAGGAAATAGCATATATTACTGCAAAGAACATCATTCATTCTCTCAAACAACATTCTCCTATCCATAAAGTTTGTGTTAAATCCGAGAACCACAAAAAAGCATGCAGCCGTTGCTATCACAATGGAACTAAAACCATTACTTTTAAAAGCAGTTCGTTAGAGGGGAATCATTAAACTGTCTACTGTGTAACAAAAAGGAGCGGGCAACCAACCGTTTGAGAGCGTGGTCTTAATACCCATTTAAATCTTTGGATTAAGATCTGAATCACCGCAGATAGCAAAATTAACAGCATTTCCTTCTTTTTAGCGTATTGCGAGAAATATTTTCGTAATTTTAATAGCGGTTCGGCCATGGTGCTACAAATAGGCTGGGTCGATCCGGAAAGTGTGGTACCAGTCCTTCAGAATATTGGCGCTATGTACCACTTACTTTATCGCGATTCATATAGTGAATACAGAAATCTAGAAGCCTGATCCTACAATATAAGTTAGCAAAACATTGAGATCTTATTCAAGGTCCGTATAAACTATATATATTCTTGGTACTTATATAAAAACTATTTTAATACACAAATACACTACATATTTTGATTTTATATACACAGCTGTAATTTTATTGTTGTATTGTAATTTAGCCCAATATCTGGCGATTTAATACAATAATAAAAAATGTTTATAATTTACAATAATTTGTTGATTTGTATATTTTCTTGATTTTTTTCGAGTTTAATTAAAATGAACCCATTAGTTCGTAACTTAAACCTTAGACTCACTTGGGTCCTATCTACTTACACGCTATAAAGCAACCATTTTTTTTCGTAGTGATAATTTTTTACTAGTGTACAGAAAAAAAATCGTATCTTTATAAGTTTTAGTCTTAATGAGATAAAAATGGACTTATTCGGAAGGCAACAATATTGCCTATCGTTTATATTAAAAAACATTTCGTAACTATAAAATAAATATTAAACAATACAAATTAAACAAACAACCCCAATGACACCTTTTATTTTTTTATTAGATCGACAGATTTTGAACTAAGCTACAATATAACATTAATTTAACAGCTGTATGTATGTATATGACCAAAGTGTGTTGTGTATTAAAATAGTTATTGCTACTTAGAATATCGCTAGTCCGGACACACTGTATATAGTTAAAATTTTTGGATCCTACTCTCATAATGTCATTTATTTCTGTCATCGATTAACTGGAAGACATTCCTCTATGGAATGAGCAGCTATGGTACACAGTTTCTGTATATTTAAACAACGATGTTTTATTTTGCATACGCTATAAATTATATACCGACAAACAAACTAAATATTCAATACAGAATACTAAAATATTTCCCACGGTTTTCGGCGTATTTTTTTTTTCGGTAACGATCTTTTACATTATTTTACTTCTGTCCCGACTTTTATCTCTAGAGCTTTAAGAAATTTATGTTGGGTAAGATATAAATTCATTAGAGGTTGGTTGAATTTATTTCTCCCAAAATATCTCGAGAAGGAATTCGTGAAATTTTAAATATATAACGTAAGGTAAGAAAAAATGAAGGTACGATAAGACTGTCGTTGGGTTGTGTTATATATGTGCATATGTATATATAAACATAAATTTTAGTTTCCTTGTATGTTCTTGAACCATTCTTCCGATTGCGATGAATGTTTTTTTTAAAACAAATTTTGAAAAATAAAACTCCAAATATATATTACCTTTTCAAAAAATTTTCAAATTCCCGTACGAAATAGAAAGGAAATACATACTATTAAGAACTTCTAAAACTTTGGTCTTCGTCAAATCTTTTCTAGTATAATTATAATGTATATAATATAATATATATGTATAATATAATATATATAATATAAATATAATGTTAAAAAAAATTCAGCATAGAAACAAAGTGCGTTTAAAGTCAAACAAAAACTGAAGAGGCAATGGACAAGGACCCATTTATGAACTGAAGTCCGTAGAACTGGCAGCCTGCGGAGTATCAGTGTGAGACGAGCCCCGGCTAGATAGAGCGGCGATCTACCCAGGCTGGTTTTCGGTAAACAGATGCGTGAAGCCAAAGATCGCGGTAGTTGGCGCGATTTAATCCTAGGTCCAGGAGTGGACTGGTGCTATTGTCTGCTATTGATGATAACAATGAAGTATGGAGACCATGATTATTCTTTTCTTAGTTCTCATCTTAAAGGTGGCAGTCCCAGCGTTCAGATCAAATTATATTATTATTATAGCTTTATTAACCACAATTTTATTGATATAGTTAGATTTATTTTATTATGTCCTATTATGTGGTCACTTTTGGGTAAAATCCTTTCTCTGTCTAGTCTTGGATCATTTCTTTTTTCCTGCTGTTTCTACAATGTCATCTGCCCATCTATTCGTCTATTTTTTCCTTAGAGCCAGGCCGTTTCGTTTTCTTGGTTCGTTCATTTTGTATTAATATAACTGTCCTTAATTTTTGTAAGGTTTGGTTAGTATTGAAGACAAGTTGTTTCTTGACGTGAGACGTTAAAATGTATGCCAGCTATTACAACAGATAACTTATCTACGTGAACTACGATGTTCTACGTTTCAATGAATTCTCTTGGCACGTAATTGCATTAACGCTCGTAATTGGATTTCGCATCAGAGGTTGATGGAAAACTCATTTTCTAGCGAGGAATGTTTTAAAACATTCGACGACCGATTGGCTCAGTGGCGGGGCCCACGGAGTTAATGGTCGCATATATATATATATATATATATATATATATATATATATATATATATATATATATATATATATATATATATATATATATATATATATATATATATATATATATATATATATATATATATATATATATATGCCCTGTCCTTTCCTTTCTTCTCTATCCTTTCCCTTCCTCTCCACCAATTTCCAATCCGCGAGCTTAGTCGCAAGCGTGCTCCCCCGGGTACTATGGTGCCTTACCTCAGCATGCAGGGCTCTGCTGGGGCTGACCTCCATCCTCCCTTGCGGCTCGTGGGATTCACTAAGACGAATCTAATATACTTAATTTGTTGAAAATGACGGCTACGTGGTTCGCCACCCGTCACGTCCTGTTTCTCACGAGGGCGAAAAGCGACTAATGGAGAGCCGTTTCGCTGCGATGAATGATAGCAGATGGAGCTCTGTGGTGGACTTAAAAATTTTGATATCTTAGTTATAATTAAATGTAAACCATGAAAAGCATAAGGAAAATAAAGGACTTTTCCCACCAACTTACATCAGTGACGTTGTGTTTTTATTTAATTTTTAATCTTATATTATTATCAGTTATATTGTTTAATCCTGGTGGCGTATTATACAATATAGTTCAATTAAGGCGTATACATGAAGTGATATGAAAGAAATGCGTGTATCGTGACTTTTTAAGTTGACTTAAAATGTCCATATAGAAGGTTTTGGTAAAATATCCACCATTTTATTAAAACGTATTTTAGCATCGGAATGACCTGGAGCGAAATAGCGCGTAGCTCAAGAACGTGATGTCGGAACACTGTGGACGCCCGCTGCCCCACATGGAGGACATAGGAACATAAGTTATCAAGACGTAACGTGACAAGCTGACTGGTGGAATTAAAGATATTTGATATTATTGTATTTTACTTGACACTGGCATAATAGTTATAACTAATTGTCATTAAATAAAAAAAGGTAAATGGAAAGTTTGCAAATGGCAGTAATTTAAGCTTTCAATTAGTCGAACCCATTGCTTACGCCTTCAGCGTTTCGTCTTGTTTCAGGTACGTGACAAGCTGACTGGTGGAATTAAAGATATTTGATATTATTGTATTTTACTTGACACTGGCATAATAGTTATAACTAATTGTCATTAAATAAAAAAAGGTAAATGGAAAGTTTGCAAATGGCAGTAATTTAAGCTTTCAATTAGTCCAACCCACTGCTTACGCCTTCAGCGTTTCGTCTTGTTTCAGGTAAATTTGTTAACAAACGCCCGCGACGCTTACCCGGACGTTGATTGAATCGACACATCTATCTGGCTGAGCCGAACTGATTCCACGTACGTAACACCAGGTTTACTTGTTACAGTGAGTAATTAGACACTCTCAGCGTTGCTAATGAAGCGCATGCGGCATTTCTTAATTTGTCGTCCGCCATTCCTCGTACTTCGTTCCAAGTTAAAAGACGTACGAATGTAATTTACTGTAGGTATTTCTATTTCGATAAAAGGTTATATTATAATTTAGTAAACGAATGCCAAATTATGATGTCCTACATTACGTTTACCAAGACGCGTTCTTTTATTAATACAGTAAAAGCTCTTTATTCACGGGGTATATGTTCCATAAATATGCCACGAATACAGAAACCGTGAATACGGAATGGTATTTTATATGGTATTATAGGGGATACGTTCATAGGTGACAAAATAAAAAAAAACAAATATATAAAAAAATCAATTTAATTGAAGTTTTTAAAAGTTGGAATCCTTTTATTATTATTTATGTACTTATTAGATCCGCGAATAAATAAATTTTTAGCCGCGAATATAGGAATTGGGTCGCATTTTTTTTAATGCGACCCAAGCGTGCCGATCGTCCCAGGGTCGGGCTCCCCCGGGGACTATGGTGCCTTACCTCAGCATGCAGGGCTCTGCTGGGGCTGACCTCCATCCTCCCTTGCGGCTCGTGGGATTCACTAAGACGAATTTAATATACCTAATTTGTCGAAAATGACGGCGACGTGGTTCGCCACCCGTCACGTCCTGATTCTCACGAGTGTGAAAAGTGACTAAGGACGAGCCGTTTCGTTGCGATGAATGGCAGCGGATGGAGCTCTGTGGTCTCTGCCAACCCCTGCGGGGGATAGGCGTGAATATATAAAAAAATAAAAATAATTTTTAATCCCCGAATAGTGAAAACGCGAATGAAGGAAGTTTTTACAGTATACTCTCTTTAATATATAGCATCATACATTATATAATATAGCACCACTATATAAGTGACTATATGGGCTTCTACGCTTGGCTTGGCCTATGCTGAGTAAGAGCTTTAAATGACGTCACACTACTACATAGTTCTGTTATACAGTTTGATTTTTCTTTCTTTTTTTAAACTAGTGTGTAATTTCGTCACTAATTTGTTCCTTGGCTTTATTTTTAAATATTATGTATGTGTGTTATTGATAAACAATTCATATTCAGTCTCCATTACAGCATTTGTCGTCTTTTCTCATTATTAGTTTTATGACAAACTAGACCAATCCATCTATCTTATTATATTAAGGAATATTGCTCGATAGTTAAAATCCTCCATGACTTGTTTCCTTAATTATCATTATTTGTCCTAGTTACGTTTTGTATTATATTAAAAGCAAATCTATTTAAATAAAGCTTTTTATACTTTATACCGTACTTACAATCAATTAGCTGGCCTCGGAATGTTGATAAATTAGTTTTCTAATTACGAATTGCTTCATAAAAGTAGAAAACGACGAAATAGGTACTTCAGAAGATTTCCTTTTCATTGCGATATTTATCTCATGATATATTAAATTAAACGATAAAAAATAAATAAATTCTATTTATCATTACAACAACTCAGCTGTTCTCTGCAGTTTGTGCGGTGAAAAATGAAGCATCTTGTCCCCCTAACTCCGTATCTCAGTAAGAGAAACTTCCGCCTGGCTACGATCAGCAAAGGACGTGATCTTTTAACAGACCCGTACACGGGTGGGCCGTTGCAGACATACAATGTGCTATACAACACCGCAATGTGAGGGGTGTCATTGTGGGGTCGCTAGTCAGTCTATGGATTATCTGCTCGCCTGCTCACTGCGCCCTAATACCAATACATTTCAAGGTCTCATCGAGGCGACTGCTGCTGCGATTGCATAGGCGAATTACTGGGTCGGAACAATACAGGAATAACTGACAAGAAAAGAAGATTACGAAGGTGTGTACATTGGCAAAACATCTATGTAATTATAAACAGACTAGCTGACCCGGCAAACTTCGTACCGCCTCAGAATCAATAAATAAAAAATCTGCACGATAATTGCATGAATGTTGCAACATTAGTAAAAAATGTGGTCAAAACTTAACAGGAACTAAAAGAAATCGTATTCAATAAAAAAATGAAAAAAAAAACAATACTTTTGAATTTAATTAGATTTCCGAACGATTTTTAATTTTAATTGATTTCTGAACGATGCGACGAACATCAAATATTTGACAAAACGAAATTGTTGCTTTTACTATATTCCTAATATTTTTATCATATTTACTCACCTTTTAAACCTTCCCTGGACTTCCAAAAATAATTCAAAACCTAAATGAGTCAAATCGGTCCAGCCGTTCTCGAGTTTTAGCAAGACTAACGAACAGCAATTGATTTTTATATATATATATATATATATATATATATATATATATATATATATATATATATATATATATATATATATATATACACACACATTTCCCTCCCACTCAATTCCCTGAGACAGACGCCGCCCATCTAATAAAAAAACAACGGATAAATGAGCTAAATATTGCCCAAGGTATAAGAAAAGAAAGAAAGGTAGACAATACAAAAGATGCAAAGATGACATTAAGAAACTAGCAGAATCGACCTGGACGGCACAAGCAAGATAGAACTCTATGGAGATCACTTGGGGAGGCCTATGCTGAGGGGAAAGACAATCTAACCGATGTCTAGACTAGATTTTGTTAAATTGTATTTATTTATTCTTTTTGTACGAATTCTAGTACAAAGGTGGACTGACTATCGAAATCGGAAGGCATTCATTCATAAGTCAACCTTTTGGTTGCTTGAAAAGCTTTTATGTGGTAGATACATAAACAATATATTAACTATTGTGATACATACATATATTTGTATATACTTTATCAAAATATATTTGAAAATGAGATGAAGAGATGTGATGATATATTCGTGAAGTGTATGTATTTTCGTAAATTTTAAAGATTTTTCATACATCACATTTTTACATACAATAAAACAATTATCACTATTAAGAAATAAGTTCATGATTGTATTTAGTTTTAATATAAATAAAGGCTATTTCAATTTATATGTATTTTATTCTTATAATCCACCGAGATTTCATACGGTACTTCAACTTATTACACATACAATTTGCACTTAATTATTCTTTCATCAGCGGCTTTATGTAGCCCTTGGGAAACCGTATTTCGCGAACATTGTAACTAACGTGTTTGTATTATTTAATGGTAATAAGTTATAACTATTATATGCCAGTGTCAAGTAAAATATAATAATATAAAATATCTTGGACTTGCCAGCTTGTCACGTTACGTCTTGATGAAATGGTGGCTTCCGAAACTCAACCGCTTACCGGACGAAGCGTGGTAGCTAATCTACCACTCAGACGCGGGTTTTCTACGGGAGTGTAGCACTTCCCCGGGCGTCAGACAAATAATATGACATTTTTGACAAAGTATTCGTCTACGGCGTAGCTCTACCAATTCAAAACTTAATAATTTAATTAATAATATATTAAAAATTATATCTTCAAAATATATTAAAGATTAATAAGTATTTTCTACTGTTATTTTTTTTATTTATAAATTTTGATTTATAAATATTTATTCCGAGTCTGGTAAAATCCGCTTTGTCTTTCCTGCTCTCTTTTCTTCTCTATCCTGTTCGCTTCTTCTCCGCCAATCCACGGTCTGCCGTGCCAGTGGATGCGTGGCTAGGGGCGAGCTTAGTTGCAAGCGTGCTGACCCTCAACATGCAGGGCTCTGCTGGGGCTGATCTCCATCCTCCCTTGCGGCTCGTGGGATATACTAAGACAAATTTAATATACTTAATTTGTTGCAAAATGACGGCGACATGGTTCGTCACCCGTCACGTCCTGATTCTCACGAGGGCGAATAACGACTAACGGAGAGCCGTTCCGCTGCCGTGAATAGAAGGGGATGGAGCTCTGTGGTCAAGTGAAATTTATTGTCATTTATAGACACGAATGCATCAGCTTGTTTTGACAGCTGATATATCATATGCCTAGTCCGATAGAAATATGGTGTCCATAAACTATCTCTTACAGCTAGCTTCAATACCACGCTGACAGTTAAACGGGTTCTTTTGTGATAGCTTTGGAAGATGACAAGCTTCCAGCCCCTGTATTGTTTTCACTATTATTTTATCTTTTTCTTTGATGGCAGTTAGCTATAACTGTTATGCCAATGTCAAGTAAAATAATATCAAGTATCTTAAAATGTAAATTCAGCCTTTTCACGTTACGTCTTCATAAAAAGATGGCCGTTCTACCAACTTCCATTATGCACGTATTTTGTTTCATTTCACTTCGCTTCAATGCCTTAATCAAATTATATTAAGTAATAAGCCACCATAATATAAATACTATAATTGACAACACAATGATTTTATAAAGATGTTGAATGATACCTTGAATAAATCGTTGATGTTCTCAAGATAAGCCAGATTAAACTATCTTTAATCGACGAGCTTGTACGAGTGTATTTCTTATGGGATAGGAGGGCAAACGAGCAAGCGTGTCGCCTGATGTAAAGCAATCAACGCCGCCCATAACCAACCGTGAAACCGCAAGAGTCACGGAAACGTTGCCAGGCCTTTTGGTATGTGTAGGCTTGTTTTTTAAAGGTGCCAATGTCGTATCGGTTTAGAAAACCGCTGAAGGTAGCTAGTTCCACAGGGTGGTGGTGCGTAGAGAAGTGAGTGTGGATGAAGCAAAGATAGTGTGCCGGGGTCGTAGCAGATGGAGGACTGCGGGCTCTGCCTACCCCTAAGGGAAACAGGCGTGATCGTTATTCAAACATGCATACAAACGGCATGTTTGAATAATGAGAGAGGAAAAAATGAATAAAATAAAAGAACGAGAATAGGGTCTCTGGAATCCCTACAATCACCATACAAAACGTGGAAACCAAATGCTACCAATTGATGCCGATATTCTAGAAGAATGTGGGACTACACCGGTAGATCTGGCCTATTTATCTTTTCATACCTTCACCACTATTAACCTAGATTTACCTAGCAAGTGATCCCTTCCAGTTCACCTTAGGAGGTGGATCTATTCTATGCTGAAAACCATATAGCAAAGTTAGTATATATACAACAAATATAGTATAGCTACAACTTTGTTCTGGACTTCGTATTTGTAATTCGAATATGTGGCACATGAAAATACATTGAATGTAATGAATAATATATGAAGTCACATATTTTTATGTTTCCTCTGAGAGAATCCATTAATATCCACTTACAGTGTTGCATAAATGTAAGACCAATTTGGGAAACGCACCTTCATACATTACCTTCGTTATATCAAAATGCTTCCACGAGAATTTCATTTACTATATTTTATTTTGTTTGTTCCATTTTAATGGGAAATTCGTTTCGTTTTTTTAGCGTTTTATGGTAAATTATCCTCGTTGCCTATGGTATCTGCTATACCACAGGCACTGAAGATACGTCACCTACTCTCACAGCTATAAATATGGGGAAAAAGAAGGAAATAAATGAAAAGAAGAGAAGTTTCTCCAGCTCTCAAAGGTCATGAAACCAAACACATCACGAACTAAACATCCTAGCAGTCTGAACACATTCTCTGCCGGTCAATCTTTGAATTGATAGATAGAAGAGAAAAGTAGGTACAAAAACACAGACCATGAAAAAGCCTCAAAGAAATTTCTTTCTAATCACAAAGAGTCACAATTATTTAAGCCCTGCTCATAAGGATGAGGGTACTTGCTGCAAGGTGAATATTTGATTTTTAAATTTATTATTATTTTTTTCTCGTGTTTTTATATGTATATGTGTATATATATGTATAAGTATGGATATATATGTATGTGTATACATATTTATTGTATGTATTTATAGTAATATAATCAGTTTTAATTTTTTTTTAGTGCAGGCTGCATCATCTCTAAACAATACATTAATTTCTAAAATTAATACATTAATTTCTTACTACAAGCCTTTCTTATAAATTTGTCTTCATGCTAATTTTCAGGAGACTGCAAGTCGGAATAATTTTGAATTTCGGCAAAGCGTATTTGTACAGTGAATATATTAAACAGTCAGCGAGTGAGGCGTGTGGAATCACTATTTATTCAAGGGACTATCACGAACTATGAAGAGAATATCTAACAAGAATGATATTGCATAACACATGATAAATTTTTTTAAAGCCACAAATGTGTGTGTGTGTGTATTAATTATTTTCCTATTTATATTGTAGCTTCTCTTGATAAATCTTTACCATACCCATAAGTTTGACTGATAAAACTATTAAAATTGGATGCCTTCGTTGAGCTAGATGGACGAGGTTAGAGTACCCGAACGCAAGTCGTAGAAGCCGCGGAAGGTCTAAGCTCAGATGGCTAAATGGAGTCGAGGACAAGGAGGCAATCGGTGTGAGGGGCTGGGGAGAAAAAGCTAAACTAAGATCCAACTGGAAAAATTTACTGAACTACGTTAAGGCCCACCCGCGACCGTAACGTTTTGGTGATGATGATGAAACTTTGACTGGCAGAGAATGCCTTTCAAAATTAAGTCTGCCTTCCTACTATAATGTGTACAAAAAGAATAAATAAAAACAATATGGACAGTCAAAAGTTTTACTTAGCTAAGATCCGCGACAAGCAAAACAATAACAGAAAATTAACAATGTGTGTTTTTCCGTTAGGTTTAGTGGATTTATTTGGAACTTAAACCAAAAACTTACCGAAAATCGGCCATCAACTCTCCACCCACCAACCACTATACACAACACCAAACATTACCACTTTATCACACATTATCACTTTTCCATCTTGTAAACGACACGTGTTTCGCCCCAACACGAGGCATCTTCAGGTATAGTAGACTCTACGGAAGACAACCGAAAAGTTTTCGATTGTCTTCCGTAGAGTCCACTAAACCCAACGGAAAAACACACATTGTTAATTTTCTGTTATTGTTTTGCTTGTCGCGGATCTTAGCTAAGTAAAACTTTTGACTGTCCATATAGTGATGGATTTCCGCAAAGTAACGCCTGACTCCATTAATAATCTTAATTAAAAATAATACTGAGAATTCAAGCTTTCGACAAATATAAGCATTTAGCTTACAGACCTTAACGTTTATTGGTTTAGTTAAAATACAAGTAACTGAATAAAACGTCCTCTTCTTAACAGCGAATAGCTGTTTGGAATTTAGAGTCATTTTGTACAATTTTGTCGATGCCATTAGTTAGATCGGATCTTCTTAAAATTCTACTCTGTTTTTGCAATTTTACTCGGTGTCGAAGATGGTGAGGGCAGGAATGTGTCGATCTCTCGTCTCGCGTCTCAGCGGCGTTCGTTGGTAATTTTTTACTGCCTGAACACAATGCGACATTACTCGATATTTTATTTTATGAGAGAGCAAGGCAAACGAGCAGGCGGGTATCGTTTGTGATTGTAGAATTCATTGTTGTTTATAAAAGATTTATACAGGCTATTCGGTAGATAGAATTAGGTTTTGAAACGTACATAATACAAAATATGTAAATAAAATTCTATAACTTTGACGAAGAAAAGAAATGCGACTTTTATATTATATTTTTTCAATATTTCTTCATAATTCTGTTCACCACGTCGAACACACTCTTGGAATCTAGCTACAGTATTCTGCCATCCTGATCATCTTTTACATATCTGATCACCTATCTAAATGCATCTTTCCTTTTCCCTGCTCTTTCCTTTCTTCTTTATCCCTTTCTTTATCCTTCCTCTCCACCAATCCACGGTCTGCCGTGTCAATGGATTCGTGGCTAGGGGCGAGCTTAGTTACAACCGTCCCGGCCGACTGTCCCGGGATCGGGCTCCCGGGTACTATAGTGCCTTACCTCAGCATCCGGATCTCTACTGGGGCTGACCTCCATCCTCTCAAATGTTTATAAACTTATATGTTAAAAATTGACTGCAACGTGGTTTGCCATCCGTCACGTCCTAATTCCAAAGAGGGCGAGAAGCGACTAACGGAGAGCCGTTTCGCTACGATGAATGTGAGTGGAAGGATAGATGAAAAGATGGATGAATGTAGAGGAAGCAAGGAAGGTGTGCCATCGTAGAGGATGGCGATCTGTAGTCTCTGCCTACCCCTACGGGAGCTCGACGATATGTATGATTGTATGTAAATAACTTGAAAATGAAAAGAATTTTACCGGGTCATCTAGTATTAAATAAAAGTACACAGCCAAAAGTAAATAATAAAAATCCGAGTATAGTAATATAGTATAATATATCTTTCACAAACAGCTTCAACCTAAGCTTGTTTTTCATACAAAGGGCGTGATTGTAGAAAGGGTGTGTTTGTCATTTTTATTTTGTCCCTAAGGCCGGGGTTGGCTTCCATATCGCGCGTGTACACCTTCCCTTGAAATATTACATGTTTACGCCATACCTCCATATAAATGGTCTTACCGTTAGTAAGGCAAATAAGTTTTTGGCTTGCGTCGAAATTCTTTAAAGATTTTTAGTATTATATTATTTTCTTCTTATTCTTATTATATTATAAAGTTGCTTATCTGGGTCATTTTATGAGACATGCCAGGTACAAATTGCTGCAACTGATCATGATGGGAAAAACGCGGGCAAAAGACAAGTTCATCAGAGAAGATAGTTTTGGCTACGTAATATCAAGGAGTGCTCCAGAAGTGCTGCACCTCGCGAAGGAGGAGGAAAGTTGTGCTGAATTAGCTACCAACCTTCGCAAGTCGGAGAAGTACTCTTAGAAATTTTTCTCCAGGAACGATTCTTTGTATGGGATAGGAGTGAAAATTTAACGCCATTTTTATCCGCGACACCATAGGTATCACGGAAGCGTTGCCTGCCTTTACGTATGTATAGGCTTATATGTAAGACATTCTTTTTTGTAAATCCAAAGATTTATAATATTTTTTAAATATCTACATGAGCAGCCTGTGATAATCTACTACTGGATATTACATAAATACATACAGTATCTATCAGCCTAACGGTAATAGCTCTATTTAGCCTGAACAAATAAAGCTTTTTAAAGTGTAATGAGTTAATTATCATTTCTTTTGTTTGATAATTCAAGGGTATGTATGTGTCAGTATTTTTTTGGAGTGATAGGAGGGAGGGTTGTGCCTCCGGAACTCAACCGCTCACCATACGAAGCGCGGTAACTGAGCTACCACTCAGACACCGGTTTTCTGCGGGAGTGTGGTACTTCCCCATTCAAGCTACAGACAAATATTATGCTATTCTTGACAAAATATTCGTCTGCAGCGTGGCTTTACCACTATTAAAATGTATAACAGAACAAACCAATGAATTTATTCTTCTAGGAATTAGTGTAACTTACTTGCGGTCTGAACGGAAATTATTCTAAAAAACGGTGTGACACGGAACATTATAATGATTTTTTTTTTTTTAAATAAAAAGTATTCGAAATTTTCGACGTCGAAGATAATTCTAAGTGATTTCTCCAACAGTATAATATACTACTTCCCCGGGAGCGATACCAAAAGTTCTTATCCCGCAGGCAATCTATCACTTATTTAAGCCCAGCCCGTTCTGTGGCTGCCCAGCGTCGCAAAGAAAATTTATATCTTTAAATTGCACCGTATTTGAAAACTATGAGCGTCTTCACAGATAAATAATTCCTCGGCGATTTTCGCGCCACCTAGCTTGATCTTTGCGTTCAATGAAATAACTGCTAAGACGATCAATTTTATAAACGAAGCACGATAGTTAAATAAAATTTTCTGTGTAAATTATAATATTATATTATATATTTTTTTATTAGATTGTTTTTATGGCTCTGAAAGTAATAGGTATGACAAATTAAATATAAAGCTGGCCAGCAGAGGTCAAACATTGACAAAAAAAATGTACGAGTGTCTATTGTAGAATACTCTTGTCTTTTCCCGCCATTTTACATCAGTGAATGTGTTTTTAATATATTTTCATATTATTATCTTATTATCAGTTATATTTTTTAATTCTGGTGAGGTATTATACAATATAGTTCGATAAAATAGTATAAATGAAGCGATATGAAATAAATACATGTTTGGTATTATAACATTTTACGTTGACTAAAAAAGTCCACTGAAGCCACCATTTTATAGAAACAAAACGTGACAAGTATTTTAGTTGACACTGGCATAATAGTTATGACTAATTATAAATAGAGTATAAAAAATCATAATTTTATTTCTATTCTTTGATGGAAATTAGCTTTAAATATTATGCCAGTGTCATGTAAAATATAATAACATCAATTATCTCGAAATTTACTAGTCAACTTGTCAAGTTACGTCTTGATAAAATGGTGGCTATTCTACCAAAACATTCTATGGACTTTTTCAGTCAATTTAAAAAGTCATGATACACGTATTTATTTCATATAACTTTACTTATACGCCTTAATCGAACTATATTGTATAATACGCCACCACAATTAAACAATATAACTGATAATAATATAAGATTATCAAAATGAAATAAAAACACAACGTCACTGATATAATTTGGCGGGAAAAATCCACTCTTATTTAATCGTTTAAAAATTATTTATCCGAAACGTTTGGAAATGGAAAAAAGGTATCGACTAATATTCATAATTTGAGAATAATATTTGTTTTTTATTTTTATTTTATATAGTTAATTATATATCTGAGTAAGCCTGTTCATACGTGATAAATGATCCAGATTACTCCTAGCTGCGTTTTCATAAAATAACGTATATTTCCCCGCTTTCGTAAGTCCACGAGGAATACGAAAATTTAATGTAGAAGGCAACATAAAATATTTAGCGTTGTTCATCCACTACGAAAAAGAACAGAGTTAGCAATAAATCTATATCATATCATATACTTTTAAAAACTATACATCAACATTTTTTTCTTAAAAATAATAACAAGTATATTGAAATGTAAATTCAGCTTTTCACGATATGTCTTGATAAAATGGTAGCCGTTCTATCAAAACTTGCATGGAAAAGAAAACTGGTGTCTGATCAGTAGCTTAGCTACCGCGCTTCGTACGGTGAGCGGCTAAGTTCCCAACACCCCAGCCCTCCTCCCCTCCCCTCCCCTCTGTGTCACCCATTCGCCTCCCCTCCCCTCCCCTCCCCTCCCCTCCCCTCCACCTCCCCCTCCCCTCTCCCCTCCCCTCCCCTCCCCTCCCCTCCCCTCCCCTCCCCTCCCCTCCCCTTCCCCTCCCCTCCCCTCTCCTCCCCTCCCTCCCCTCTGTTTCCCCTTCCCCTCCCCTCTCCTTCTCCCCCTCCCCTCGGTCACTGCTCAGTGATCAATTGATCGTCGATGAGATATTCATAGGCGGTGGTGATTGCTTACAATCAATTGCCACGTTCCCTACTGTATCTATTTCGGCTATCAAAAAGGCGTTGTGATACTTAACTTGAAAACAGTCCAATGAAAAGATTAAAAAACAAAAATGCTTTAACGTATCCGTTACATTTTAAGCACTCCGTTGTACCCGGGAGTGGCCAATATAAAACAAAATTCCACCGGGTACGAGTGCTGCGGAATCAAATCAATATATTGGTGTCAGTATTCGAAAGGCTTCATGCATATTCAAAATAATCGTGCTCGATTTAAATGTTTTTTTCTTTATAGAAAAGCTAAGCGTACAAATTCCTATGGCACTGCGGATGTTTATGGGCGTTGATTGCTTTCCATCAGGCGACACGCCTGCTCGTTTGCCTTCCTATCCCATAAAATGCGTGTCACCTGGTGAGCTCTTACTGGATATTATTAATATGTGGTCAAAATACGATTTAAATTTTTAATTTATTTGAATTAATTAGTGGTTGTATGTATGTGTGCGCGTGTTTCTCTCTCTTTGTGTGTGTGTGTGTGTGCTTATATTTCACAGGAGTTTAACAGCTTTTGTTAGTGTAAAAATAGGGTTCGAGGAATTTTTATTATATGGCTTGCTTACGCGAAAAAGAACTGCATATATATATATATATATATATATATATATATATATATATATATATATATATATATATATATATATATATATATATATATATATATATATATATATATCTTTAATGTAATGATGTCGTAGCGATACTTTTTTTATATAAGTATGGAATTTATTGTACGTTTTAATTCTTAAACATTTCACTGTACTGAGAGAACCATGCATAATATGGATACTCAACTATACTTCTTACTTATGTATTATAATTCTTCTAATTAAGAGCCTGGACCAAATCAAATCAAATCCGTCTAGACCAAGAGTTGTTTACGTCCAAACCTCCCAGACATCAGAGACCCCGTCACCATTATTGACTGTAAAGAAAAACAAGATATTCTTTAATTTTTTTTAATGGGATAGGAGGGCAAACGAGCAAGCGTGCCGCCTGATGGAAATCAATCAACGCCGCCCATGGACAACCGCGACACCGCGGTTATACATGAACGCACCTATTATTTTAGATTTAACAAAAGCGAAGCGAACTCGTTACCTACAACTCACCTAACGGGTAGCTCACAAACCCATTTACCGGTATTGTACAAGCAATTTGAAGCGATAAACTTCTCCTGGGAATGGCCGATAAAAATTACAATTCCACGGGAGCGCGCATTGTCGAATTCAATCGATACATTCTAGTTCTTTTTTGTATAGCAACGCTTTGTAGATTCGCAAGCATTTAACAATAGTTTGCTATAATATTTTTGTGGTATTTTAATAGCGGTAGAGTATGATGGGCGACAGAAAAAGTACGATACCATAGCAGAATATCGGCATCAAGTGGTAGAGTTGGTAGAAATAACTGACTGTAATGTGAAAAGCTGACTAGATATTTCAAGAGATTTGATATTATTTAATTTTACTTGACACTGGAATAATAGTTTTAACTAATTGCCATCAAAGAAAAGAAACATCAAATGTCATCCACTACAAATTAAAATGTATTTGAACTTGAGTGAATAAATAAAAAAGTATTTTATTAACGGTTGAAAACTTAAAAACGATATATAAATATATATAGGGAGAGTTTGAACTAATAGTAGAAATTGAAAAAGGATAAACACAACATTAATACAAAATACTATATTAGATTTAAAACTAGAAAAAAATATTGAAATTATATTTTTACCGACATTGGTGCAAATTATAGTTAATTTGCAACGTTATTGATAGCGTCAAAGATATGATTGCTTGGAATAATTGGTCAAATGGCCCGTCGACGTCGTAAATCAATGATCAATGTCTGCACAGAACGGCTATCAAATCGGGAATTCGACAATAAATGTGTCGCAGATAATCTGCGCTCTAGACATGGATTAAATAACTTAATTGTTGTATCATATATGCGTTACAATGATATGTTATATAAAAATCCGGCTCGAGGGACCATTTGTTGAGACTGTATTTGATGTAGGTTATTTAATTTATAATTATATCACTGATTCTATATAAAAGTAAGGTAAGATATTATATAAGAACAGTGTGGTCCGCTTTCGATACGGGACGTAAGACAAAGTAAATACTCGGCGCACTCGCCGACTGCGCCGCCTACTACGATGCTCCACGCCAGGGTTACCAACAAAAAATGTTTAAAAAAAAAGAAGCGTTTGGACACTTGGTAGATGAAAAACAGTCGACGACTCAGTCTGTACCGTATGCTCACGGCCACGTGTAAGTGACACTGTATAAAATCGAGTGGAGGGGAACGTAGTCTGAATTGAGACGATGTCTTGGTCTACTATTTCACTCCCATACATCGCGCTGAAATGTTTCACATCAAAAAGTGTTAGAGAAGCAATATTGCTTTTTTGTCAAGAATCTATGTGGACGTAAGCAGTATACAAGTCACCAAACAAAAATGAACAACAAAAAAGTAACAAAAATGAACTTTAGGTATTGGATTTAAGGAGTAAAAAAGTTTAGCAATACATAGAGGACAAACATGCAAAAAAACATATAGGACAAGGCTACTTTTATTATCTATAAAGTTAAATGTTTACATTATATTATTAAATGAAAATTTTTGTTCGAATTAATTATTCATATTCAGATTAATTTTCAATGCAAATATTTATTATACTAGTTATTTAAAGAGTAATATAATCCCTTATTTTTATTTATCTTTTAAATTTAACCTGAAACTAAATTATTATTATTTATTTATTTAATAATTTATGTGCACAGAAACAGAACAATTATAAATATAAATGAAACAATTTACAAAGATACTAACTATTACAAGTTAAAATAGCTTCCAGGAGACTTGTACTATGAGAGTAAACGTCAAACTAATAATAAGAATTATTTTTAAATGTTACATTAGTTTTTTTATTACAAATTTCATTTAATGGACGAAATAATTTACATCAAGATAATATCGCTTTTGTCAAAGTTAATTTTGGGCCACGGTCCTCAATTGGGGGGCGAATAACGAGAAGAAATTTTATTATTTTTATTTTTTACTTTATATTACTCTTTCTATATATATGTGGTAGTTAGCAGTAAATAATATATAAAAGTATTAAATTTATAAACTTCATTTATTTTTTTCATTCATTCGTTTAGTTTCATTTAACTTTATAATATTCATAGTATATTGGTGAGTCGTAAATAAATGAACTTTAGGTATTAGTTCATAAATATATATAATATATAAATTCAATTCAAGTAAACGTTCACTTTGTAAAGTCATTAAACATGGTCCGAATATTATTTTACGGTCTCTCACAAACCCTGCTCTGTGTGCAGCCATAACAATAGCTAATTGGTGCCGGACAGTACGATCGGTCCGGACTAGATACTTGCCTATAAATTTTACCCAACGATTTAACTTATGTAATTTATATGACAAAAGTTTCCTTTATCGAAATTTCTATTGGCTAGATATTGGCTAGTTATACTCGTTATAGAAAGTTTGGTATTCATGCGTCCATCATCTTTGGCGTACTTTTTTAATTATAATCTGGCACGTTTAAATAATTTTGGCATTTTTATAGTTTTTATTCAATATTATAATTTTGTCATTTTCATACTTGTAATAATTATTGTCTGCTTTTTGTTATCTTGACTTATGTTTAAAGTTACAAAAAAAATTTACGTTGTGGATATGGATGGAAGGGTCGTTAGGGAAAGACCAAGGAAAACGTACCTTGACCTTGACCTTAACCGGCGAGCTTACATCATCAACTTACATTCAGTAACGTTGTGTTTTTATTTCATTTTTATAATCTTATATTATTTATGGTGGTGTATTATACAATATAGTTCGATTAAGGCGTATAAGTGAAGTGATATGAAATAAATGCGTGTATCGTGACATTTAAGTTGACTGAAAAAGTCCATAAAAGGTTTTGGTAGAATAGCCACCATTTTATCAAGACGTAACGTGACAAACATTTCAATATTATCGTATCTTACTTGACACTGGCATAATAATCATAACTAATTGCTATCAAAGAAAAGAAACTCAACGGATGATACAGACAAATTAGTATAAACATTTCGCAATTGAATTAAATGAACCTTCCGACTTAAATAAATACAGTCATTCATTTAAATGTAATTCAAATTTCGCCTAAAATTAAATTGTTTCAATTTGATCCCATTGTTTATGGTTGGCAATTCACTGCCATTACTTCTGGCAATTTGGTTACAATTGTAGTCGTTTGTTCAGCTAATTCCGTAGCCGCGGCGTGTGTGTGGCATTAATAGATCGTGTTATCATGTTGGATTGAGTTTCATCACTCTTGTTTATAAATCTTCACTTATTAAGATGGTTAAAATTGGGCGCGACTTCACTTTCTTTTACAGAGAAGCAAATGAGCAAACTTGTTGCGTGATGGAAAGCAATGAACGCATTGCAAATGCGTCAGTCAATGAGATAAAAGTAGACATGTTTTTTGAAGGTTCCAATGTCGCATTGGTTCAGAGAAGTAATACGTCTACAAAGTAGTAAGGTCTTTTAAACATTAATTTCTTTTAGGCCTTTTTTAATATCATTCGAGATATATCGTATTACTCCTTGTCTTTCGTAGCGGTAATATCATATCCCTATCACCCTGTCTAAATCTATCTTTCCTTTCCTCTGCCCTTTCATTTCTTCTCTATCCTTTTCCCTTCCTCTCCGCCAATCTAACGGTCTGCCGTGCCACCAATGCTAGGCTAAGGGCGAGGCTGACTTCCAGCCCTCCTTGTGACTCGTGGGATTCACTATGACGAATTTTAATAAACCTAATTTGGTAAAACGTGACGGCGACGTGGTTCGCCACCCGTCATGTCTATATATATATATATATATATGTATATATATATATATATATATATATATATAAAAGAATATCATTTCAGACTTTTTTAGCTGTTATGGCAATGGATTGAGTGATATAATCGAATTTAAAATAAATTACGTCATCGAGAGTATGTGCATTTATTTATATGCATGTTTATACATATGTACATATTATATATCTTATGGAAAAATATCTCAGCAAAATAGAAAATTGGAAATGAAATTGAGGAGCACTGCTTTTGACAGAGGTAAGATAAATTACTTTCTATTGCATTCGTCTTGGAAGTAATCGATCATCATTAATACACTTCTCTGCCTATAGATAGAGACACTTGACAAATTTGGGGATAAGTATATAATGATTGCAAGGGTAGGATTTTTATGACCTTAAAATACATTAGGAAATATAAAGGCTATATTTAGCTTCAATTAAGCTAAAAATAGCCTACATCATTTCTAAGTTTTCCATCACCGCGATCTCTGAAAGTAACTTTAACAAAGAAATAGACAGATGAAAAAATAGTCATCTATACATTGATAAAATTCCTCAGCTGGGTATTGAGCAAAATACATCGCATTAATCCCCATGCTTGGTAGGCGAATTGGGGATCACAAATGCATTTTAGTACGTTGATGGTGCTGACTTATAATTGCCTCGTATGCCAGCCAAGGAAAGAAAAGTCCTTTTCTGATCCGAGAAACTTTATTTATAATGTTATTTATTTATGGAAGCCATAGGCTAGAAAATAAGCTAGCGATTCACTTAATGGTAAACAACCAACACAGCCAATATGCATCAGCAGATCTAGGTGCACTCCAGATGTCTCGTCTACCTTAAGGTAAGAATATGAATAATAAAAGGAGAAGAAAGACATAATGGAAAAGGAAGAAGGACATAATGAGATAAAGAAATATAGGAGGGAAAGAACTAGGCTCTAAATCTCTGCACTCATGGTATGAAACCCTATAATACAATAAAGTTCTACCACTTGACGGTGCAATTCTGTGCGAGTGTGGTAATTCTCCGGTCGAAGCGGCCCATCAAGGCTCTACCAATGTTATAAACAAAGAAAACCTTATGTCATATAATAAATGAGTTCGAAATGGCATGCTCTTAAATTCAAATCTTAACCTAAATTGAGTGCACTGGAAATACAACAATCATTTAATAGAGCTTCAAATATAACGGACGAGAACTGGAAGTAGTGGCTTGTTCTTCTATCGGATGCCAAGACACATTAGGTCATCTTTGGATCTTTGAACAAGCATAGTAAGCAAGCATGTTAATTCAAAGATTAAAGACGCAGCGTCGATATGTGATGAGAATTCGATAAAACACACCAGCAATGTCACCTGGTCTTAGCTGCCACTATTCCCAGTAGATGCCTGAGTGGTGGAAGTTCATCCTGAGGCTCGATCCCACACCCCGCAAAGACACTATGCGTGGGGCGTGGAAAAACTTCATTGATGTTTCAAATCTAAAAATATAAATAAATATACATTCAAGGTGTTCGTAAATAAATATAATATATAGAGTGCGCGCTTTGTAACAGGTTCGCTCGGCGAGATAAGTCATGATGTATGTCGAAGGAGCGCTCCCCGCGCCGTGGGTAAATCGACTCATAAATTATTGGCGGCATTGTTAGAACATGTCATTAGGTACCAACCGTACAAACAACGAAACAGAATTTATATACGCAACTGCCAGAATGGATTACACCTTCTTTTACCTCCTCTTTGGAATTCATCCTGCAGTCCAACAAATTTTGTTTAATCACCTCATATACATAAAAAATTTTAATTCATTTTCATCATAATTTTATTATCATCATCATCAGCAGCTTGCGGCAGTCCACTACTGGACATAGGCCTCCCCCATGGAGCGCCACCTAGCCCGATCTTCGGCTACACGCATCCAGTTTCTGCCAGCCGCCCTGCGCAGATCGTCGCACCATCTAGCCGGGGGGCGTCCCACACTACGTTTACCGAGACGCGGTCTCCACTCCAGCACTCGTCTGCTCTAACGATCGTCGGATCTCCGACAGACGTGACCAGCCCATTGCCACTTAAGTTTGCTAATTCGAAAGGCTATGTCGGTGACTTTAGTTCTCTGACGGATTTGTTCATTCCGAAACATATCTACCAGAGAAACTCCGAGCATAGCTCTCTGAGCGACTTTGAGCTTATGAAGCAGACGGACTGTCAGCGTCCACGTTTCGGCGCCGTAGGAGAGTACGGGTAGGACACACTGGTCGAATTTTATTATATAATATCTTAATCTACATTTATTGCGTAGTATAAAGTAATAAATAATTTATATTTTTCTATGTAATACACACAAGTACAAAAATATGCAAATACACACTAACACACACATATTTCATTTTGATTTCATTGTTTCTTTTATTTTAATCCTTTTTATTGCTTAATTATTCTTTATTCTTATTTGTTATTATTCTTCTTTGTAATTAAAATATAAAATTATAATTTTGTTATAAATAAGAGGGGAAAGACTTAATCTCTAGCTTATGCACTTCATCTCATAATAGAACGAAGAAGAAGAATTTTCGTATCCTTTCCACTCTATACCACTGTTACCCCGACCACACCGTTAAATCTTCTACGTGTACGTTCATTCTATTCGTTTCCTATCTTTTTTTTTCTTTTAATGCGATAAGAAGGCAAACGAGATGTGTCACTTGATGGAAAGCTATCAAAGCCGCCCATAGACTTCCGTAGCGCCATAGGCAGTGTGAAAGCGTTGTCGACTTTTAAGAGAATGTCATTATGGAAGTGGGAATGGGAGGGGTAGAGGGAGGGGGGAGGGTGTTGGGCCTCGGGAACTCGGCCGCTCACCGTACGAAGCGCGGTAGGTAAGCTACCATTCAGACCGCCGGTTTTCTGCGAGAGTGTGATACTTCCCCGGGCGAGCCGGACCATTCATGCTACAGACATATATTATTTCTTGACAAGGCATTCGTCCGCAGCGTGGCTCTACCACTATTGAATCTCAAATGCACCGATTAGTCTCCTTCGTGTCTTCTCTATTCTATTAATAAATGCATGAAAAGAAAATGTTTTAGATTTCGACGACAATTGCGTCTTAGTTAAGTCATAAATAATTTGTGACTTAACAAGTCTGGAAAGTACCAACATTTCGTGTGGAAACAAAACTTGGTACAGGCAATGGTACTTCAGTGGATATAACGCTTTCTCGCACCTATCTGGAACAGGCATTTCTTATGTACATTATGTTGATAAAGCCAATAACTCATGGGACGTTCAGTCTGTAATGTCTCAAGAGCCATATTCCCCGGTTAGAGACGACAAGACGAAAACGGTTCACGATCCCTTTCACGGATGCTTTCTTAGAACAACACGAAAGACGTAACTTAATTCATAAACATAGTTATTTTTTTATATAATTATTTCTTTTTTTATCCAAGACCTGATAGTATTTTTTTATGAGATACGAAGGCAAATGAGCAGGCGTATTACCTGATGGAAAGCAATCAACACCTTAGCCCCTAGATATCCGAAGCGCCGTATGCAGTGCGGAAGCGTTGCCGACCCGAAAGTGAAGTGGAAGGAAAGTGTCATTATGGCAGTGGGAGGGGAGGAGAAGGGAAGGGGGAGGGAAGGGGGAGGGGAGGGGAGGAGGAATTTGTTGGTCCTCCGGAACTCTCGCCCAACGTATGAAGTGCGGTAGCTAAGCTATCACCCAGACGCTGGTTTTCTGAGGTATTACACTACTTCTTCTACTGACTTTGCTAAAACTTTGCTCACATATTAAGTTCCCGTGGCAACACATTGTTCTAATTTAGTATTCTTAAAGGGGATCTTTCAGGAGATGGACCTTGGAACTTTTCCACCATCACTAATAAACCCACGAATTTGTGCTCATTTGATTAGTTTAAATGAATCCTACACATCACACTTGATGAAGAAAATAAACTAAAAACTAGAACATAAAAATAAGTAAAAACTTTTCTACCTTAACCTTAAATTTTTCTACCTTTAACTATAATATTAATCTTAAACGGTTTTATTATCATGATAAAATAAAAACATAGGTCGCATAATAATTTGTAAATCGACAGTTTTTATTCTAGTGTGTACAACACTATTCGATAAAAAATAGGTGTAACAACTTTTATTTTTACACCTATTTTTTATCGAAAAGTGTTGTTACATGACATCTAAATATACAAAATCTAAAAGGTAAACTATTGAACAGTAAAAAGGAAAATGGAATAAAATATAGAGGTGCCAAGTCCATCAAATAATTTAGGAGTGAGTTAATATGAACGATGTGTGTATAGGCCACGGTAAATAGCCGAACCTTGGCTTAAGCACCCTCAAGGCGCTCGCAAAATCCTCCATCTACACACTACATAAAATATTAACTCAACCTGTATGAATCGATTCCCTCGTGACCACTACTAGGATACAATTTTTGTCGATGATATCTCGTTTCCAAGTAAGCGAGATGTTGGTAACAGTTTTAGCGTATGTAATTCCCACACCTAGATAGAGCCTCAACCTTAAGGGCATGCATCATAATGGAAATAAACACAAACTTTTAATACTAGTATAGAAAATGGCTCTCATAGATTGCGATTAAGTGACTTGAAATATTTTATTTATTCATTTATTTAAAAAAAATCCATTTATTTAAAATTTATCGAGTATATCAAACGGATTTTAATGCCATTAGGCGTTTTCTTTTACATTTGGACAACTAAGACAGACAGACAAGTACATCCTAAACACACAGTACATATTAAATTATAATTCATAGTACATACAAATATATTGCAAAGTGTACGTTCCTAAGTACAAGATGTTCAGAGTCACATATAGAGTGGTGCCGTTGAAAATTGTCGTCATTAGCTAGTAGTAGCCATTTCGTTTCTTCCAAAACGTGTCACATTAGCGGATCTGTAGTTTCACGCATCTAATCCGCACCAGTGGCCTTGTACAGATATTAACTAATTAATTGAGGTATAAGAAAGTGCAATACAACCATACCTGCAGTGCAATCTGCTGTTGAGTGCACGATGCAACGACCGTACAACAGCCGTAAGCCATCGCAAACCAAATCTAGACCTAAGTGACACAGATATGTTACAGGCATGGCGTTGACGGTGCGAAATGCTTAGCTCTGCGGTCACTAACCTGTCTTCCCAGCGTGGTGACTACGGTCAAACTCACAAAGTACATTTTCTCATCGCGAATATTGAATTAGTATGCATATTCCGATATGTTTCATGACGATTTTTTATGGTATAGGAAGCCACACAATCAGGCTTGTCACCTTGTCAAAGCAATCAACGTCACCCATAAAAATCCACAGTGCAATAGGTATTGTGGAAGTGTTGCAGGCATTTAAGAAATGAGTAGGCTTGTTTTTTGAAGATACCAATGTCGTATCTGCTAGCTGATAATGAGGTTGCTGGTTTCTACAGGGTAATGGTGCACGGAAAAAACTTTTGGGAAAAATGCATCGTACTGTATTGCCATTGATCCAAATTGTGAGAATGGAAATTTTCTTTTTTCATTCGAATTCGACAATCAGTAGTAGGGGTTGTGATTCGGTTTACGGCCACGTGGGAATTGAAAGCGTTGCGTTATTAACGAGAGCACTTCATCGCGGCTGAATAACAACCTTATTCCATCGCTCCGTGATGCGTTGCGGGGTAACGTGTTGACTGGGTGCTCTACGGAGTTATTTGACGTTACGTTTTTTATACGTTGAAGTTGGTTATATTTTTATAGTAGAGCAGACAAACGAGATGTCTGTGGATCACTTGGCGGTAAATGATCACAGCCGCCCATAGGCATACACAAGGCTGGCATCAGAGACGCCCCTCTACCCCCTTCCCTCCCTCTACCCCCTCTCATAAACCCTCCTTCTATCCCCTCCCTCTACCCCCTCCCTCTACCCCCTCCCTCTACCCACTCCCTCTACCCCCTCGATCTACCCCTTCCCTCTACCCCCTACCTCTACCCCCTACCTCTAGCCCCTCCCTCTACCCCCTCCTTCTACCCCTCCCTCTATCCCCTCCCTCTACCCCCTCCCTCTACCCCCTCCCTCTACCCCCTCCCTCTACCCCCTCCCTCTACCCCCTCCCTCTACCACTTCCCCCTCCCATTGCCATTCCCATAATGACGCTTGCCTTAAAGGTCGGCAACGCTTCCGCACTGCTTACAGCGCTGCAGATGTCTATGAGCAGCGTTGACTTTCGTTTCGTTCGTTTCGTTTCAACGTTTCCATCAGGTGACACACCTGCTCGTTTGCCTTCCTATCCCATAAAAAAAGAGATTGATCGCCGACCTTTTGTGAACACATACATAGAAACAGTTCGTGGCAGAAAAATGCTTCTAAATCACACGGCGTAGTGGTAGACGTCCAGGTGAAGAGGATGGAACCTATTATGGATATATTTTCATTACAGGGATATCATACTTCATTAAACTGGATGTAAGATGTGATGTGATACAACTTCACCTAGGGAAGGCGCGTCCTGACAATTTATAGATTGATGATTAACGAGTCTCTCAAAAAAGTATGACTTTTATCATCATCATAAACAAGCCTTGGCAGTCCAACGCTGGACATAAGCCTCCTTGAATAAGTACCCTAACCCAATCTTCAATTTTACACTTTCAGTTTCTGATAGCTGCCTTCTTAATGTTATATAACCCAAATGTAGTTATAAGTTGTGAAATGCCAGTTCAGGACAGGCGCATACCTGAAAAGGAACACCTAATTATTATATATAACAATCAATCTGCCGTTTTAGCGGTGTCTGGGACCATTTCTTCCACCTTGTTTGAGGTCTTTATCCAACGACGAGCGTATACAGGTGTTAAAAAAGAAGAAGAGTATTATAAAAATTTTAACCTTCAAAAAAAAGCAACTTATAGTATTCTCAAAGGCGGGCAAGGCTTCAGTAATGTCTATGGTATTGCAGATGTCCATATTTCATTTCACTATTTTTCAGTATGCAAAACACTTGCCTTCTTCTGCTTTAAAAAGTAATGTATTCACATTTCAATAAGTGTACCAAGACTATCGAAGTAAAATATACAAACTTACTCAACAAATGAGAAAACTTGTACAAAATGGAAATAAAATGTGTTTTACCATAAGATGGAAGTTTACGACACAATGATACAACTTATACAATATTCAAATCGATTTATAGTGCGACTAACATATCTTGAGACTATATTGAGAATAAAATGTAATTTAATTCTTCTTCTATGTGTTGTAAGATTTACGTACGGTTTGCAGCCAATTCAGCATAACTGTCCTCTTCCTTCGCGAGGTGCAGCAGTTTTGGAGCACTCACTATACCGATCCACTCCCTGATATTACGTAGTCAAGATTTCTTTTTCCGACCAACTTGTCTCTTGCCCGCGACTTTTCCCATCATGATGAGTTGCAGCAATCTGAACCTTTGAGGGTTTGCGAAGTTCACGTTTTTGCTTGACTTTTCGTAGAACCTCGTCATTGGCCACTTTTTGAGTTTAGCTAATGGCGAGCATCCGTCTATATACCCACATTTCGAACGCTTCTATACGCTTTACTGAGGTCTTCTTGTGTTCAAGCCTCATCTGTATAAAAGAATGAGCCAGATGTAACAATAAAGCATTCTAATGCACAAGAAAAGTGTGAGGTTGCGATTAAAAAGAACACGTTTCTACTTGTTAAAGGAGCTACGAGCGATTTCAAAACGGGCTTTTATTTCTTGATCACTTTCCCAATATTCATTTAACCACGTATCGAGGTATTTATATTGATTTACTACCACAAGCGTGTGTCCATCAATATATATACACGTGTTTGGATGTTATCTACATGAAACAACCATAATCTTCGTTTTAATCCAACAACCAAGATTGCTTAAACCAACTATAAAGAAACAAGACCGTTAACATCCTTAAACATGAAACTATGTATATTAAAATGTATCCGTGAACTAAGCGATATTTTATTCATTCCTTTCCCGTCTATGGTGACAAGTATTTCTGGGAAATTGTTTATAAAATAGTATAGCTATTTGAACATCGATGATAAAATAAACATTATAATTCTAGAGACAATTCATGTGTGGTGAAATATAATAAGAAAGTCACCTTGCACGCATCAATTCCATCAAGGAGACCTATTATTTATCCTTTGCCCACATCTAAAACTAGCTTTGCCCAGCGACAATATAATTTTTTGGCTCCGTTTATTTATACTAAATTAAATCGGATAGAGAAGTCTAATAATCATAATATTAATTCAATAAAAAAACTCATAAACAAATGGCTATCCAACCTGGCGTATAATTCTACATAATTGATATTAAATAAATATTAGCTTGTAAACTTATCAATGAACAATAAATATATATTTTTATTATATTATTATTAATAATTATTCATAATTTTATCACCTTGTATTAAAAAGACATTTCCCGCTAAGTCGCAGTGACGTGATGTTTTTATTAAATTTTCATAATCTTCTCTTATCATCAGTTATATTTTTTAACTATATATATTGGTAACTTTGAATGATAGAATAACAAATGAAGAAGAAGAAAATGTGTCGGGATCGTAGCGGATGGAGGTCTCCGCCTAACCGTACAGGGGGACAGGCGTGACTATATGTTGGTATATTCATATATGAAAAACCTTTATAAAACACGCGTGAAAATTGCAAAAAAAATGTCATCTACCCACACTGCAGATTTCCGATTAAACAAGACACCATTTTGAAATACGAGTATTTTCGTGGCGTCATTATTAAAACGCCACGCCAAGTGTCGGCACATAGTACACAAGATTAATATCCTATACCGCTGAAAGGTAACTTAAACTATTGATTTATTCTTCCTGGTGAAATAGACGAGGGCAAAGTTCATCGTATAATAAAGACCTTATATACTAGGTAACGTGAAATTGACAGATCCTACGTCTTTGTGACGTAAAGTATAATAAAATTGAATTGTATATATTATTTTACAAGATAAAAAGTACCCTACTTATGGGATAGGAAAGCAAACGAGCAGGCGTGTCACCTGATGGAAAGCAATCAAATCCTCCCACAGACATCCGCAGCGCCATAGGCAGTGCAGAGGCGTTGCCGACTTTTGAAAGTGTCATTATGTGTGTGGGAGGTTTGGGGAAGGGAGAAGAAGGAGAGCTGGAAGGGAGGGGGAGGGTGTTGGGTCTCCGGAACTCTCGGAAGCGCGGTAGCTGTAGCTAACTAGTTATATATATATATATATATATATATATATATATATATATATATATATATATATATATATATATATATATATATATATATATAGTCATATTCATATATACATATACAATACAATAAAATTAAAAACAACTAAATCATGTAATAAATTCACCGCAACCAAAACGTCAAGTTCCCGATTGCATACTTAAAATTAGATTTTTGTATTTTTTTAAACATATTTATAGTATGCAAGTCATGAAGAGGTGGTGGCAAATTGTTCCAACACTTAGTTGCGGTGTATTTAAAACTTGGTAGCTTTGTAACACCGTCGAAACGTTAAAAACATAATTAAAATCTTCTAACAAAGTTACATTTGATTAATTTATTATTAAAACTACTTTATTTACTTTAAAAAAAAATACTTTCAGTTAAAATCGTCGCAATTGAATTCTCCAAGCCATATTACAAAATGCTACTCAATATCTCGCGCATTGAATGATTTTCATTATCTCCCAAATTCTTATTAGGATCGTAGAACGTTGAAAACTAATTCGATTCGTCTGGGACAAAATGAAAAACTTCAGTTTAAAAGAAAATTAAAGACATCAATTGAATTCTTAATTCCAGTTGGGTTCATTTAAAATATCTATTTGAAATTTTAGTTTTTATAGCAGGGCAAGCGTGTATATTTATTTCACGATAAACTATTAACAAGTAACCAGTTTTTTAGCAACGTTGGTCGTAGTATACAAACCAAAACTTGTAATCTGTCATAACTCCATTATTATCGGTATGAGTCTAATCTCTTAAAACATAATGGTTATTTGCGGGCGGCGTTAATTGCTTTCTACTAATAAAAAACATTTTATATAATATATATACATATATGTAATAATATGTTGTGTGTGTATGTAGTTTATGAGGATATGCGATGTACACGCACATATATAGTGTAAGAGGCAAAGAGTATATTTAATAATAAATAATATCAGAGAGAATTTTTATAACGTTTTTGAAGTGAAAACATCTATAGCCGCGGTACACGACTCTGAGTAGGGAAAAAATCTGTGGGTTCGCGTCAGCAACATTCTAATGCTTTTTTAAATGTGGCCTTAAGCCAAATTTCAAAAGCATTAGCATGTTGCGTGGTTTGAAATAAATCTAGGTCTTTTAATAACTAATCATAATAATAATAGATAAAATTAATTTTCAAAATGTTTACATATGTTACAGGATTAGTATTTGGCTCTTGGATTCCATGTGTTGTGGGAAACTAGGCTCTTCCCTTTGTAAATAATACATAAAAGTTATAACATAAATATCATAACAGTAGAGAAATAAAAGTTATATTACACATTATTGATAATAAAAAACGGATTAAGTAAAATAATAAATTTTTAAACATGTGATCTGTATGTGTGCAGATGAGTGTGTGTGTGTATGCTGTGGTATGTTTTATTTTATCGTTTCGATAAACAGTCTCTCCGTGTACTTCTCATTCAAATCATAAATGGAAATAATTTATACGAGAAATAACTGAGTTTTATAATTTAATTGAATAGTTTTTTCTAGTGGCTACAAACGTAATTCAGTTGGTGGAACTAAATAAATAAAGTTTCGAAAATGTTACGCAGAAGCAGAAATAGTGGGATGAAATAGAGTTGAGTAAGTTTCGTCGTTCGTGAAATGTTCACGGGTCGACAACTGACCACAGTGTTAGCGCTGACTGCTGGTAGATATAACGAGCTACCCGCAAAAGATAATTTCAATGCTTTGTTGTTCGTGTCGTGAATTTTGTGTTGTAATATTTATTTTATTCTCAATTTATTTATTCATAATAGTAGATTTCATAATTTTAAACAGCATTATGACTTCCAAATGTCAATCGGACTTTTCCCGCCATTTTACATCATTGACGTTTTTTTATTACATTTTCATAATCTTATGTTATTATCGATTATACTTTTTAATTATGGTTCCTTAATAATTCCTAATATTATTGACATCTGATGGGTTACCTTTTTTATATAAGATGATTATCCTTGAATGTAGCTGTTCGTTAAAATATTATTTGCCATTAAAACCTTATTTGCTAAAATATAAAACGGCGACGTGGTTCGCCACCCGTCACGTCTTGATTCCCACCAGGACGAGAAGCTACTAACGGAGAGCCGTTTGGCTACGATGAATGTAAGAGGAAGGATGGATGAAAAGATAGATAAGTATGGAGGAAGCAAGGAAGGTGAGCCGGGATCGTGGCGGATGGAGATCTGTGGTCTCTGCCTACCGCTACGACAAAAACAGGCGTGACGATATGTATGTATGTATAAAAAGAGAGTTCTAACGGAGAGCCGTTTGGCTACGATGAATGTAAGAGGAAAGATGGATGAAAAGATAAATGAGGTGTGGAGGAAGCAAGGAAGGTGTGCCGGAATCGTGGCGGATGGTGATCTGTGGCCTCTGCCTACCCCTACGGGAAACAAGCGTGACGATATTTATGTATGTATGTAAAAGATAAAGTAATGAATTATCTGTCATCATGAACAACCTGCGACAGTCCACTGCTGACAGAGGCTTCCCTTAAATATTGCCACCCAGCTCGATCTTCTGCTTCATTCAGTCCTAAGCATATCGTCGCACCCACTTCCCAGGGGGCGTCCCACGCTACGTTTCTCAAGACGCGGTCTCCACTCCAACACTCGTTTATTCCAGCGCTTATGTACAAATGTGACCAGCCCATTGCTACTTCAGATCACTTACTTTCTTTTTGTCTTCTTTAGATCCTCCATCGGATTTCTTCATTCCGAATCATATCAACCAGAAAAACTCCGAGCGTTATCTCTAACTCACTGCAAATGCATAAATGTATTGTAATTCTCTTCCTCTCCGCCAATCCACGGTCTGCCGTGCCAATGGATGCGTAGCTAGGGCCGAGGTTAGTCGCAAGCGTGCCGACTGTCCCGGGATCGGTCTCCCCCGGGTACTATAGTGCCTTATCTCAGCGTGCGGGGCTCTGCTGGAGCTAACGTCCATGCTCCCATTATTTTGATGTCAGTTTTTTAGGAGATTGACCTATTGTCTACGCAAGACAATGTTGGTTGATTAAGAGCTCTCATAGATCTCAAACGCTCTGCCTGAAAGCCTCTTTGAAAATAGCAAGGCAGTGAGAATATTTTAAATAGAAAATGTACTACTAAAAATGTACAACACGGCCATGAACATAGTGAGAAATGGAAGTTTAATGCAAGGTAACATTATAAAGCCATATTTAATGCTAAAGAGTTTATTATATGGTTGTTAAACGCTTATTATATGATAACTGCATGTGATTTCACCGCATGCGGTGCAGTAAAATACAACGCTGGGATATTAGAACTAGCGTATTTAAGCATACGTTCCAAGCTTCCACCGCTATATTTACTAAAATTGTGTCAGCATTAACTCTTTATTTTTTTATATATATATTCACGCCTATCCCCCACAGGGGTTGGCCGAGACCACATAGCTCCATCCGCTACCATTCATCGCAGCGAAACGGCTCTCCATTGGTCGCTCTAAATGGTTTATATAATAGAACGTTATCTTTAATTACATATCTATTAGGTCAGGGACACATTGGCAATGGAGTATCTTTGCCCAGCCGCCTGTCCGGCAGTTATGGTATTGGTACACGGGAGGCCGGGATCGCGTAGATCCCGGCCTCCCGAGCTACTACCGTATCACTCCTTATCTTCCGTTGCCTTAGTATCGTATCCCTATCATCCTGTCTGAATCCATCTTTCCTTTCCCCTGGCCTTTCCTTTCTTCTCTATCCTTTTCCTTCCTATCCTTTTTTACTTAAACTTTTTTTTAAATTTTAAGGAGTTGCTCAAGCGGCCATTATTTTATAAATATTCTTTTTTTTATGGGATTGGAAACGAGCAACGATTGGAACATTCGCAGTGCAGGAGCGTTGCCGGCCTTAAAGGAAAGTGTCATTATGTGAGGGGGGAGGGAATTGGTCCAACCCCTTACCGGACGAAACGCGGTAGCTAAGCTTACCATTCAGTCGCTGGTTTACTGCGGGAGTGTGGTACTTCCCCGGACGAGCCGGCCCATTCATGCTACAGACAATTAATATGGCATTATTGACTAAGTATTCGTCTGCAGCGTGGCTCTACCAATACAAAGTGTAAAGAAAAATTAATATATAAAATAATATTGTTTATACACGAACCATGCTCATATTTCATCATGCTTGAATATATAATCTTCATTTACACTGGATAGCGGGAAATATGATTAGCACAAACATTTTGTAGCGCATTACATCACTTTTTATGAATTCTTGTTGCGTTTTACAACATTATTTTTGCCTTGGCTGTTTAATACATCGTTATTCGTACAAATAATTTTATTTTTATAAATACCAAGTGATTTTTCACATTTCTTTTATAATAAATAGATAGAAAATTATTTCATAATGAATTTGTTTATTAATTGTTTTAAACATTGAATATATTGTTTCATTCTTTCTTTCATCTTGCTCGACCAAAAGAGATGAAGGCAGTTGGCGAAGTCGTAAAAATACCGAAATCAAGCATCGCTGGCCCAACTCAGTGTAATCGGAGAGACTTAGGCTCACCGACTTCGTTGGCTTGGCAACGTTGAGAAGATGGGGGAAGATCGCGCAGTCATTAGAGCAAATGTGGGTCGCCCAACTGGACGACGTCCTGTGGGGCGCCCCAGGTGTCACTGGAGAGACATGGTGGAGGATACTTGCGCAACCTTCAAACCTGCTACTGGCAGAAGGTGGCTTAAGACAATGCACAGTGTTTTTGTATCGTCTCATGTGGAGATACTCTGTTTTATCGAGACTAATTCTGAACCCTACCTTCCTTGCTCCAGCTTCTACAGTATCCGCGGCTATCATGACTTGCTCATGAGTTTCACCTAACAGAGCTAAGTCATCTGCATCCTATCACCTTATGTCTCCCATTTAGCTCCACGTAACCATCCATCTGTAGAATCTTTCTCAGGGCGTATTCTAGCACAAGATTGAAGAGCCTAGGTGACAGGACATCCCCCTGTTTTAATTCAGTAACTACTGCGAAGTCGTCCGTCAACTCATCTTCGATCTTCAGAGAGCAGGAAGATAAAATGAGAAAAGAGAAGCATCATAGGACTCTTGGTAGATGTGCAGGGTAGTTGGCAATGCAGGAGAAGGGTTCTCCTGTTTCTGGACTTGGGACCGGCAGGCAGTTATTTACACTCCCATGCCCCGCGATAAGATGTTTCATATTAAAATATTGTCGATTGTCGATCGCTGGGCCACCACTAGTAGGTGTAAATAAATAAATCTCAGTTACGTATAACGTGGGTAACTGAAACTCAATCGATACATCAATAAGCAACATTCCGACGTCGTTGCGGAACTGGAATTCGATAGTTTAAAACAACCCCACCAACACCTCTACATCAATTACAAAGCGTCTGACACTAAGTTGCACATCCCGCGAACACGGTTTTGTATTCCAACTTTAGCAATTACTCGAGTAAAGATTAAAGTTCGGTTAGAAACTCCTGAAGCGGGATAGACGGCTAGCTAGCTTCCAATGAGTTTATCAAATATAAATATTAAATGACTTACAAGAGTAAATAAGCGTACCAAATATAGCAGGGATTTCAAAGGGATCGATATCGACCTCTTTGAGGTTGAAACAATGGTATGTATTTTTGTATTAATAGGAAAAATACTACCGATTGGCTCAGTGGCGCGGCCCACCGCCCACGGAATCAATGGTCGCGGGTTCGATTCCTGCAACGGAATAAATATATATATATATATATATATATATATATATATATATATAGATTTATAAATATTCCAAGTCTGGTAATCCCCCCAATCCGTATTTCCTTTCCCGGCCAATATTTCCAATCCACGGCCTGCCGTGCTAATGAATGCATGGCTAGGGGCGAGCCTAGTCGGAAGCGTGCCGACTGTCCTGGGATCGGGCTCCCTCGGGTGCTATGGTTCCTTACCTCAGCATGCAAGGCTCTGCTGGGGCTGACCTCCATCCTCCCTTGCGGCTCGTGGGATTCACTAAGATGAATTAAATATACCTTATTTGTTGAAAATGACGGCGACGTGGTTCGCCACCCGTCACGTCCTGATTCTCACGAGGGCGAAAAGCGACTAATGGACAGCCGTTTCGCTGCAATGAATGGTAGTGGATGGAGCTCTGTGGTCTCTGCCAACCCCTGCGGAGGATAGGCGTGAATATATATATAAAAAAAAACTAGAGATAGGATTTTTAAAGTAGTTTGGGTGTGGAGGTCTGATGTAGGTATCAGTTCTTTTTGTTAAAGGGTTAAGTCTCTTGCCCAAAATAGTTTAGGAATCCCTGTTATATAGGGTGTACGCAGAAATAGGTTATACATATAAATAATAATAAAATCTAGAAAGAATATAAAGTTCGATAACTTTTACAAAGAATAAACTGTGGGGTTTTTTTTACCGCCAGGTCAGGCATACTCATTACGATATTTTCTTTCCGTGCTGAGATGTTTGTCGAGTTTGTTTCGTAGTCTTTATTTTTGAGGTCCCCCACAAAAGAGTCACGATACCCGCATTTATTTCATATCACTCCACTTTATGCTTTAATCGAACTATGTCGTTCAATACGCCAACACAATATAACAATATTACTGATGACAAAAGGCCATAGGGGTGAGAATCAGCGACCTGGGTAGCCAGGGAACTGTTTTGGTAACACATTTTTGTTATTATTAATTTAATTTTTAGTTTTATTCAAGTTAAATTTACCAGAAGTTTTCTTCATAGAACATGCGCTGATACTTTTAACTTAAAGTTTATATATGTATTGTTAATTATACTACTATTTATTAAAAAGAAATATATAACTTAATTTGAAAGTGGATTCCTGTAAACTATTTATATATCGATACGAATACTTATTTCATATTAAATAAGTATTCGTTGCAAAGAAATTCATAACTATCAAATACACGGACAAAAAAGCATGTATGTATCTTATAATTTGTGTCTGCTAAAAACAAGTAATTTCTCGTTATTAAAAATGTGAACTTATCAACATGGAAAAGAAAAAACTTCAGAGGCAAAAAAAAACTATTACCTTTAGAACACTATATATAAAAGAATATACGTATGTACCTTTTTTATTAAAGCAATTTTTATTAAAAGCATAGCATGCAAACGAGCATGCATGATCAGAGAACGAATAATAAATAGCTTGCATTTTGTTTAGCTAAAAATACATAAGTCGGGGTACAATTTAATCTGCTTAGAAGTAATATATGTTGAAATTAATACTGACTTGAAGTGGAAAAGTTTTTGTTGTCTGGGTCCAAGTTCTTGCATGTCACAATCCCAAAAGCGTAGCGAAATTTTGCAAGTATTACCTTTGTGCCCTTTACAAAGGTAATCCTTGTGTATTATGCTTTTGAAATAATATTTTGTCACAATATACGTGGCGGTCAAATGAAATACTGTGAATTCCATTTGACTACCACAACTAGATATAATTTGAGTAGACTTGTATTTCGAACCTTCAAAAGCGAAGTCTACTCGTATCTCCAAGGCTGGCAACGCATTTGTGGTGCCCATGGTGCAGCAGGTGTTAGCGTTGATCGTTATTCTTTAGATGACAAGCGTGCTCATTTGTCTTTCTATCTCTTAAAAAAAACAAAACCTGTTTCCTTTGTAACCCCCGTTATAGATGTGGACAGTCAAAAGTTTTACTTAGCTAAGACCCGCGAGAAGCAAACAATAACAGAAAATTAATAATGTGTGTTTTCCTGTTGTATGAAGTGGATTTATTTAGAACTTAAACCAAAATACTTACCGAAAAACGGCCGTCAGCAACTCTCCACCCACCAACCACTATATACAACACCAAACACACACTACCACATTTCCGACTTGTAAACGACACCTGTTTCGCCCCAACACGAGGCATCTTTAGGTATAGTAGACTCTACGGAAGACAACCGAAAAGTCAAAAGAAAACCGAAACAAAGGGATCCGAGTGGCGTTCAGAACAGATAATTCAGTAAAAAAACATTTTTAATGTTAAAGATAAAGTCAATATGGACCGTTATAGATCTAAGCAATGTAATTTCTTCTTGTGGGATCACGGCGAAATGATAGATAGTTCTAGTGTCAACCCTTTGCTATAGGCAGATGTGCTTAGTGATATGTCGTTCCACATTTAGGCAGAAAACTACGACCAAATCGCACAGTAGTCGACCGCTAGCCATTTTTATGGCGCGTAGAACGATATGCAGCTGGAGGGAGATTAAACCACTCCTCGAAACATACACCATAATAAATTCCATAATAGTATAGGAGAGATGATACATCTCTGCGTACAAATCCTGCGATCGACGACGATCCGGGACACTGTACGTTGGATGCGGTCGAATAGAAATCCTGAAATGGAGACAACGTCTTAGAAAACTTAGTGTGGGACGCATGGATGGAGCGATGATCTGCTTAAGGCGGCTAACAAAAGTAGATGCAAGTAGCCGAAGAATAAGTGGTAAGTGGCGTGGCTTGCGGAAGTAGACTGCCTTGGGGTAATGACGATTTTTCTCGAAAATAAATACTATACAGTATACAAAGAGTACATACATATATATCAAGCGTCTAAGCCCACAAAATTTATAACATAAAATAGCAAGCAGATAAACTCGTTCGATTCGTGCAATATATCTCGAGGTGGCGTATGCAGATTTATAGCAAAACATGCATCGGTCTGAAGAATTATGGTTGACGTTTTGAGGTTATTTTATAAGTTATCACGTGTATATTGCGAGTATATGTAGATACTTATTGGATTGGGACAACCCTATTTTTGTTTTTATATTATATACTGTTATATTATATACATACATACGACCACGACTGTTTCCTGTAGGGGTAGTTAGAATCCACAGACCTCTATCTGCTATGATTCCGTCACACTTTCTTTTGCTTCATCCACACTCATCCCTCTCTTTATATAAGCTTGCCAGTTAAGGACCTGGCCTTTCTTGACAACTTTATCGATTTGACCAAGGTATGATTAATGAAGTTAGGCGTTGCTTTACGGAAATCCATTACTGTGTCAGACAGTCGGAATTTTTACTTGGCTAAGATCCATGACAAGCAAAGAAAAATAGAAAAATAATAATGTTGTTTTTTTATTTATATGTTTTTCATATTAATACTTTATTATATTTTACACTTTTCAATTTACATTTTATGTATGTGCCGAACGGGTGACATGTCTATATAAAGACGTCAATCGAACTAACCATTTTGTTTTAATAGAAAACTATTTGGACAGTCAAAAGTTTTACTTAGCTAAGATCCGCGACAAGCAAAAACAATAACAGAAAATTAATAATGTGTGTTTTTCCGTCGGGTTTAGTGGATTTATTTAGACCACCACCACTATACACAACACCAAACACACATTATCACTTTTCCATCTTGTAAACGACACGTGTTCCGCCCCAACACGAGGCATCTTCAGGTATAGTAGACTCTACGGTAGACAACCGAAAAGTGAACGAAAGTCACTGGAGGAAAGTGGTTGGTGGGTGGAGAATTGATGGCCGATTTTCGGTAACTTTTTGGTTTAAGTTCCAAATAAATCCACTAAACCCAACGGAAAAACACACATTATTAATTTTCTGTTATTGTTTTTGCTTGTCGCGGATCTTAGCTAAGTAAAACTTTTGACTGTCCATATAGTGATGGATTTCCGCAAAGTAACGCCTGACTCCATTAATAATAAGAAAACTATTTCTTTTTAATTTCAAATAACGAATTTAAAATGAAATAATATAAAAAGTTTCATTGCATTAGTGATACATTTATTAATGTATCACTACAGTACTAAAGAAGTTTTTACTTCAAAACATTATTAAAATTCGACGGTGTAAACTGATACCGCCAGTATATTCTCATTTCCGTAGATCCCCTGCGAGGCCGCAGTGGAGCGATTCCCGTTATATGTGTAATTTACTCTTAACTACAGTTTCGTTGGCATACCGGCATACGTGTCCGGGGGGAATGCGTTTAAAATTCGCACAATTTTCAACCTGCCGAAAATTTGCCTGATGGAAAGCAATCAACGCCGCCCATAGACATCCGCAGTGCCATAGGCAGTACAGAAGCATTGCCGGCCTTTAAGGAAAGTGTCATTTTAGGGGGGGGGGGTTGTGCCTCCGGAACTCAACCGCTCACCGGACGGAGCGCGGTAGCTAAGCTACCACTCAGACGCCGGGTTTTCTGCGGGAGTGTGGTACTTCCCCGGGCGTGCAGGCCGATTCATGCCACATACAAATAATATGCCATTCTTGACAAAGTTGTTTTTTTTTTTAAATTTATTTATTATCTTATTAATTTATCATAAGTTGTTTGCTTTCCATGATCATGCGAGGCCGGACGTTAAATAAAAAAGCAGCTTTGCCAACGAATGTTTGATTAGGGAAGGATAAAAAGGATAATGTTGCGTGTAATAATTATAAACTGGATTTATAGCTGTAACAAAGATTACATTTATTTATTCACGAAGTTCGTCCGCCGGCCCGTTTGTACAATACTTTTTAACTGTATCGTACACGGCGGCTGTAAATTATATTTTTTAATTTCTGCCCGTTGTTCATCCAACGGCGAGACCGTATTTTAAAATAAATTATTTATACGCGGCCATTCACGTTGCTCGCATATGATTTTAATTTCGAATAGGCATTCAAATTTATTCGCTAATCTTTTCGAATGCAATACGAACTTGCACATGGACAGTATCATTTTAAGAATTATTTTATTTTTGATGCGATTCATAAATGTAGTTAAATATTTCGATGTTTCGTTGAAATCTTGATACTATATTCGATTTTGTGGATAGTTAAAACTTTTACTTAGCTAAGATCCGCGACAAGCAAACAAAATCGAACGAGTCACGGTATACGAATCAGGACGTGACGGGTGGCGAACCACGTCACCGTCATTTTCGACAAATTAGGTATATTAAATTCGTCTTAGTGAACCCCACGAGCCGCAAGGGAGGATGGAGGTCAGCCCCAGCAGAGCCCTGCATGCTGAGGTAAGGCACCATAGTTCCCGGGGGAGCCCGACCCCGGGACGATCGGCACGCTTGCGACTAGGCTCGCCCCTAGCCACGCATCCATTGGCACGGCAGACCGTGGATTGGCGGAGAGGAAGGAAAGGATAGAGAAGAAAGGAAGGGGCAGGAAAGGAAATGCGGATTGGGGGGGGGGAGTTACCAGACTCTGAATAAACATTTATAAATCCATATAAATATTTGTTCCGATGCGGGAATCGAACCCGCGACCATTGACTCCGCGGGCGGGGGGCCCCGCCACCGAGCCAATCGCCCGATTGGCTCATTGGCTCAAAATATATTGTTATACATTATTTTTCTGTTTTTGTTTGCTTGTCGCGGATCTTAGCTAAGCAAAAGTTCTAACTGCCAACATTAAAATGTGTTAAACGTTACTCCTTAAAGGCGTATTAAATATTACTTTCAAATTACACTATAACGGATAAACAAATTTAGCAATAAGTAAAGTATTATCCCCGCCAACCTACATCAGTATGTTATTATCAGTTATATTGTTAAGTTGTGGTGGCGTTTTATACAATATAGTTCGATTAAGGCATATAAATGAAGTGACATGAAATAGATGCGTGTATCGTAACTTTTTAAGTTGACTGAAAAAGTCCATAGAAGGTTTTGGTAGAATAATCACCGTTTTATCAAGACGTAAAGTGACAAGCTGACTAGATTTCAAAAGATTTGATGTTATTGTATTTTACTTGACACTGGCGTAATACTTACTTAGGCGAGCGCGATGATTCAATATGAGTCAAGACTCATGTAGCGAAAGCCAAGGCCTTCACCAACAAGAGTTGCTGCTTTGACCGATTTTGCGCCACCGTCTACCAGTAGATTTGGAGCTCCTTTAAGTCTTTCCCCACATTATCAATCCAACAGTACCTAGCACGACACGACCGGTCGGTGGCCTTCGGGCCGGCCCTGGTAGACGCGTTTGACGACTTGGTCCTCTCCCATGCGCATGACATGCGTGACAATGACATGTATGATGAGTGATTGAGTGAGTTAGTGAGTATGTCTCGCTCACTGGCATAATAGTTATAACTCATTGCCATCAAAGAAGAGAGAATAAAGTTATACGACGGTTTGTTCTTACACTATTATCATAATTTTCTTAAACATACATAACGCTAGACGACGTAGGCGCGTTTTACGGCGTTTTAAAGAAGAAGAAGAAGTGTTTTTAAAGAAGAAGTGTTTTAAAGAAGAGAGAATAATGTAATACGGCGGTTTGTTCTTACACTATAATCATAATTTTCTTAACCATACACAGCGCTAGACGCCATTAACACATCTTGAAATTAACCAAAAGTATACACAATAGTGTTTACAACTCAAGTTTATAGCTCAGTTTAACTGCTTTCGCTGTTTCACTTTATGTTCCAGCGATACGATATTACCTCTATAAAAGTGACGGTAAGTGTGTCGCCTTAAGCTAGTAACAATGTTTTATAATTAAAATTTCTAAGAAGTGCTAAGTTTAAAATAATTTTGAGGTATTTGATTTGATATAATTAAAATTAAATACAACACAAAGTAAAAAAAGTTGGTGTCTTGTTATTTATCACTCGAACTTTTCTTCTTCTTTTAAGAGCGCCTCTCCGACTTGCGAAGGTTGGCAGCCAATTCAGCACAACTTTCCTACTCTTTTGCGAGGTGCAGCAGTTCTGAGGCACTCGATATTCCTTCTACGATCAACTTGTCTGTTGCAGAAACTTGTACCTGTCACGTCTCATGATATGACCCAGGTAAGCAACTTTTTTACCTTTGATGCTCTGGTTTCACGTTTTTGCTTGACTTGTCGGGGAACCTCGTCATTGTCAACTCGACCTTTAAAATATAATACTCTCAAATTCATTGAAAGTATGAAATAATAATATATAGTTATATAATATAAATATAATCATTAGTAGTAGAGCCACGCTGCAGATAAATACTTTGTCAAGAATGGCATAATATTTGTCTGTAGCATGAATGGGCCAGCTCGCCCGGGGAAGTACCACACTCCCGCAGAGAACCGGCGTCTGAGTTATAGCTTAGCTGGGAGACGTTGATTGTTTCGATGAGGTAACACGCCTGCTCGTTTGCCTTCCTATCCCATAAAAAAGGTGTTAACTGCCTATGCGTTGATTATAGTTTGTTGTATATTCTATTATATAGAGTATCAATAGTGGTGGGATTGGAAAAGTACTTAAAGGAATAAAGGCCCCATTCCTATTAACTTATTGTATACAGAACTGTTAATGACTTTTGAGGCACTTTCAAAGGTTGTGCTTTGTTTGCTATAAGTGATATTGCATGTTTTGATAGACCTTAAGCTGTCCTATATTTATATAAAATAGGGGAATGTCTGCTTTTATTGTGGCTAAATTTTTTTTTTATTTTATATATTCACGCCTATCCCCCGCAGGGGTTGGCAGAGACCACAGAGCTCCATCCGCTGCCATTCATCGCAGCGAAACGGCTCGTCATTGGTCGCTTTTCGCCCTCGTGAGAATCAGAACGTGATGGGTGGCGAACCACGTAGCCGTCATTTTCGACAAATTAAGTATATTAGATTCGTCTTAGTGAATCCCACGAGCCGCAAGGGAGGATGGAGGTCAGCCCCAGCAGAGCCCTGCATGCTGAGGTAAGGCACTATAGTCCCCGGGGGAGCCCGACCCCGGGACGATCGGCACGTTTACGACTAGGCTCGCCCCTAGCCACGCATCCATTGGCACGGCAGACCGTGGATTGGCGGAGAGGAAGGGAAAGGATAGAGAAGAAAGGAAGGGGAAGGAAAGGAAATGCGGATTGGGGGGGTTACCAGAATCGTAATAAACATTTAAAAATCCATATAAATATTTATTCCGATGCGGGAATCGAACCCACGACCATTGACTCCGCGGGCGGAGGGCCCCGCCCCTGAGCCAATCGGTCGCTAAAAATTTACTGATTTGTTTTCTTCTTCTGTATTTATTACATAGCTATCTTCTATCCCATACTATATGTACATGCTCAAAATTTATTTGTTAATTTTAATATATTTAATTTTGAATTTTGTATGCCAACTTCTTCCACTTGAAGTCATACAAAGTCGAGCGATCCGAATCGTCGATTACCAAGATTTTATAGATCGGCTAGATTCTTTAGCGCTGCAGAGGGATCTCATCTCAGCTCTCAGCACTTTTTACCGCTTTTACCATGCGGCGTGCTCCGAGGAATTGTTTGGAATTATTCCTGCCGCTGCATTCCATTGTCTGAATGTGTGCGCTTCTCCCGAAACTTCTTTCTACGCACCACCACCCTGTGAAACCGACTACCTTCAGTGTGTTTCTGAACGGATACGACAATAGCACCTTCAGAAAACAAGCCTACGCATACCTTAAAGGCCAGCAACGCTTCCGTGATACATGTGGTGTCGCGGATGTCTATGGGCGGCGTTGATTGCTTTCCATCAGACGACACGCTTGCTCGTTTGCCCTCCTATCCCATAAAAAAATCAAACTTAATTGTATACAGTTATCTTTCGCGAAAACCGTTACATACATATATAAATTAGGCTTATCTAAGAAGTATGAGTAAAAATTTCTATATTTTCCGTACGTCATTAATTTAGGAGTCGTTTTTTAATTATTGTAAGCCATACGCAAGAATACGGGCAAGGTATTCTGGCACGTTTTGAGCGCAGCCTATGTCCAGCAGTGGACTGCCGCGGGCTGATATTGATGTTGATACGCAAGAAACAAAACACTACAGTTGTTAAGCATGGGGCATATACCTAAGTGACTGGGAACGTGTTACAAATTCTTGGCACCATCTTCGTCATCAACAAGAATCAAGTCGATTACGCCTGATGATAATCTTCTCCAAGTTTGAATTAAATTTTATGATAAAACAAAGTTATAAACACTACAAAGTTTCAGCGAGAGCCTTAGAAATAAAAACGCAGGCATCGCCGCGGTGTGAAAATTTACGATTGTTAAAACCCTTATACGACACTCCAATCGATTTGGAGTAGGATTAACAAGTCTTGAGAAGTTAAGAAAAAATATTCGAGCGTTATAATGAAGTAAATGGTTTTCGTTACGACTTTGCCTGTCTACAGTATACATTTTTGTTCCATTGTTGTTTTTTTTCCGTATCATATAAACAGAGCATTTTGAATTAAGGAATTTTGAGATCATAGATTGGTACATGATTATTTTTTATTTGTGTGTATTAACTTCTACGGATGTCTATGAGCAGCGTTGATTGCTTTCCATCGGGTAACATGCCAGCTCGTTTGCCTTCCTATTCATCTAAAAATTAATCAAATATCAGAAGGTTAGTCAATACCTATTCGAATTAAACTTATCGCCTTGTAAAGCATAAAATGAACAGTATATTAATATTTTGTACTGTTTAATTTCAAACAAATATTGTTTTTTTTGTGGATAAAATAATAATATATTATTTATATTTGAAGATATAAATTCAAAAGATGTCCTGGCCATATATCAAGACATGTTAATCCAACTATGATAAGACTTTTAACGCCTTTACAAAACCTACGTCTACAATATATATCCTTGAACTAAACAATATCGCTTATTCGATCCCAATATCTGTAAGTAAGTGGAAGTTTTCAGACATAGTGTTCAAGTTGAGTTCAATTTAGAAGTTCAAATGAATAGAGAAGGAAACCGCTGGAGGAGTGTGAAACTCAACGCGAAGAAAGTTGATGTGGCAAGTCCATTGAGCGCTATATTAACTAACAAATACCAAGGTATTTAAACAAATAGTTCATTCTGCATCTGCTAATTGTAAATAGGTTATTTGTACACATTTTTAATATTAACAAATATGTCAGATCTTATTTCTATCACAAATTAAGCTTTATTCTTCTCTGTTCTTTTCTGTCTTTTTCTTCTACTTTTTGCCGTGTTCTGCATCTTTTGGTATGTAATATGTTTAAACATCTCTCTAATATGATTCACTTTAGTATTTCTCCTCTTTAAATTTATTTTTTTTCTCTCAACCCGTTAAGGAAGTACGAGTGGTGGAGTGGACAACGCGTCTTGACGAAAGTAGCGTAGGACGCCCTGCTAGATGGAGCGACGATCTGCGCAAGGCGGCTGGCAGAGACTGGATGCGTTTAGCCGAAATCGGGCTAGGTGGTGCACCTAGCCTATGTCCAGCAGCTCTGGGCTGATAATGATTCAAACTTCATTTGTATCACAATTTTTTCCTATCTCTCTCTCTCTCTCTCTCTCTCTTTGTTTAGATAGATGGACATATTCTTTATTAGACACCAAAAACAAAGTGATACAATAATTAATATTGATGGTGTTATTATTAAAGACAATTTTTTCCAGACATTATATATTATATATTATTTAATAAGGCAAAAAATTGCACTGTAACTATTCGCATTATGTTAATTGAGTATTATGATTTTGCTTTAGTAATTTTAGAAAATATTCTCATAATAGCAGATCAGCAGTATTACTCCAAGTATCTATTCAGGCTTTATTTTCTTTTATTAATGAATTATGGCTCAAAGAACATTTTTAAGGTCTTTATTTATACACAAGATTATTTTATTTTATGGGATACGAAAGCAAACGAACAGGCGCCACAGTGCCATAGGCGGTACAGAAGCCTTGCCAGCCTTTAAGGAAAGTGTCATTATGGGCGGGGATAGGGGAGGGGAAGGGGGGAGAGGTTGGACCTCCGGAACTTAATCACTCACCGGACGAAGCATGGTAGCTAAGCTACAATTGAGACGCCGGTTTTCGTTGGAAGTGTGGTGCTTACCAGGCGAGCCGGCCCATTCATGCAACAGACAATTAATATGCCATTCTTGACAAAGTATTCGTCTGCAGCATGGCTCTAACTTTTCAAAATTAATTAAATCTTTCTTTTTTTATGGTATATGAAAGCAAACGAGCAGGCGAGTTACCTGATGGAAAGCAATCAACGCCGCCCTTAAATATCCGCAGTGCTATAAGCATTGCGGAAGCGTTGCCGGTCTTTGAGAAATGTGTAAGCTTGTTTTTGAAGATTTCAATGTCATATCGGTTCGGAAAACTGCTGAAGGTAGCTGGTTAAACAGGGTAGTGGTGCGTGGAAAGAAGTTTCTGGATAAACACACTGTGTGATATGACTAAATAGAAAATAACTCATTAATGGCACAAGAATTAAAACGGCATTGGGACCTTTAAAAAAGGCTAATTTTTCTCAAAGGCAGGCACCGATTCTGATATCCGTATGGCGTTGCAAATGTCCATCAGCCGGGTTGATTGCTTTTCATCAGGTGACACGCTTGCTTATTTGGTTATCCAATAAAAATTATAACGTCGCTTCAGCGGTCAAGCTCACATACACACAGTGTATGCTACTATAAAACAAGAGAGACTCTGACCCATGTATATAGAAGGCTTAATATAAGTAGACAAGCTTGTTATGAAAAGCATTACTGGTTTGAGATTTCTGGACTATGTGGTCGGTAAGTTGTCTACCCAGTCTGGCATCTACATTTAAATGCTCGCTGCTTAGAAGATGTTTACGTCCAGCTCTGATTTGATTTAACCTGTGGATGAAGATAACGATGAAACTCTATAAATATTAAGAAAATTTAATGCGAGTATCAGCCATATATGAACTAACCTTGACACTAATAAAGTTCTTCAGTTCAGGGCGCACTTTCAAGGTTTAGAATTTAATTTCGGCCACCTTACTAGTCGAAATAGGGTACGCTGATACAAGGTTGATAGGCACAAACATTAATAAATCCACTATGAAGCTACGTTTTACTGACAAAAGTATATATTTCTTATTTAAGAAAAAAAGGAAATAAAATAAAACAGCCTCAGTAACTAGTAACAGTGGGTTTTCTTGGTACCGTAGTGATACATTGATAAATGTATCACTAATGTAATAAGTTTTAATTTGAACATATTAACACCTTTTATATTATATTACTTCTTTTTGAATTCTTAATTTTAAAATTTAAAATAAGAAACAAATTTTTTTATAAAAACACAAAAGTTCGACTCACATCTTTTGTATAGACATGTCACCTGTCCGGCATAAGAAATTAAGATTGAATATAATAAGTGATAAAGTGTGAATAAAGTATGAATAAGATATAAATGTAAATAAATTAATTTCACTTGGAAGAATCTCAATTACGAAATTAAAATTGAATATAAAAAGTGATATAGTGTGAATAAAGTATGAATAAGATATAAATGTAAATAAATTAATTTCACTTGGAAGAATCTCAATTACGAAATTAAAATTGAATATAAAAAGTGATATAGTGTGAATAAAGTATGAATAAGATATAAATGTAAATAAATTAATTTCACTTGGAAGAATCTCAATTACGAAATTAAAATTGAATATAAAAAGTGATATAGTGTGAATAAAGTATGAATAAGATATAAATGTAAATAAATTAATTTCACTTGGAAGAATCTCAATTACGAAATTAAAATTGAATATAAAAAGTGATATAGTGTGAATAAAGTATGAATAAGATATAAATGTAAATAAATTAATTTCACTTGGAAGAATCTCAATTACGAAATTAAGATTGAATATAAAAAGTGATATAGTGTGAATAAAGTATGAATAAGATATAAATGTAAATAAATTAATTTCACTTGGAAGAATCTCAATTACGAAATTAAGATTGAATATAAAAAGTGATATAGTGTGAATAAAGTATGAATAAGATATAAATGTAAATAAATTAATTTCACTTGGAAGAATCTCAATTACGTAATTCAAATTGAATATAAAAAGTGATATAGTGTGAATAAAGTATGAATAAGATATAAATGTAAATAAATTAATTTCACTTGGAAGAATCTCAATTACGAAATTAAGATTGAATATAAAAAGTGATATAGTGTGAATAAAGTATGAATAAGATATAAATGTAAATAAATTAATTTCACTTGGAAGAATCTCAATTACGAAATTAAGATTGAATATAAAAAGTGATAAAGTGTGAATAAAGTATGAATAAGATATAAATGTAAATAAATTAATTTCACTTGGAAGAATCTCAATTACGAAATTAAGATTGAATATAAAAAGTGATATAGTGTGAATAAAGTATGAATAAGATATAAATGTAAATAAATTAATTTCACTTGGAAGAATCTCAATTACGAAATTAAGATTGAATATAAAAAGTGATAAAGTGTGAATAAAGTATGAATAAGATATAAATGTAAATAAATTAATTTCACTTGGAAGAATCTCAATTACGAAATTAAGATTGAATATAAAAAGTGATAAAGTGTGAATAAAGTATGAATAAGATATAAATGTAAATAAATTAATTTCACTTGGAAGAATCTCAATTACGAAATTAAGATTGAATATAAAAAGTGATATAGTGTGAATAAAGTATGAATAAGATATAAATGTAAATAAATTAATTTCACTTGGAAGAATCTCAATTACGAAATTAAGATTGAATATAAAAAGCGATAAAGTGTGAATAAAGTATGAATATATTATATCTTAAATGTAAATAAAAAAATTCGCTTGGAAGAATCTCAAATACATCAAAGATAAAACCCCCTAAAGATCCCGTGGTCGCCGTAAGTAGTACGGCTATCACGCTGCAGTACCGAGGCTTGTTTTTTTTTATGGGATAGGAGGGCAAATGAGCAAGCGTGTCGCCTGATGGAAAGCAATCAACGCCGCCCATGGACAACCGCGACACCGCAGGAGTCGCGGAAGCGTTGCCGGCCTTTTAGGTATGTATAGGCTTGTTTTTTGAAGGTTCCAATGTTGTAACGGTTCGGAAAGACCGCCGAGGGTAGCTTGTTGAGTGAACATGGTTTTTTGTTTTCATAAATGATGCAACTTCCAAAAACAAAATCAGGCCGCATTAAAACTAACAATTCAAAGTCCAAATATCTATCACGCCTCACGACGCCCTTCTTTGCTCTCTACGGCGCACGCTTTGGGCACCCCTGACCTAGCTTATAGTAAGTATGTATCAGACAGGCGCGATAGTAACACTTCGTGCAAATCAATCTAAATTTAGAACCGTATAGTCTCACTAAAACGATTTGATACTTTCGAATTACATAAGCTCATATGAAGGTATTATATAAAAATGGAAGAGAATTTATATTTACTTATTTTTTTTTTTATTTTTTATATATTCACGCCTATCCCCCGCAGGGGTTGGCAGAGACTACAAGCTCCATCCGCTGCCATTAATCGCAGCGAAACGACTCGTCATTGGTCGCTTTTCGCCCTCGTGAGAATCAGGACGTGACGGGTGGCGAACCACGTCGCCGTCATTTTCGACAAATTAGGTATATTAAATTCGTCTTTAGTGAATCCCACGAGCCGCAAGGGAGAATGGAGGTCAGCCCCAGCAGAGCCCTGCATGCTGAGGTAAGGCACCATAGTCCCCGGGGGAGCCCGACTCCGGGACGATCGGCACGCTTACGACTAGGCTCGCCCCTAGCCACGCATCCATTGGCACGGCAGACCGTGGATTGGCGGAGAGGAAGGGAAAGGATAGAGAAGAAAGGAAGGGGCAGGAAAGGAAATGTGGATTGGGGGGGTTAACAGACTCGGAATAAACATTTAAAAATCCATATAAATATTTATTCCGATGCGGGAATTGAACCCGCGACCATTGACTCCGCGGGCGGAGGGCCCCGCCACTGAGCCAATCGGTCGTCTTACTTATTTATTCTTAATGTATATAATTTTTTAAGCAAAAGCGGACTTAATGCCGGAAGGTAAAAAAAGTAGGTACAAAAAAACAACATTATTAAGGAAGAAAAAAGTAGGTACAAAAAACAACATTATTATTAAATAACATAATAAACATATACATATATTTGTACAATCATAACAGACGGGAATTAATCAGGGAAGCAGAGATTTAAAAAAAAAATTGGGCCTCCGGAACAACTACTCGCTGGACGAAGCGCGGTAATTAAACACCACTCAGCGCCGGTCTTTTGCCTGAGTGTGGTACTTCCCCGGTCGAGTCGGCCCATTTGTGGTACAGACAAATATTATGCCATTCTTGACAAAGTATTCGTCTGCAGCGTGACTCTACCGCTTCATGTCTCATAACTATTATTATATTTAATACAAATAAGTATAATAAGAATAAATTTTCAAAACCATTTGGTTATGGTATAATACCATCACTGTAAAACAACTGGAAGCGATAAGCAAGTTATGGAGTTTATAAAGGTGAATATATAGACCTGCTCAAATTATTGTGAATGTATATATATATATATATATATATATATATATATATATATATATATATATATATATATATATATATATATATATATATATATATATATATATATATATATATATATACATTCACGCCTATCCCCCGCAGGGGTTGGCAGAGACCACAGAGCTCCATCCGCTGCCATTCATCGCAGCGAAACGGCTCGTCATTGGTCGCTTATATATATATATATATATATATATATATATATATATATATATATATATATATATATATATATATATATATATATATATATATATATATATATATATATATATATATATATATTTCCATTTTCTATTATTTCTCTCTTCCCCTACGATTACCTATGTCTTATTATTCAAATGTCTATGGGCGGAGTTGATCGCTTTCCTTCAAGCGACACGCTTGCTCGATTACCGCCCTATTCCAAACAAAAAAACTGACTTCAGAATAGTAGCTTTTCCTACTATACTTCATTTTGTGTGCATGGAAATTCGAAAGCGTATCTGTCATCTTCTCCCTTAATTTTCTCTTCCTATTACTTCTCTCTTTTCGTCCAATTACTTTCGTCTTATTATGCAGATGTCTATGGAGTTGATTGTTTTTCATTACGAGACAAGCTTGTTCCTTTTCTACACAAAAAAGCTATTGTTTATTTCGCTTGTCCATGCAGTTGTCTATTTTGTTACAGCCCATGTATGTTCCACTGCAGGGCATGCCTCCAGTTCACCGCCACTCATCTTTTTGGCTTCTTAGCGTTTTGCAGGTTAACCACACTCAGAAAAAATACCTTTAGGTAATACAAATTAAATATTTGTATGACCTAATTACGTCCGAGACCTAAGTATGTCAGATGCGGGGATCGAACTTGCGACCATTGTGAGCTGCACTCAGCTGCACTCAGTCAATTGATTGTCAGCAGGTGTCAGCCAGTAGTTTAGCAGTTGTCTATGGGCAGTGGTAAATACTTATTATCAGGTTTGCCCATTTACTTAATTCATCACTCTTCGACACGCTTGCCCATTTACTTAATTCATTACGCTTCGACACGCTTGCCCATTTACTTAATTCATCACGCTTCGACACGCTTGCCCATTTACTTCATTCATTACGCTTCGACACGCTTGCCCATTTACTTAATTCATTACGCTTCGACACGCTTGCCCATTTACTTAATTCATTCTTAAAATACAACGTGATAGGTGTTTAACTTTGAAGGTATTCAAAAGAAAATAGTGAAGAAAGACTCTCCTGCTTCATTGCCTTTTCAATATATATATTTTTTTTTATATATTCACGCCTATCCCCCGCAGGGGTTGGCAGAGACCACAGAGCTCCATCCGCTGCTATTCGTCGCAGCGAAACGGCTCGTCATTGGTCGCTTTTCGCCCTTCGTGAGAATCAGGACGTGACGGGTGGCGAACCACGTCGCCGTCATTTTCGACAAATTAAGTATATTAAATTCGTCTTAAGTGAATCCCACGAGCCGCAAGGGAGGATGGAGGTCAGCCCCAGCAGAGCCCTGCATGCTGAGGTAAGGCACTATAATCCCCGGGGGAGCCCGACCCCGGGACGATCGGCACGCTTACGACTAGGCTCGCCCCTAGCCACGCATCCATTGGCACAGCAGACCGTGGATTGGCGGAGAGGAAGGGAAAGGATAGAGAAGAAAGGAAGGGGCAGGAAAGGAAATGTGAATTGGGGGGGTTACCAGACTCGGAATAAACATTTAAAAATCCATATAAATATTTATTCCGATGCGGGAATCGAACCCGCGACCATTGACTCCGCGGGCGGAGGGCCCCGCCACTGAGCCAATCAGTCGGCCTTTTCAATACAAATGAAATAAAATATACTTACCTATCCCTTTATTTACATGGCATCCGTTTTACACGATTTCGCTTTACACAGTTTATAAATTAACTTTGTTTCAATTCAACTTTAATCCAATATATGATTGCATAAATACATACTTAAAAACATTTTTGAGTTTCATTCATTTTACACGATTTTTTCTGGACCCTATATTTTTAAACTTATTGACCTTATTTGAAACACAACTTTTTTAGACGAACTTAACGCTAGAAAAAAAATCACAAAACGATTCTTACTCATCGTAAGCCAAGCGCTCTATTGGAGCAACTGACGCTGGTTTTTAATGAAAACCAATGTAGCCAGATCGCGGAACACAATGATAAGACAGGTTAGAATATATACACCTACATATAACAATAACAATAAAATAATGAATGAGTATTTAATAATATAAAGAACATGAAAATAATAAATCTCGGCCAGGGCACAAATCCACCGAAATTAAGAGATAATAGTATTCATAAAATATGTAGATAAATAGATAGATATATTCTTTATTGTACACCAAAAACAAAGGTATACAATTTTTGTTTGTAATATTTATACAAATGGCGGTCTTATCGCTAGAAGCGATTTCTTCCGAACACCCGTAAGATGGACACAGTGTTAAAAAGATAATTTGATGTGGGTCGGTGATATATTATCGTCAGGATGATAGATAAAAATTACTAATAAACAAAGTTAATAGCAAAAATATAAATATAAGTTAACCGTAAATAATAAAGTAATAAATAAAATATACATAGATATAACATTTATAAAGATAAATAGTGATTCTTGAAAATCGGGAGAGACTTCGCTTGTCTCGCCTCCAGCGACAACAAATTCCATAACCTTATAGCCTGTACTGTTAAAGATCTCCAGCGTTACTCAGGTTATATTTGAAAAACTATCAATTCGTGCCGCTGCAAAAATATAATTTTTCACATTTTAGATATCTTCATATTCTTTTAAATTCATTTGTACTTTATTTATTTACAAATAAAATTCCTTTAACGATTTAAAGAAAATCGAAAATTTCATAGGAATTAATATTATTTATACGAGCGATACATTTACATCCAATCCTACTTAATATTATAAATGCTCAAGTTTGTGAATATGGATGTATGTTTGTCACTCTTTCACAAAAAAACTACTTGACGGATTTGGATGAAACTTTAAAGTAATATAGGTTATATATACATCGGAATAACATATAGGCTACGATTTGTAATAATTTTATTTAATTTTGGCCGTAATATAACGATACATGTCAAAGTCAAAGTAAAAATATATATATATTTCTTTAAAATGATCTGTCACGAAACTTAATGTGGCAGATAAAATTCCACGCGAGCGAAACCACGGGCAAAAGCTATTTAAAAATAAAGTTAAAAATGTGAAAATCTGTCGCATACAGATACTGCGCATTTACCACTTACAATTTGCAACAGCAAACACATAAATATTCACACATATGCACATATGTATGTGGAGATAGAAAATAGAATTTGCATAAGCATTCCATCCCCTTTAGAGGGTAGCTTACAGAATTATTTCACCATTTGCGGCGTTCGCACCTACACACACTTTGAGTTTTATTACTTGTTTAAAATTTACCAAATCGCGTGGAGCCTTACGTTTACGACGTCTTCGTAGAGAGCCAACATACAGGAAAGCTTTCCATGTGTCACCCACCACAAATGTCATAACGAGGTCATGACTCTTGTAATAATACATTAAGTCTTCATTTCTCTCGTTCACTTAATTGAGTAGACACGCTCACATCTAACTCAATCGTAATTATTTTTTCAGAGAATTAATAATAATTCAATTACATTTTTATCGAGCACTATTAATTACATGTATAATTCTTTATTTATTTCTGTAATAATATATTAATGTTTATTTTTCATTATAATATATGAAAATTTTATTTCAATTTTATGTTTTAGTTTACACGGGGCTTTAATTTCACTCGATTTTATTTTCGTAGACAGTTCTCTCAAATATTATTATATATTTTGTTAATTGTATAAACATTTTCCTTATTATTTTTCTAATTTCACTTATAATTTGTCACGTTCACACTCACTGTAGTACTAATACAAAAGAAATTAACCGTTTAAATTTATCGTAAAACTAAAGAAATGTATGAAATGGATCCGCTAACTAGATTTATTCTATACAACAAAATACCGGAAAGTCGAAACGTTCTTAACTACGAAGCGATGAGATCACAAAGGAAGGAGGGGAGGTCTGATGGTGCTTTTGATAAGAGACTACTCCTCCTCTCACCTGACTTGGGAAGAGTGTATCAAGGTAAGAAATGATTTCCTATTTAAAACATCATTTTCAAATTCATAAAATACAAACATTGCACAATTCAATACATAAAACATTGTTAATGCAAAGCCACAGAAAATTTGCTTTAGCTAGATTTTCCGAAAGAAGTCTACAACGAATCATTTTCTTTCACATATTTTTATAATCATTTTATTATGTATGTATATGTATATTTATAAATAAAATATTGCTTAGAAAAAAATTATAAATTTTGCTTATATGTTTTTTATAAACTTATTTAATTTTAATTATATGGACACTCAAAAGTTTTACTTAGCTAAGATCCGCGACAAGCAAAACAATAACAGAAAATTTGTGTTTTTCCGTTGGGTTAAGTGGATTTATTTGACAGCAGACAACCGAAAAGTCTTCCCTAGAGTCTACTATACCTGAAGATGCCTCGTGTTGGGGCGAAACACGTGTCGTTTACAAGATGGAAAAGTGATAATGTGTGTTTGGTGTTGTGTATAGTGGTTGGTGGATGGAGAATTGATGGCCGATTTTCGGTAAGTTTTTGGTTTAAGTTCCAAATAAATCCACTTAACCCATCGGAAAAACACACATTGTTAATTTTCTGTTATTGTTTTGCTTGTTACGGATCTTAGCTAAGTAAAACTATTGACTGTCCATATAGTGATGGATTTCCGCAAAGTAACGCCTGACTCCATTAATAATTTTAATTATACAATTTATTTTTAATATGTAATATTTTTTACGAAGTATTATAAATTTTATGTCTTGATGGTAGTTATAGGTATTGTAAAGAATAAGGGAAATAAGAGAAATTTATTTATTTCTTTATGGACCATAAACAAGAGTTATTCATTTTTATTATTATTATTAAGTTATTATATTATTATTATTATTAAGCCCTTATTGCTAATACTAACTTTTTACTTGCAAAAGTTGTTAAATAATGTTAATATTATATATTAATAACATGTTAACGTTTGTTGTTGTTTGTTGTTAACGATTTAGTATTTAACGTGTCCTGTGACACATAAGTCTCTTCCAGCTAAATACATCTATCTATGTTTCGTTCTAAATGTTTTATTAACTATGATGCCAACACCATAACATCCTTTTGTTTGACCTTCACAATATAGAATGTAATATTTTCGATCTTCAATGCTCTCGCCAAATCTTACTTTACTTAATCCTATTATATCCCACATTACTTTTAAAAGTGCTAGCTCTAATTCGTTAAGTCTCTCTTGTGTTCTCAAAGTTCCGCAATTTAATGTAGAAATATAGAGTTTCATATTTTATTTTCTTTGCAGTGTTCTGGTGATTTCTTGTTTTTTGATATTTGAAGCTGAAAGGGACTGGTCGATTTATATTCATTATAAATTATTCTTAATAATTCTAAAAATATACTTAAATGTAATACTAATTATAAATGGATACAACATTAACATAAAGTGAAAGTAGACAAATCAAATATTATACATAGACTTAAATGTAGATTTAATACGGTGCGTGAATTGTACCACACTGACGTAGATAATGTCTTGTGTTTCTTTTCATGTATCCGTGGTACAATTCACACAACGATCGACTTGCCTTGCCTTGCCGACGATTCATTGCCTTGTGAAATAAACTCAAATTTTGGAAAAAAAATGTTTAACTCCATACTTTTAAATTGGTAATGTAATAAAATTGGTAATTTATTTAATAAATAATTTAAAAAAAATTTAAAAAACTCTTAGACTGGGGACCTTATTCAGCTATGCTGTCCAGGGCTTATGATGGGCTTAGTCCACCATTGCTTCACTCGTAGTTGTTATATACTATCACAATTGTCGCCTTTACGTCCAACCGTGTAAAGAACAATATCCGAAAATATTTTGGGTGAACCGTCAAACCTTGAATGCTAAACAAAGTAATACCAAACAAATCGATTGTTCCTCAATTTCAAAAAGGCGTGACTGCGAACACTAAAGCTGTGAACTATTCTTACCGATTGAATACATTCTGGTAGAACTGCATAAACACGTAAAGCTTATTGTCCCGCACTTTACCGAAGACTGAGGTATGAGTTCGCTCTACTTCTTGTTGTGCTCTTTTCCCTGTTTTTCCTTTCTTTCTTCTCGTCTTCCCTACGCTACAATTCTTGTCGTGCACTTTTCCCTGTTGCTCCTTTCTTTCTTCTCTTTTCCCTGTTGTTCCTATCTTTACTTCTCTCTTCTCCTCAGTTGTCCACTTCTAGCGGAGTAGTCATGAATCGTCTAATAAAGTGGTAGCGGCCTTAACAAGGCTTCTTGATTTCTTTCTATCTGTAGCACTTTTCCCAGATCTCTCCAAAAGCTATACAATGTATCTGCAAAGCCCTTGTAAATCATTTCGTTTCGTTAATTTGCATTCCTTAATACACTTTTATCTTTCTGTTTGTTCCCTCGATTTTGAGGATCGTGAACTGCACTGTCAGGAGCTAGTACCCTAATATTAATAACATACCGTAGGTCGTCCCCATCTTGCATAGCTCTTACTGCTTCCTGTATATCTTTATGTTGAACATCTCTAGCGTATTGATTGATTAATTGATATTTGGTCTGCCCTTCGCGTTGAGCTTCAATCACGAATTCTTGTCCCCCCACCCTTCTTAGTATGATGTTACGTTCCAAATATTTAAGTTTTTTTCAAACGGCATGGCCAAAATTCTTCTCTCCTTGTTCTCAGATACTCATATCTCTATCTATTATAGCTCATTACATTATATATATTATTATTTTAGTTATAACTCATTAGTACAATTTGCAATCCAGGGAACAAACAACATATATCATTAACAACACAATAAGGATGCGTCGAGACGTTTTTCAACCAGAGAACGCAGTTTCCGCTGTAGTAGAGAGTGGACCGCGTCTTGGCAAACTTAGTATGGGATGCCCCCCGGCTAAATGGTGCGATGAACTTCGCGGGGTAGCTGGCAGAAACTGGATGCGTGAACCCGAAGATAGGTGGCGCTTTCTGGCGGAGGTCTTTGTCCAGCAATGGACTGCCGAACGCTGTTGATTGATTGATTAATATATTTTTTATAGAGAAGAAAACATAAGTGATTAATTGTAGCCATTTTGAAATTTGTAAGCATTTCATTTGTTTAATAGCATTAGATTAAAGACGTTTAGGTTCACACGCTAGATTAAATCAATTACCGCAGGACAATTTAACCCAATAATACAATTACCTTTGACACTGTTTGAAATGGGAGAGTGATGAGATATATCGATCAAAACATAATCGATCAGAATGTAATAAAATTAAAGAAATTATTCATTATCAAAATTATTCATGTTTATTGATCAAAAATCAAAGAAGCTCCCGTGGGAAACCACCCGCCATATGGTTGACGGCGGTCCAAAAAGACTTGAAAGTGGATCAGCCCGACAAGGACCGCACAAAACCGTGCTAAATAGAAATCTAGGACAAATAAGGCCGACCCCAAACAGATGGAATAATGGTCTAGACCAACTTATACTCAACCTGCGACCCGCGGAGCTTTTGTGGTTGACCCATCTGGTGTTACTTTATTTTAAATCATTTTGAATTTCGAACCCATAAGAAAAAAATTAAAGCACGTTGAGTAAATAGATTCTACATAACACTGACGCTTTGTGCAGTGTTATTATTGATACAATAATTTGCTGTAATATAAGGCAATTTATTCCTATATTTCTGCAAATAATTCAGCAAATTCAGCAAATATCTGATTGAATTACAGTAACACTGTCATTTTAGTGTTTCCATGAATACGACTTATCAATTGTTTTTAGTTCCGTATCGAGCGAGTGAGACTACAGGAATCCTCTTTCTTTGGCTTCCAATTTTCCATGTACATGCTTTATTTGCTAGTCGTGACTTATTTTGAATTTATTTATATAATAAAACTCTGTCACATCCTAAGAAGTCATTACCTTATTTTTTTGCGGCCCACGACACCACGACTAATACGTGTTTGTGGCCCCTATGAAAAAAGGTTGAGTACCACTGGTTTAGACAGAAGAAGAAGAATCGATCAAAAGCGGCTAAATGAGTTGATTAAAAACTAATTCATAAATATACATACAAATAACTACTTCTACGTGGATATTGATATAAAAATTGTATACTAAGTGTAAACGATGAGTAAACAAGATTTTGTATTCATCGATATGAATAGACCCTAATAGTCCCGGGTATAAAGCATTAATTATCGATAAGGTCGGGCGGCGGTGAGGTGCTGCGATTCCAAGGCGTGTTCTTGACACGTCAGTGCTTTAATGGGTCTAGTCGAGTTATGTAATCGGTAGTTCACTATATTTTTTTAAGAATAATGTAATTACAAATTTTGTGACGGTGTTCTTACGTCTTTTTGCTGTGTGTTTGCCTAAGATGGCAATTTTTCGCAAGGTAGGCAAATGAGCAGGCGTGTCACTTGATGGAAAGCAATCAACGCCGCCCATAGACATCCGCAGCGCCATAGGCAGTGCGGAAGCGTTGCCCACCTTTAAAGAAAGTGTCATTATGGGAGAGGGAGGAGAGGGGTATAGGGGAGGGGGAGGGGGAGGAGGGGGAGGGGAGGAGAGAGGGCGGGAAGAGTATTGGGCCTCCGAATCTCTAGCTCAGCGTATGAATCGTGGTAGCTAAGCTATCACTCAGTCGCCGGTTTTCTGCGGGAGTATGGTACTTTCCCGGTCAAGCAGGGATGGTTTGCACACGTGTTTTTTTTACTCTTTTTATGGGATAGGAAAGCAAACGAACAGGCGTATTATCTGATCGAAAGCAACCAACACTGCTATCTACAGTGCCATAGGCATTACAAAAGCTTTCCCAGCTTTTAAAAAATATGTAGGCGTGGAACCAGCTATATCCGGTGATTCGAAAACACGGATGAAAATAGGTGGTTCCACAGGGTAGTGATGCGTAGAAAGAAGTTTTCATAGTTTCTCCATTTGCTTCGTTATTTTCTGTTGTGTTTATGTATATATATATATATATATATATATATATATATATATATATATATATATATATATATATATATATATATATATATATATATATATATATATATATATATATATTAGATGATTTTATGAAAGAAGAGCCTAGCTTTCATAACGCAAGAGACCCAGAAATACATTCCATGTATTTCTTAGGGCCTCTAGTCCAGTTGTGCGTCACGAGCAGGCGTGTCACCTGATGGGGAGAGTGTTGGGCCTTCGGATATCAGCCGCTCACCGTGCGAAGCCTCGTAGCTAATCTACCACTCAGACGTCGGTTTTCTGCGGCAGTGTGGTACCTCCCCTGACCTGCCGGCCCATTCATGCTACAGACAAATGTTATGCCATTCTTGACAAAGTATTCGTCTGCAGCGTGGCTCTACAACAACTAAAACAACTACTATGAGTACAGTGACAGTAAATCAATATACAACATGTCGGAGATCTCACGAATGAGATGATAGATATTATTATCAAATTGGATTCTTAAAGGTCGTAAGTTAATTTTCAATCGCAGTGTATTGCGTTTCAACCTTCATGAACTACTTCCTCGAACACCCATAAGCTTCGGTGATTAATGCACACGTGAAATGATTTCGTGGTTACCACAGTGAACGGTTTAAATTGCTTGCATTTACCATCCATCGTCTACAACGGCTTGACGTGCATTTAAGCAATTTCGTGAATTTTCAATGGCTTCCTCATAAAAGCTGTTTGGAAGTTCTCCAATCATAAACTTATATTTCTTTTGTATCCCAAACCATAAGTGTATACTAAATATTTAAAAAAAATATTGTTTTTTTTTTAAATTCATCTAATCATGCATCGTGACAATGAAGATTGGTCACATAGCGAAGGTATGTTATTTTTGATAAACTTATTTAAGCTTAAACTTTATGCATTTGCCTTGTGGTTTTCGATAGAGAATGGGGTAACTATGTTTCTTCATGAGGGTGTCGAAAGACAAGACTATGGAAAGGAATACCGGTAGATTGGATCTCATCCAATCATCATACCAGCGTGAATGGAGCAATACCTATCATTATTTAGGCAGGCCAATATGCACCAGTGGATTTTTACTAATGTATTAATGATGATGAAAATAATGATGCTATAAATAGAAACGAAATAATCTAAGTCTATTCTAGAGACATGTAGATCGAGAGATCTAGACTGTTTCTTTTATTATAAGATTTGCCTACATCATATGATGTAAGGTAATTTTAACATTTATTATGGTACATTCTTCTACATATATCTTATTTTTTACGAAATAGAGATAAAGCGTTGCCCACTTTAGGGTAAGGATGTAAGTAATGAAAGAAAGAAGTAATAGGGGAAATTGGTTAGATTTCCCACTGTTTTACTTCTCGGTCGGGGAAGTACCTCACTTTTACAAAATATCAGTATTAAGCAGCAATTTTCTGTCGTTTCTTACGGTATGTGTAAGGATCAATTAATTTCCCCTTCTGTTACATCGTTAACAGCGATATTTGCAAGATGTTGTCCGCATTGTTACGTGCCACAACATCCTAATTATCAGTCAGCCGCAATATCGATGTAACTGGAAGGTTAGGAGTATTTTCTCCTAGATAACACTACGTGCATGATTGGTTCTAATATGTTAGATCCTACGACACTTTCCTCTAGCGTTATAACAGCCGAAAGCAGTACACGTTTTTTTATGGGATAGGAAGGTAAACGAGCAGGCGTGTCGCCTGATGGAAAGCAATCAACGCCGCTCATAGGCATCCGCAGCGCCATATGCAGTGTGCAAGCGTTGCCGACCTTTAAAGAAAATGTCATTATGGGAGTGGGAGGGGGAGGGAGAGGGGAGGGGGAAGGGGAGGGTGTTGAGCCTACGAAACTCAGTCGCTCACCGTACGAAGCGCGGTAGTTAAGCTACCACGCAGACGCTGGTTTTCTGCGGGAGTGTAGCACTTCCCCAGGCGAGCCGGCCCTTTCATGCTACAGACGAATATTATGCCATTCTTGACAAAGTATTCGTCTGCAGTGTGACTCTATCAAAAACGTCTCTTCGAAGCGAATTTCTTCTTCTGTCCTGAGTACGAAATCTTCCTTTACTTTTCGATTCTTCTCCCATTACGAATGTAATGGGAGAAGAATCGAAAATGGTCTTTCTTTTCCATCATTTACATCTGTATACTAAAGTAGATTATGCATCTGTAGTGCTATATATACTATGGATGTTCGTGAACGATGGTTAGTTATGATCAGTTGCTCTTACTACTTTTATTACGTCTTCCATAATGAATACAATAACCTTTAAAAATACATTACCAACATATGCAATCTTCTTTCTTCTTTTTAAAGATATATTCGAATTTATAAACCAAGTGAAATCCCTGGTAGGAAATGTTGCAGACACCCGACGTTGGAAGCGTGTGACACGAACGCAATTATTCTTTATGTCATCCGCATTTCACACCGAGCCTTGCTATGTCGTATTCTGATTGGGATCTTCGTGCTGCAAAGAACCGATACATTTGATTTATTCAGAGCAAACATACAAGTTTCAATAAGGCGATCTGAAATGTCGAACGTTAGTGAACTAGCGGCTGTTGTAGTATAGACTTCACGATCCTACTTGCTATAGTTAACAACAAATCTAGGAACTTACGATAATTTACAATTCTAAGTGTCAATGTGTTTTGCAGATAATTTATTTAATTAAAAAATATCTTAAATAAATGTGAGAAATAAAAATTCTTAAAATTTTATTTTGTAAAAAATAAGATAATATCTATAATAAAAATAATTATATAAATTTCGACCACGTGTATTTTAGTAATTAAAAATTAAAATTATTTTCTGTATTCCATCGGTATACCGTCAAGTATAATTAATTAAAGGAAATCTCTTCGGACTCCTGATAGAACCCTATTTTATAGTCGAAGAGCCACTGTCCAGTATTTATGTCATAGAGTAATATTTATATAGTCACTTGATAAAGTATGAATACACACAAATAAAAAAAGTTATGTGTGCTGTACCTAGACGCGGTAGAAGTGAAATCGGCAGAAATAATGCGAAACACTGTATAATGTATTCTATCTCATTCTCTCGCAGGCTAAATTATATAGTTGTACGTCTTTGGTCTTTTATGTGTCGCTTTTTAGTTTCATTGAATTTCAAATCACAATTACTCATAAATAATGGAGGCTGGCTCTTCGTCTATTCTATATGATACTATAAAAACGGCAATATTAAAAATTATATAAATTATCTAATAATATATTACAGTGATATGTTGAGAAAAAGTGCTCTCGGGACACCACATGAAGAATTTTACGGTTTGCATTCATTTTTTTTTAAAAAAGACTAGCTAGACTAATGTTTTCTAATATTATTAGTATTCTTGTTCATTTCAATTAAGCTTATAATGTTTGTGCTAGGAAATGGTCCACATCTATAGTCTAGTGCAGGATACTCACGCCGGACAGATCTTAAGCCCGAGTCTTGCCAACTGAGCTATTGCAACTGAATAGTTCAAGCTTAATATTGCCTAAGAGTTTTTTTTTTATTTTATTGCCGTAGAATTTCCAGCGGCGGAATAATAGGGCCGCTACATTTCCTCTATTGGCGAATGAGATCAAATAAGATTACACGGTGAAGAAAACATGACAATCCGCAATCCTTCTGCATTAAGTAGGGATCAAGGCAACAATACTTATTTATGAAAAAAACCAATGTTTTACAGTAGAAGAAAATAAGTTCTCCAGTGGCGGAATTATAAATAGTTTTCAATCTTAACTGCTATTTTCAAACCAGAATTATTCTATCTTAACTGCTATTTTCAAACAAGAATTATGCTATATTGATCCCTTTCCTTGTTTGAAAATAGCAGTTAAAGTTTAAAACCTAATCCTGACGCGGGCCAACCTTTGTAAAGATGATAGATGTGATTATAGGATGTTTATACCACCGTCAGGTCAGGGAGTATCTTTGCCTAGCCGCTTGTCCGGTAATTATGGTATTGGTACACGGGTACGCGACCCCGGCCTCCCGATTTACTACAGTATCACTCCTCGTCTTCCATTGCGGTAGTATCATATCCCTATCATGCTGTCTGAATCCATCTTTTCTTTCCCATGCCTTTCCTTACTTCTCTATCCTTTTCTGTCGTGCCAAAGGATGCGTGGCTAGTGGCGAGCTTAATCGCAAGCGTGCCGATCGTCCCGGGATCGGGCTCTCTCGGATACTATAGTGCTTTCCCTCAGCATGCGGGGCTCTGCTGGGGCTGACCTCCATCCTCCCTTGCGGCTCGTGGGATTCACTATTACGAATCTTAATATACCTAATTCGTTAAAAAATGACGGCGAAGTGGTTCGCCACTCGTCACGTCCTGATTCCCACGAGGGCGAGAAGCAACGAACGGAGAGCCTTTCGCTACGATGAATGTGAAAGAATGAAAAGTTGGATGAGTTTGAAGGAAGCAAGGAAGGTGTGTCTGGATCGTAGTGGATGGAGATCTATAGTCTCTGCCAAACCCTACAGGGAGACTGGCGTGACTGTATATATACCTCCGTCGGTCGAATTTCAACGCCAGGTCGGTTATATAGCAGAATAGGCTGTGTGCAAATGAATCGGTAGCACCTAGACTCTAACTATGACAGTTTATCACTCAGTATAGTTAAATTAAGCCATCAAAGTGGAATGAAATTAAATACATGAGAGGATGGATGAAATACCACTGATAAAAGAAATTTAAATTACGAATGCGAAAGAAAGAGTCGGTAGGGAAAGACCAAGTAGAATATACCTTGAGAAATCGCTGAAGTTCTCAAGAAAGATTGGTCAAAAGTACCCTCAACCAACGAGCTTATATGAAGAGGGTGATGAATCTGGATGAAACTAAGAAAGTGTGCCAGGATCGTAGCAGATGGAGCTCTGTGGTCTCTGCCTACCCCTATGGGAATCTAGCGTGATATATGTACGATTTACTTGAAAGCAGAAACCCATGCAAGTTTTGGTAAAAGGGCCAGCATTTTATCAGAACGTATCGTGAAAAGATGAATTTATGTTTCGAGATATTTGGTATTATTTTACTTGACACTGGCATAATAGTCGTAGCTTATTGCCATTAAACAAGAACAAAAGAAATATATTTCCTTTTTTTTTTCGTTTCAGATCGAGTGCTCTACGCAAGAAATAAACTGCTGTCTACAACGAAACCAGCCGTGGCAGGCGGGAAACCTATTACCGAAGAGCTTGCCATTGTAAGAACTGAAAAAAAATGACTTTAATTGTTCTCTCAACTATTAAGTGACACAGACATTAATCCACTACATGATAGAGTTAACGTACTTTTTTCCGTGGGCGTATACGTCAAAGTGTGTTGCCAAAGTGTTCCTGCAGAAAACCGGCGTATGAATGGTAGCTGAGCTACCGCGCTTCGTATGGTGAGCGGTGAGTTCCGGAGGCGCTCCTCCCTCCCCGCCTCCCCGCCTCCCCGCCTCTCCCCCTCCGCCCACTCCAATAATAACACTTTCCTTAAAGGTTGGCAACGCTTCCGCACTGCCTATGGCGCTGCAGATGTTTGTGGACGGCGTTGATTGCTTTCCACCAAGTGACAAGCCTGATCGTTTGCCTTCCAATCACATAAAAAAAATTTAGACAAGCCTGGTGGGAGAAATGGTGAGTCTCGTACTCAACAGTGGGACATGCATGGCCTGTAAGAAACAAATGAATGTGTTGATCAAATATATTCACTAAAAAATTTCGTAATAACTTTATATCCTTGTTTCACGTTGAAAAGGAACTACGTGTTACTACGTTTGGAAATTCCTCCTGTCCTCCTCGAGGTGAATGGATACGGTCACCTCTAGTAATGAGACCTCCCGACCAACCGCTTGCCTACGGGTTGACGGCTCCAAGAAACGGCGCCAGATCGTTGCTGACAGGACTGCAAGCCCACCTTGTTAAGTGGCTGCTTTTCGATTCCCGACCCATGACAAAAGACAACAAGTGCACCGAACCACCTGAAAGGTAATATTAAATTTTTTACATACATAAATACATTTCGTCACGTCTGTCTCCCGTAGGGGTAGGCAGAAACCACAGGTCTCCATCTGCTACGATCTCGGCATACTTCCCTTGCGTCCTCCACACTCATGCAAGCCCGCCGGTTGAGGGTACTCTTGACCTGGCCTTTCTTAAAAAGTTCAGTTCAGTTCAGTTCTGAAATCACTGACATAACAGATTGCGTCTAGGTAAATGTAGCGTGGGACTCCCCCCTCCCCCGCTAGATGGTGCGACGATCTGCTCAGGGTGGCTGGCAGACCCTGGATGCGTGAAGCCGAAGATCAGGCTAGGTGGCGTTTTGTGAGGGAGGCCTATGTCCAGCAGGAGAATGCCACAGGCTGTTGATTGATTGATTGTTAGATATCATAATCTCACACATACAATAATTATAAACTACCCAGCATTGCTGAAGATAATATAGATTAGCAAGATAACCATACAATCGTGTTGTAGCTACCTTCGCCCGTCAGAAGACCGTCAAGAAGAAGCTCTCTGGCGTGCATGCAGCGAGATAATTTGGCGATGTGGTGGAGGATTTAATTCTCAATCAGCATCCGAAACAAAAGTCGTGGTCGTTCTACCCACAGATAAGACATATATACAACACAGTGCCCATTATTATCAAGATGGTATAACCGAAAAGGTATAGTTTAATGAAAAAATATATATACATACCTATATACCCAACACTTCTTCTTCTAAGAGAGCCTCTCGAACTTGCGAAGGTTGGCAGCCAATTCAGCACAACGCGAATTTTCCCATCATGATCAGTTGCAGCGATTTGTACCTGTCATGTGCCATGATATAAAAATAAAATAAACCCAGCACATAAAATCTATAAATTTCTTTACTCAACCCGATCTATAACATTCTTTATTCTAGCTGATCTATATTTTTTTTTATTCTAGCTACATTTATTCGAGTTCAAGAGTTTGGAAGATTTGCAAATATTTCTCAAGCGATATATCTACGTGGTAAGTACAATGGACTATTTTTAGGAATTTTTATTTCGGATAGCCATTTGTATAACAGGCTAGGCATTCTTAACATTATATACTCGTATGTAAAACTCAGTTAAAAAATTAACAACACTCTTTGCCGGTTTCTTAGTACTAAATTCGTCGAGTATTGAGACTTTGTTTCATTACTTGTCTCTCTCTTTCTTTCTCTGCCTTTATCCAACATCTTTTTTGAATAATAGACAAAGTTTAGCTTAGATTAAAAATCATGAGGTTACTCGACGCTCTTATGGGTGACCGACGACAGAATATCGGTTTTCAGCCTTAACTACTATACTATGCTTCTCGTATCGTCGAGTATACTGTGCTTGAACATCGGACATCCTATATAAGGTCGTTGCCTAATTATGATAACTCTGTGTGTAAATGTTATGTCCATAGTAGTCATTTCGATTGTTTTTGTTCATCTCCGGTATCATTGGTCATCGCTCTATGGTTGTATTGAGTAGGAAATATCGTTCGAACTACCTTGTTTGCTTGCAATGCTTTATAATTCACAGTTCCAACTAGAAGAAGGCTCTGGCGCTTTGCTGTTGCTGTATGCCGCTGTACTTTCTAGAGGATGCGAAACGTGTGTATAATGATCAATCTTTGATAATTTTATTTAGGTGATTTGATATTAACTTAGATCAATCTTTAATTTTGCATGCTACCACTTATACTACGTCATTACTTCGACTAATTCCTTCTTGACTATTACCGAGAAATGGCGGTAACTGTAAATGGCGGTATAATGGTAGTATTATATTCATGAGATTTAAATGTATATATAATATTATGTAGATAAGTTTGTCATACTATGATTTATGTTTTTATAGATTATAAGATTAATAAATTATTTAATTAAATTGAGAGGGGTCTGGGCCCAGGAAAAACCAATAAGGTTTATTGGGCTCATATGTATTATTATATAATATTATACTTTCTATCAATTAAATAAATAAAAAAAACAATACACCCGACTGGAAAACCGGTCGGAAAAGGCCTCAGCATGCCTTGAGGTCTAAATAACTCTAAAAAATCTCTGGTGCAGAAGGCAACGGGAAACCACTGCACTAAATTCCCAAGAAAATCACCATGAAAGTCACGAAGAAAACAGCGATTTTGTCATGAAATGGAAGAACCTAACGTTCCACTGAGTGATGTCTAGTGATCGCGATCTTCAGACATGAAGGATCGACCGAGAGAGAGTGACTACTTCACTTGAGAACTACATTCACCGACATAGTCTTCTGAATTAGCAAACTGTAGGGGCAATAGGCTGGTCACGTTTTTTGGAGATCCGACAACCGTTGAAGTAGACGAGTGCTGGAGTGGACGACGATCTGCGCAGGGCGGCTGGCAGAGACTGGATGCGTGAGGCCGAAGATCGGGCTACGTGGCATTTCTTGGGGGAAGCCTACGTTCAGCAGTGGACTATCACGGACTCTTCATGATGATGAGGACTAAAATAAAGGAAATCCTATGGAGAACGTTGTGCATGGTACAGGCAAGAATCGAACCCATAATCCTTAGCCAAGAAAGCTAAGATTTTCACAGTGCGCCATTTTAGTGATTAATATTATCGTAAGTATATATAATTTTGTTTTTTGTATAGCATCATGAAAGACCTTGACGGAAAACTGAGTTACTTGGTCTCCACCCAAGTGGAAGGATCTCTCAATGTAACCATGCTGATGCTAACTGGACGCGCAACTCCGTACCTCCACAATGGTGTTATGTATGTGGGAGATGAAGACCATTATGTAAGATCTGAGTTAGATTATATACCTACCTATGTAAGAAATGATACAGCCTCTCAATTTTCATACACAAGCTTAATGCTGGCACTCTATTCTTAATTTATGGCTCAAAAATGTTGTTATAAAAAAATAAAAAAATTAATGCATTTGTCAGAACAAACATCTACATAAATGGCGATCCAGTATGGATCATTTTTCCAGAAACTTCTTTCCACATACCATTACCTAGTGGAACCGGGTATCTCCAGATGTGTTTCCGAACCGATACGACGTTGAAACCTTCAAAAAGCAAGCCTACATATTTCTCGTCGCGTCTATGAGTTGCGTGGATTGCTTTCCATCAAGTGACACGCCTGCTTGCCTTCCTATCACATAATATATAAACAAGATTTTTTGTAGCCAGCTATCAAGATGCAGTTCGAGGCTTGATCTCCACTGTCTGGACTGTAGCTTCAGATACGATAGTTCCCTCTATCAAAGCTTTGGCTAGCTGGCTAATATGGGAGTGCACAGATTTCTCGAGGGAGTAACTATCGTTAACGAAACGGTCGAAAAATAATTTATAAAAACACGATAAAACCTACAATAGTACGATTTTAACTTTTGATCTCATCAAATCATACAGTATACAGATATAAAGTCACAATGAATGTAACAAAATAAAAAATAATTAAAATTCACAATCATCATCATCAGCAGCCTGCGGCAGTCCACTGCTGGACATAGGCCTTCCCCATGGAGCGCCACCTAGCCCGATTTTCGGCTACACGCATCCAGTTTGTGCCACCCGCCCTGCGCAGATCGTCGCACCATCTAGCCGGTGGGCGTCCCACGCTACGTTTACCGAGACGCGGTCTCCACTCCAGCACTCGTCTGCTCCAACGATCAACGATCCAAAATTCACATTAGCCAATAAAAATTCTTACTTCCAATCGTAGGCTATGCCACAATTCGGCGTCCTCTGTCGCAGTCAAGTGGGCCTTCTGGTATGGTATGGAGGTGACGAAAATGGCGCAAATCATTTGACAAACCAACATCCAGGATCGAGATTGAAAACTCCTGCCTTGCCCATATGGGTAAGATTATGTTTTGTATTGTTCTGTATTGTAAATAAAATTCCACCTTTGGTGTTACATTAATTGTGTAAATTTAAATATGTGTTAGCTTAGCTACCGCGCTTTCTGCGGTGAGCGGTTGAGTTCCGGAGGCCCAAATATCCTCCCTCTCCCCCTCCCCTCTCCCAACCCCACCCCTCCCCCTCCCCTCCCCCTCTCCCTTCCCCTCCCTCCCTTTCTCCCTTCCCCTCTACTCCCTCCTCCCCTCTCCCTATTACTTTTAGATAGGAATACTATTTGAAAACCTAATGGACAAGATACGGTCCACATCGTTGAACTATTAATTCTCACCTGCCGCGTTAACGTGACTTTTTTCCACAGCCCATATATGTTATAATATCCCACTGGTGAGCACGGACCTCCCCTTTTCTGGAAGGATGGACATTAAATCTTGTCCAGTGCGGATTGGCGGGGTTACCAGACTCGCAATAAATATTTGTAGGCCATTCGCGCGATTAAACGCGCGATTATTGACTCCGAGTGTGGGGGGGGAACGCCACTGAGCCAATTCCCAAGCCATATCATCGTTGCCTGATGTGTTACTTAGTTGTTGTAATTTCCAGGTGACCTGCTGCTCCGGGCATTATGGTATTTTATTCAATACTAACAGAGAGCTGCTACGTAACTACCACGCAGAGAGAAGGTAATGATTTATAATGCAAATATGAAAACATTTAAGAGTTGCTATGATGATATCTAGAGTACCAAACCCCTACTCGATGGCAAACCAGATGGTTGTAGAAGCCGCGGAAGGCCTTATCTCAGATGGCTAGATGGAGTCGAGGACGACTTAAAAGCAATGTGAGGGACTGGAGAGAAAAAGCCAAACTAAAATCCGACTGGAAAATTGAACCAGGTGAAGGCCCATCCGCGGCTGTAGCCTCCGGGACTCAACCGCTCACCGGACTTAATCAGACAGGATATAATCATAGATAACGAGTCCTTTTAAAATGATTTACTGCATAATATCCAAGCGTAAACATCTTTCGTAGCTTCATAATCTGACGTGACAGCGGCACACTTTGCCACAAGCCTGACAAAAGAACGTCGCGGGGTTGACAACGAGCCGCCTTGACATCCATTCCTCCTTTCCTCCTCTTATTAGTATTCTACAACAGGCTTTGTCCTTGTTTTGCGATCCTCCACCAAATCCCTGCGCCAACTCATTCGCTTTTACCAATTTTCTCCCAGATTATTAATGGAGTCAGGCGTTACTTTGCGGAAATCCATCACTATATGGACAGTCAAAAGTTTTACTTAGCTAAGATCCGCGACAAGCAAAACAATAACAGAAAATTAATAATGTGTGTTTTTCCGTTGAGTTAAGTGGATTTATTTGGAACTTAAACCAAAAACTTACCGAAAATCGGCCATCAACTCTCCACCCACTCAACAACACAACACAACACGGAACGGAAGACAACTTTTCGGTTGTCTTCCGTAGAGTCTACTATACCTGAAGATGCCTCATGTTGGGGCGAAACACGTGTCGTTTACAAGATGGAAAAGTGATAATGTGTGTTTGGTGTTGTGTATAGTGGTTGGTGGGTGGAGAGTTGATGGCCGATTTTCGGTAAGTTTTTGGTTTAAGTTCCAAATAAATCCACTTAACCCAACGGAAAAACACACATTATTAATTTTCTGTTATTGTTTTACTTGTCGCGGATCTTAGCTAAGTAAAACTTTTGACTGTCTATATAATTTTCTCCCAGTCGCAGTGGTCTATTTTAAAAGATAACGACAGTGTTATACACTGCTGTCTCCCCATGTGGAACACGAACTGGTTCGGGCTATCGAATTTTAGCGCCGGCTAGCGCGGAATGCAATTGTTACGCCAGGCAAGCACGTCGCCAATCCTCGCCAGATGTTCTGCACTGGTTATTTCCATACCCATTTCCAGCTTAACATTACGTCTTACGATAATGTCTTGCTTTAAAGTCTGTGCTGGTATTGTCTGTATTAAAATGTATTGTATTATATATGTATTTGCGACAAGGACTTTATTATAGTCCAATTTTTCAAAGTGGTAGAGCCACGCTGCAGACGAATACGTTGTCAAGAATGGCATAATATTTGTCTGTAGAATTAATGGGCCGGCTCGCCCAGGGTAGTACCACACTCCCACAGAAAACCAGCGTCTGAGTGGTGCCGCGCTTGGTACGGTGAGCGGAGTGAGTTCTGGAGGCCCAACACACTCCTACTCCTACTTCCACTCCACTCTCATTCCCATAATGTCACTTTTCTTAAAGGTCGGCAACGCTTACGCACTGCCTATGGCGCTGCGGATGTCTATGTGCGGCGTTGATTGCTTTCCATCAGGTGACACGCCTGCTCGTTTCCCTTCCTATCCCATAAAAAAGAGCATTTCTGTAACCAATGCCTCGCTTCGATCGTACCAGAGATACGTGGAAAATAGCAATAACTCGCATATTCATATAAACTAAAATTTATTTGTATCATTTGTAGTTTTTATATTATTTATGTTGGGAAACTTGATTCTGCGCCGGGATATCCTAATCTTAACTTTCATTTTTAATATGTGGATAGTCAAAAGTTTAACTTAGCTTAGATCCGCGACAAGCAAAACAATAACAGTAAATTTATAATGTGTGTTTTTTGTGCTAGATAAAGCGGATTTATTTGGAACTTAAACCAAAAAACTTACCAAAAATCGGCCAGCAATTCTCCACCTACCAATCACTATACACAACACCAAACACACATTACCACTTTTCCAACCTGTAAACGACACGTGTTTCGCCCCAACACAAGGCATTCTCAGGTATAGTAGACTCTACGGAAGACAACCGAAAAGTAGTCTTCCGTAGAGTCCAAATAAATCCGCTTCATCCAGCACAAAACACACACATTATTAATTTACTGTTATTGTTTTGCTTGTCGCGGATCTTAGCTAAGTAAAACTTTTGACTATCCACATAGTGATGGGTTTCCGCAAAGTAACGCCTGACTCCATTAATAATTTCATTTTTAATTGAAGGTTCGACATCCATTATTACACTTGCGGTGGGTGCCACGTGCTTCTCAATGTCGACACCAGGAGTCATGACGATGCCGGCGGCTTACGTACAGACGATATAAGCGCCACACCGCTCGAAAAGCTGATCCATACTAAGTAAGTGCTATGGTAAGGGACATGTAGTAGTAAGATAAAATGGACTGACAGACAGACATATACGTTTATAATTAATGAAGTCAGGCGTTACTTTGCGGAAATCCATTACTATCTTAACCCTTCTTTGCAAAATGGTGGAAATTTCTAAAATAACACTGAATGCCCAAATATTATTAATGGAGTCAGGCGTTACTTTGCGGAAATCCATCACTATATGGACAGTCAAAAGTTTTACTTAGCTAAGATACGCGACGAAAAGTCTTTTCGGTTGTCTTCCGTAGAGTCTACTACACCTGAAGATGCCTCGTGTTGGGGCGAAACACGTGTCGTTTACAAGATGGAAAAGTGATAATGTGTGTTTGGTGTTGTGTATAGTGGTTGGTGGGTGGAGAATTGATGGCCGATTTTCGGTAAGTTTTTGGTTTAAGTTCCAAATAAATCCACTTTACCCAACTGAAAAACACACATTACTATTATAGTTTTCTGTTATTGTTTTGCTTGTCGCGGATCTTAGCTAAGTAAAACTTTTGACTGTCCATATGCCCAAATATTATATAAAATAACAATTTCACTTTAAGTTGGTCGTGTCTGGATACGTTTTAATGTCCATTGCATAAAAAAACATAGCTGTCAAAAATAAGCCAGTGTCACTATCAGTAAAACGAGCTTGAACTTGTCATTCCGCTGTTTGTATTGTAGTTGCAATAAACATATGATGTTGTTTTATTATATTTTACAATTTCTTGTAGTAAAAATAATAAATTTTTTGTTAATTATCATAAAAAAATATCCAATGATATGCTCTTATATTTCTATTAAGTACTAAGCTAATGATCTAACTTTCCATGATGATGAAAATTTCCATCATATTGTTTTTTGCTAAATTTATACTATAAGTATATACTAAGATTTTTTTAACCATTTTTTCATTAATTTTGAACATGAATCATATCACCTTGATATATTTCACCGAAAAAAAAAATTCTTCCAAAGATGCCTCTGGTGTTGCAAATTTCTATGGGTGGCATTGACTGCTTTCCATCAGGTGATACGCTGGCTCATTGGCAACCCTATCTCTATAAGAAACGTAAAGGTACAAGTAATGCACAACAAATCTTTTAAGTTGATACAAAAATCTATGTGGACAGTCAGCAATTTTATTTAGCTAAGATCCGCGACAAGCAAACAATAATGTGTGTTTCTTACTGTAAGAAGTGGGATTACGGGGAACTTAAACTAAATCTTATCAAAAAAATGGCCGTCAGCAACTCTCCACTTCCCAACCACTATCTACAAAATCAACACCAAACACGCAATACCACTCTTTCACAATATACATGACACGTGTTTCGCCTCTACACGAAGGAGATCATTTTCCAAGCTAAAACTAATTAAAAACTATCAAAGATCGACGATGACTCAAGATAGATTAAATTTACAATTTTTAAAACTATTTTAGAAGAATTTACAGAACACAAATTATGAAACATGCAAATTCATTTTCAAAAACGTATATGAATTTACATATTTCTAAATTTTTGTTCTTAAAATGTACGCTTTGAATATGAATTTACATATTTTTAAATTTTTATTCTGTAAATTCTTCTAAAATAATATGAAAATTCTCTTGAAGAAAATATTCAATAAAATGTAATTATTTTTGTATGTAGAAGTTTAACTATTTCTTCTTTTATTATTTATTTTCTCCGTTAGTGTGTACATGTATGTATATATCTATGTATGTATGTGTATATATGTGTGTATGTGTGTGTGTGTGTATATGTGTATACGTATTGTATATATTTAAATTTATACAATTAGTTTTAATTTTTATTTTGCGCAAGCTGCACAACCTTCAAACCAATCTTCTCTATGTCACACGCAGATTGACTGGTAGGGAATGCCCAAGAGCATTAAGTCCGTCCGAAGTACATATTGTGCAAAGTTTAAATAAATAAATAATTACCTACTTGTAACCAAGAAAACTAAAGAAGTCTTTCATTTTCGCTGAAATAAATCAAATAAGAGAAGTCCTACATACATTATTTACTTACTTCAACAAAAGCAACATGGAAAACCCAATATTTACAGGTTCCTATGTCCTAAATAAATATTATCTCTTTACATTTCTGTATACATCTTGCTTACATCGAGAGCAAAACATTATTTTCCAAGAACGTATCTCATAACATTACATTGCACCATCTGCTTGTTACTGACCCACTTTCGTGCTGACCCCACTGTGGGAGACCGTCAACAATCTTGTTTTAGATTACGGTCAACCTTCCATGAATATATTTACTATAACATATCTAAGCATACAGTACGGAATTTGCTTTATAAAATTTTATATGGGATAAGAAATAACAGCTGTGAGAATAAGGAATGATACCTGATGAATCATCGTGTTTGGGCGAAACACCTATCGTGTGCAGTGTGGAAAAGTGGTAGTGTGTGTTTGGTGTTGTTATTAGTAGTTGGAAGGTGAAGAGTTGCTGACAGCCCTTTTTTTCGGTAAGATTTAGTTTAAGATCATTACGGGGATCTTAAACTAAATTTTACCGAAAAAAACACTCCACTTCTTGCAGTAGAAAACACACATTATTTTTCACACACATTTTTTTATTTTTGTTTGCTTGTCGCGGATCTTAGCTAAGTAAAAATTCTGTCTATATAGATTTTTCTATCAATTCCCACTGATTCATATTTGTTGCGCATTTCTTGTACCTTTACCTTTCTTATATTGTAGATATAGGGTTACCAACGAGCCAGCGTAGCACTTGATGAAAAGCAATCAACACCGCCCAAAGACATCCGCAACATCAGAGGCATCACAAATGCGTTGCCGGTCTTTTAGGTATGAGTAGACTTGCTTTTTGAAGGTTTCAATGTCGTATCGGTTCGGGAATACCGCCGAAGGCAGCTGGTTCCATAGGGTGGTGATGCGTGTAATGAAGTTTCGAAGAAAACGCACCGTACTGGATCGCCACTCATACAGATGGTGGGGATGAAAATTTTCCTTTCGGCGAGTTGTACGGCAGTTGAATTCAGATATTAAAAACTATCAGAACTATTTAAAAACTATCAGAGATTGATAATGACTCAGGATAGATTAAATTTAGAATTTTTAAACTATTTTAGAAGAATTTACTGAACAAAAAATTAAAAATATGCAAATTCATATACTCATATTCAAAGACGTAAATTTATATTCAATAAAATATAATTGTTTTTGTATTGTATTTATTTTGTCTATATATATATATATATATATATATATATATATATATATATATATATATATATATATATATATATATATATATATATATATATATATATATATATATATATATATAAAGTTAACTCATTTCATGATTACAGATGGCAAGATGCTAACATCACTTGGTCTGGCCCAGTTCCTTATGTCGGAGAATCGCCTAAATAGATACACAGACAAATGTTGTGTGTTTATTTTTTTCGGTCACTCAGCACGCCAGGGAGAGGCAAAGGTATCGAGGGGTCCCAAGGGAGACTGAATGAAACAGCTAACGTCATAAATATAAAAACAGTAATAACAAATTGTTCTGTGGCCATACTACATCGTTTGTTCTGTGAAAAATTTGATATTTATTATAAAGAGTGGCCTACTCTCTAGTCAGATGTTTTAATTTATTAACCCTTTGCGCTCGAGTGGTGCCTCTCAGGCACCACAACATGTGATGCAATAACTCGAGCGGTGCCTGAGAGGCACCATTCAGATCGATGTGTTTATTTCTGTTTGACTTAAGGAATATCGCTTGAAAAGTCTACTTGGCCTTTTGTAGATCATTTTACGAGGTGTCTAAATGTCTTATCTCGGGTGATTCTCACCCGACAAGCCAAGAATGCACATTGGAGATTGTTTCACAAAATATCATAAGAAGCAAAATTATAGAATATAATTATTTAATAATTGTATTACATTAAGCTAATAGTGTTAAAATATACGAGTTTAAAGTGTCTTATTGTGTCTAAAATTATTTTAAGTTAACAATAACGAACTCATGAAGTAAGCGGGAGCGCGTGCGATTACTCTCGAGTTGCTGGTTCATCCGACAGAAAAGCGCCTCGAGCGCAAAGGGTTAAAAAGTCATATAATATACGTACGAGTCAATTCAGTAAAGGCAAATTTCATAATTAATGTCTTAGACTATCGATATTAATGTCAGTCCACTGCTGGACATAGGCCTCACTCAAAGCGCGCCACCTAGCCCCATCTTCGGCTACACGCATCCAGTCTCTGCCAGCCGCCTGGCGCAAATCGCCGCTCCATCCAGCGGGGGGGGGGGTGGCGTCCACTACGTTTGCTGTGTCGCCGTCTCCACTACAGCACTCGTCTACTCCGACGATTGTCGGTTCTTCGACAAACGTGTCCAGTCCATTGCCACTTCAGTCTGCTAACTTGAAGAGCTATGGCTGTATATATGAGGGATTTTAAAAAATAATTGCATCACTTGCCAAATTATTAAATATTTGTTTTTATTTTTTATTATTATTATATATTCACGCCTATCCCCCGCAGGGGTTGGCAGAGACCACAGAGCTCCATCCGCTGCCATTCATCGCAGCGAAACGGCTCGTCATTGGTCGCTTTTCGCCCTCGTGAGAATCAGGACGTGACGGGTGGCGAACCACGTCGCCGTCATTTTTGACAAATTAGGTATATTAAATTCGTCTTTAGTGAATCCTACGAGCCGCAAGGGAGGATGGAGGTCAGCCCCAGCAGAGCCCTGCATGCTGAGGTAAGGCACCATAGTCCCCGGGGAAGCCCGACCCCGGGACGATCGGCACGCTTACGACTAGGCTCGCCTCTAGCCATGCATCCATTGGCACGGCAGACCGTGGATTGGCGGAGAGGAAGGGAAAGGATAGAGAAGAAAAGAAGGGGATGGGGGGTTACCAGACTCGGAATAAACATTTAAAAATCCATATAAATATTTATTCCGATGTGGGAATCGAACCCGCGACCATTGACTCCGTGGGCGGAGGGCCGCGCCACTGAGCCAATCGGTCAGCTGTTTTTATTTTCTTACAAATATTTAATAATCTTTAAATAAAAAATTAAAAAATGGAGAGGCCCGTGCTTAGCGGTGGAACATATATCGGCTGTTAAAAAAAATAAAAAATTATATTTAATTACAATAATTTTATTATTACTATCAAATCAATATATTGAAGCTCATATAAAAATATATTATTAAATTCATAAAAGGAAAATATTGTTAATGATCGAGATACGATGTTTGGATTAATTTGAAAAGCCTACTAGTAAGAAACTCGTAGCTAGCTAGTTCCTTAGCATGCAAATGATATTATCTATCCCTTTCCTTTGTACACAGTTGTGATAAAGACAGCACTATCCTTGCTTGATGTTCTGAATAAAGTATTTTTAAATTGTTTTTAGACAATTTAATTAGAATTTATGTATAAAGACACTAGTAATATATTTAATAAATTATAAAAAGTATTTCATTATTTTTTACATTACCGTACGCAACACCCCTCCCCCTCCTCGTCCAATAATGAGACTTTCCTTAAAGGCCAGCAATGCTTCTGCACTGCCCATGGCATTGCGGATATTTATGGGTGGCGTTGATTGATTTCCATCAAGTGACACGCCTTCCTATCCCATAAAAAAGCTACCTTGTATGAAATGAGCTTGTATGAAAAGAGTGAATTGTGTGGATGAACCAATGATGCTGGGATCTTAGCAGATGGACTATATTACTCTATCAATATTAAAATGGACTGTTATGTCAAAACGTTGTGGACGTGGATGGGAGCGTCGTTAGTGGAAGGTCATGGAGAAAATACCTTGACTAAAGTTCTTAAGAAAGGCCTTGTCAAAAGTACCCTTAACCGACAAGGTAGTATGAAGAAAATGATGAGTGTGGATGAAGTAAAAAAAGTGTATCGGGATCTTATTCGACAGAGGTCTGTGGTCTCTGCGTACCCCCACGGGAAACAGGCGTGATTATATGTATATATGTCAAAACATAGAGTTGACCATAAATAACTCACAGATAACAAAATATTTTACAACAAACAATGGCTTTTGCTTGTTAAAATTAATAAGGTGTTCATTAAAATATATATTTTGTTTCTCATTCAAGATAAAATCATGTAAACTGGCGCAAAATTGTATTACAAAGTTAATTACATTGTTAAATTTTAAACTCAAATATTAACAGTGATAACGTATGAAATGCATTGCATTGCATATTTTAAAAAGATAATCATCTAGCCATCGGGCGGGTGGTGTCACTGGGCTTGACGAAATTTTATTTTATTTTATTTTTTTATTTTATTTATTAGATAATCCAACAGTTTCATTACACAACTTCTTACTTAAAAATAATAAAACAAGCAATAAAAACTAAAATAGGATTACACAGTTTGGGCTTAAATATATATCTTTTACAAACTAGAAGACATATCAAATATTAAAAAAAAATAAGTTGAGAATCTAATTTTTTTAAAAGTCCTTTTCTAAAAGTTCTTTTGACATGCTGAACAAATCTATATCTGAATAAAACTCATTATATGTGTTGACTATACGGCTAAGGATGGAATTACGTGCATAGTTCGTATTGACTTCAGGTGTATAAAATAGTTCTGTGTGCCGGGTACGACGATTGGGTACTCTGAAATATAAAGCACTGACCAAGTCGTTACAATCAATATGTCCAGCCAGTATATCGTGTAGCATATACATATCGCACTGGCGACGTCTGATTACTAAAGTTTCCTTTTTGTAATGTTAACAGGTTTCTATATAATCTTTATATTCCCTAAAATCTACAAAGCACAGAAATTTTAAAAATTCGTAACGAATATACACGGGGAAGCTTTAAAGTCACACCAATAACCGTTGAAATCTTTGAAACCCGCCTTCGTTGGTATGATCGACCTCATGGTACGAATTGCGTTGAACCTAGCGGATAAGAAAAGAGTTCGAAGCAACTCGCCATCGATTTGGTGGTCAAATATAAAAATGAACTGAGTGTCCAAATATAAAAGGATTTCCCCTGGCTTAAAAAAAACACTGTTAAATATTTTGAGTGTACCTTTATTTTAGTGTCAAGTTATTTTAATTTATATTTTCGATATAAAATAAATGTATCTATCTACCTATTTGTCTTATCTAATGCCTATAACAAATCCCTGTACAAATTATGTAAGACGTTTATCATAAAACATGGGGTCGTAGAACTCCTGGGACTGACTCCTACTCAAAGTCAGACCGGGTACGGCGCATTTTAATTTAAAAGCGGAAGCGAAAGTTAATTTTTTTTCCTTATATTTCCTTCTTTCTCTTTTCAAAACTTCCCTATCCCTAAAAATCTCTTTTCCCTTCTCAATGTAATATATATTGCAGATAATGCATTAGTTACCAAGCGACCAGCTTGTCCTTAAAACCTATTTCTTAGATATATATAAAAAAAAATTGTAAAGGGCACAGCAGTAAAGAGATAGTTTGTAAATAAGAAATCAGATATTCAAAATATGCTCTATTGTGATAAATTATAATGGTTGTTTTATAGCGATTTTTTTCAAACAATGACGAACCAGACCAATTACATTATTTCTCTTTTAATACATTTTAGTTATTATTCAGAAGATGATTTTATGCACTTTTTAAAGAAACTCAACTTCGATTGCGAACATGTACATTTATTCAAAGACAAAAATAGATAAAAATAATTATCTAATAAGAACTATTAAAGGACTTTTCCCGCCAACTTACATCAGTGACGTTTTATTTTTACTTCATTTTTATAATATTATATTATTATCAGTTATATTGTTTAATTATGGTGTCGTATTATACAATATTCAACCAGTGCGTCCTGCCCGTACTCTCTTACGGTGCCGAGACATGGACACTGACAGTCCGTCTCCTCGCCAAGCTCAAAGTCGCTCAGAGGGCTATGGAGAGAGCTATGCTCGGGGTTTCTTTGGTAGACAGAATTCGAAATGAAGAAATTCGCCGGAGAACCAGAGTCACCGACATTGCTCTTCAAGTTAGCAGACTAAAGTGGCAATGGGCAGGACACGTTTGTCGGAGAACCGACAATCGTTGGAGTAGACGAGTGCTGGAGTGGAGACCGCGACTCGGCAAACGTAGTGTGGGACGCCCTCCTGCTAGATGGAGCGATGATCTGCGCAAGGCGGCTGGCAGAGACTGGATGCGTGTAGCCGAAGATCGGGCTAGGTGGCGCGCCTTGAGTGAGGCCTATGTCCAGCAGTGGACTGCCGCGGGCTGATATTGATATTGATTGATTATACAATATAGTTCGATTAAGGCGTATAAGTGAAGTGATATGAAATAAATGCGTGTATCGTGACTTTTAAGTTGAGTGAAAAAGTCCATATAAGGTTTTGATAAACTACCCATCATTTTATCAAGACGTAACGTGACAAGCTGACTAGATACATTGCAAAAGATTTGATATTATTATATTTTACTTGACACTGGCATAATAGTTATGATTAATTGCCATCAATAAAAAGAAAATATAACTAACATATGGGATTTAAATATGCCACAAAATATGTAAAGTTCATCGCAACTAGAAGTAAACTAAATCATAAATAAAATTAATAAAGATAATGTAATAAAAAATACCTTGGTCATGTTATTCTGAGAGAGCCTGAACAACTACAACGCGACATTCTAATAGGAAGAGTAGATGGCACAAACCCTCGTGGTTGAAAGCCAACGCGATGGTAATATTCAATAATCGATTCAGAAGACCATGTTAGAAGCAGTGCGAGCGATGCGTGTGAAGGGTGATAGACAAATTAAGACAGCGCCACTTACTAATGTAAGATATGAAGCTTACAATTGAGGAAACAAATAAGAAGATGAAAAAAGGAAACAATAAACAATTTGTCCACACGCGATTAAATCCGCCATGTTGACAAATGTTTTTGCGCCAAAAATGTAGGCAAATTAACAACGTAACAAAAACGCGGTCCTTCAAACTTCCCCGGGGAAATGTTACTTAATTGAGTGTAATACTGTTTCGTCGACGGAATAGGTCCTTTATCTTTTTTCTAACTAATGAGATCAGATTGTGTTTGTTGAATTATCTTGTTCAAAATGGACGCACATATAACATTTAGGTCCACCTTATCACTTTTTTATCTTCTTAATTTCCCGTAACTGTCTTTTGAACAAAAAGTACACAATGCATTTGTGATACTTCTAAATTTGTGAAGGTAGAAGCCTAACTATTTTTTAAGGCATAGGAAGACAAACGAGCAAGCGTGTCACCTGATGGAAAGCAATCAACGCCGCCCATAGACATCTGCAGTGCCATAGGCATTGCAAAAGCAGTGCCGGCCTTTAAGGAAAGTGTCGTTATGGGGGAGCGGGAGGGGAGAGGGTTGGGCCTCCGGAACTCAACCGCTCACCGGACGAATACGGTAGCTAAGCTACCACTCAGACGCCGGTTTTCTGACGCCTTATATAGCCTGTTTGATTGTTAGGGAAAGAATAAAGTATTTGACGTCATTTAGGTTCATTAATCAATAATTTGTTGAAGATTTGACTTTCGCATAATTTATCTAAATCGATATATGATGGTGTCGCAGATATATAAATAAATTCTACTTATGGACTATCGTATCAATATTTTTTTTATTTAATTTATTATAAGACCTATGTATATGGTGGACTTCTTTAATTGAATAGAAAAGCTAACAAGCAGGCGTGGCACCTAATAGAAAGCAATCAAACCCATAGACATACCCAATACCGTAGACATTGCAAGTGCAAAAAGCAAAAACAAGTCAACATTTCTCAAAGGCCGGTAAGCCTTTGAGAAATGTTGACATGTTTTTTGAAGATTCCAATTTCGACACGCCTAATTATTTCGCTAATGAAATTTGGTGGAATATTAATCCGGTATTTCAGTTCATCCAGTTCAGTCCTAATTAATACTTAAACTGCTTAATCGAGGGATGGGGATTCTATCGTAGGGCTATTTGCATAAGCCAATGAATGTGAAATTAATAAGAAGGTCAATATCGACCTTCCCCATGAATTATTCAACCAGCTTAGACATATGTAACTCTGCGATTTAATAGGTGATTATGTGTACTCAGAAACAGATGGCGAGAGATATACAGAGTGTCCTAGTATAGGACATTAAGTGAGATACCGGCTCATCCCTAGTTTTCGTTTTTAACGCAAAAAAGCGAAAAGGCTGTGAATGACACAAAAATTCATTGTGTCATTTCAAAAAAAAATCTCTACGACCAATAGAACATTTTGTATATCGTTGAAACTGACTGTTTTTCAGTGATCAGATACAATTTTTCAGAAATCTTAACAGCTTTTTTTCTCATTGGTGGTAAGTTTTCGTTTTGCGGTTTACCTACTATGTTTTCCGCTCCTTTGCATCGATTTACTTTCGACAATAGTTAGTCTTAACAATATTTTTTTTATACGACAGAAATATAAACGAGCATGCATGTTATCTGCCAAGACGGAAGGAGTCAACACCGCCCATACACATAGGCATCGCAGAAGCGTTGGCGGCCTTCAACAAATGTGTTGTTCAGATACCAGCCCGCCACATAAGAATTATTTCCCATAATGTTACCTAAGATAAGTAAACAAACCATTTTCTTCACAGCCTTCATTGGGACATATATGGGCTGTGGAAAAAAAAAATGTAAGCTAAATGTACTGTTACTTATGGTATCATAATAAACAGCTGTCAGTGTAAAACAAAATTACTCACTTGTAATTTATCCTAAAAGCAAGTATTATTTACTTTAAAAATATTGTTATACTATTTTTTTGACCTGGTCGTGACGTGAAGTGTTCACTAACTACTCCATGCTACTGTTTTTAACTTTACGACATATGTTCGGACTATTGTGAAGTTGAATATCGATCCACGAAAAGAAAAAGCAGAAAAATAATACATACATACATACATATTGTCACGCCTGTTTCCCGTAGGGGTTGGCAGAGACTCTACAATCCCGGCACACCTTCCTTGCTTCCTCCACACTCATCCATCTTTTCATCCGTCCTTCATCTCACATTCGTCATAGCGAAACGACTCTCCATTAGTCGCTTCTCAACCTCGTGGGAATCAGAAAGTGACGGGTGGCGAACCACATCGCCGTCATTTGTAACAAATTAGGTTTATTAAAATTCGTCATAGTGAATCCCACGAGCCGCAAGGGAAGATGGAGGTCAGCCCAAGCAGAGTCCCGCATGCTGAGGGAAGGCACTTATATTATTGTGTGTGTACTAAATGAAATGGAAATTATAAACTAATTGTATTATAATCTATATTTACCTTAAAACAGTTGTCACCGAAAATTCACCACACACTACTATTACTAACACCAACAAGATCAAACATACTACTACATTCTTACAATATATACGACACGTGTTTCGCCTCAACGCGAGGTATCTTCAGGTATAATAGACTCCACGGAAGACTACCGCTAAGTAACTTACCGATAATCTCACTAAGACTCTGTTTTATTTGTTTTTCCCGGATCTTACATAAGGAAAAGTCTGACTGTCAATCATAATAACGGATTTCCGCAAACATTACGCCTGACTAATAATCAATTTAATTTTTAATATAAGCCAAACACAAAAAAATAAAAGTTTTATATTGTCCCTTCTAACTTGAACTTTATTTATGTATGTATTATTCTTATACGAGAACAAAGAGCATCCTGTATTACAGTTTGAGATTATCAATTTCTCAAGAAGATTACACAAGTTGTAGTAGCTGAATAGATTAGGGGCTACGCTTACAATCGTAGGCCGTAGATTCGATTTTAATTTCCATTGAACTATTGAAGTCCATTGAAATAGGGCTTGCCTTTTTTACAGCTGTTAGGCATGTAGTTGCCAAATTTCTTGAAGAACGAAAATTAACGCGTCCAACAGTGGAGCATATGTAGGCTGTAAAAAAACGTACATACATATAATTATTCTGTCTGTCTGCCTGTTTCCTCTAGGGGTAGAGAGACCACAGACCTCCATCAGCTACAATCGCGTCACACTTTGTGCAAAACACGTTTTTAAACTTATTTAAAAACGTGTTATTACTAACCAAATTCGATGCGCAATATGATTGAAAATAAAAACATAAGTTCAATAAAAATATTTAACTTAGGGTTATAATAAATAAAAAAATCAACAATCGAACTTTTATTCTAAAAATATTATTTATTCGGTATGAAACCGACTGTACCTCCCTACTACAGAATATATCCTTCAGGAACAAATTCGCGGAACACGCTTTGTTACTATGCATTCGCGGAATGCGCTTTGCTACGCCGCATTCGTGGAATGCGCTTTGATTCTCCGCATTCGTGGAACGCGCTTTGTTGCTGCACACGTGCAGGCACGACCGCGTCCCCCACACCCCGCGCTCTTCTCTCGCCATTTATCAGTTATTATATATTATATATAATAGGTCCACTTGTGTAAAGTTAAAAGAGTATTAAATCAGACTCCTCTCGCGTCACTTCGCAGTTAAGATACTACCTCTTACACGACCATTAAAAACAAAATAATTAAATTATTTCTGTTTTTAATGGTGTTAGAATTAATATAATTATTTTATGTCTGTTGCATACATGTATACATATGTTGTTGGCAGACTATGTAAAGATAACTTCAGTTTATATAAAATAATAATAGTAATTGTGATTTGTGTATATTAAATTATTTACAATTATCTTAAATTCATATAATTATATAATTTTAATAGTGAGCTATATTTTAAGAAGTGTTTTGCAGTAAATTCATTTATTTGTGAAACACAGATATTGTTGCTATTCTGAAGCAAATCTTTTTCTTGGATTTTTTGCTCATTCTTTATTGTCTTCGATTTTGTGTATAAAGGCCTGAAATTCAGTCGGGTAAGATTCATTCTAATTCAGACCACCAATGCGGAATATAAATTTATATGACAATTCTTAGTAAGAATTTAATTTCCCAAAATATATAATAAAATGTTCGAGTAATATTTGACAAAGAATACTTTCAAAAATCATTTTTAGTAAAGGCGACATCTATTGATTCATATATAAACTTCTGTGGCATCAACTGCACTAAATGTTACAATTTAAAGTTAAAAGAATAGTGATTACATTTCAGTTTGACATTTGAATGTCGACAATGTAACAAATTGATTTTGAAAATTATCAAAAGAGGTCACTACAATATACGTTTAATAAAATATAAATAAAATTTTTAAATATACATGCATGTGTATACATTAAACTTTTTAGAATTGATTTTTATGGATTTGAAGACGAACGAAACGAGCAGGCGTGTCACCTGATGAAAAGCAATTAAAGCCGCCCATAGACATCCTCACCACAGTGCCATAGGCATTGCAGAAGCGTTGCCAGCCTTTAAGAAAAAACGTAAGCTTTTGAAGGACCAATGTATTGGTTCGAAAACATCGCTGGAGGTAATTGGTTTTTATATAATATTGTTCTCAAAATTTTAATTTTCTATATTAAACTTTATTTTAATATTAATTATATATTTAAATTAAATAAATAAATACATTTGTATGTATTATGGGCAAAATCCTGCATGCCTCAATACGATGAAAATGGGCAATTGTTAATTTGGGAAAGACTTGTTTTGTATCGATAAGGATGAACTATAATCGAATACATCAATAAGCCATTACTTACAACGAACTACTATGGTTCGGAATAAAGATATTTGCCGGAGAACCAGCCACCGATATAGCTCTTTGAGTCAGAATAAACTGAAGTGGCAATGGGCTGGTCACGTTTGTTACAGGAGAGAACTGTTGAAGTAGAGGAGTGCTAGAGAGAGGAGACCGTGACTAGGTAAACGCAGTATGGGTCGCTTTCGGCTAGATAGGGAAGACGATCTGCAATAAGCGGCTGGCAGAGACTGGATGCGTGAAGTCGGCAAGAATATCGGTCTGTGATGCTGAAACAAAGGTGGCCTATGTACATTGGTGGACTGCCACAGTGTATTGATTATTTATTTATTAATTCGGCAATCCAACAGCCCCCTTAATAACTTAAGGTTAACAAATAATTACAACACAATTTGGCCATAATAGGATTCCACAGATTAAGAAGCACTAAGAAAAACTATAAATTTTTTGAAAAACAAAAGTTTGCAAAAATATATTATCAGAGTATCAATCTAAATAATTTCAGGTATTATGAACCTTTCATATTGAAAAATATTATATTTTTTGCTTAAAAACAAATGGCTTTATACTATAAACCTATTTGTTTTTATGAAAAAAAAATTATAGGCATGAAACGGAAACAATAACAAACGGAAGAGTGAAACGTGAAAATAACAAATGAGTTAGCGTAATCGCTAACTCATTTGTTATTTTCACGTTTCACTGTGTAATAACGGCAAAACCGAATCGGTTCGCAGGTAATCCGTAATGGATATTGCGGATTAGCTCTCTGGTTGTGACTTTAAATTTTACTTTTTAATAGAGCAATGCACCGGTGCGAATGTTTCTAAACGTGTAAATGCGAAGTACTAGGTTTATTTTATTTTAAAATTCTCTATCCTTTCCCTTCCTCTCCGCAACTCCACGGTCTGCTGTACCAATAGATGCGTGGCTAGAGGCGAGCTTAGTCGTAAGCGTGCCGACCGTCCCGGGATCAGGCTCCCGCGGGTACTATGGTGTCTTGCCTCAGAATGCAGGGCTCTACTGGGGCTGACCTCCATCCTCCCTTGCGGTTCGTGGGATTCACTAAAAACGAATTTAATATACCTAATTTGTTGAAAATGACGGCGACGTGGTTCGCCACCCGTCACGTCCTGATTCTCACGAGGGCGAAAAGTGACTAATGGAGAACCGTTTCGCTGCGAAGATTGGTAGCGGACGGAGCTCTGTGGTCTCTGCCAACCCCTGCAGGGGATAGGCGTAAATATATAAATAAAAAAAAAAATTATTTGGGTTTTTTGCATCGTCCCCATCCACTTCACGAAGATCAAGCATCGCAAGTGGAGCTGGATCGCCCACACTCTCCGCCGACAGCCCAATCATGTTCCTATCCCTAGATTACAACCTCCAAGACAAAAGGAAGCGTGGCCACCCCAAGCAAACATGGCGACGTTAATTAATGTGACCGACCGGTCTCGAACAATGGTAGTCTTTTAATGAATACCACAAAAGAGTTGCATGTAGTAAATTGTTCTGTTGTAAGTAAATAAAATTTCACAATTGTTACAAAGCGGAAAGTTTTCCCCACCTTAAAACTAACATCTAAAAAAGTCATTTTTAAAAACGGCGCGACGTAAATACTCGAACAAAAAAAGTTCGGTTCAAATGAGCGCGAAAATAAACAATGACGGGACAAAGGGAGGGCTGCCGGGCGCTTACAATAACAAGTCCGCGCTGAGGCCACTCGCGGGACCATTTTTTAAATTTAATTCTCCTTTATTCACGTCTAACTTAGCTTATTATTTATATTTTCGAGAAGTGTAGCAATTCTACGCATAACTCCTCCGGACCAAGACCTCAATAAACGATCATATTAGCTGCACACAATACACGTGTACAAAGAACGTTGTTAGCTGGCTGCTGAATTTGAATGAGAGGTATACGATGAGGCTGATTTTCGAAACTATAAATTTAAACTCATACAACATGCTTACAGACATACACCCACACACTCACACAAACACACATATCTTTAATAATTTATCATCTAACTTAATCCATTTTTTATTACCACTAATGTTCATTTTATTTTATTTTTAATAGCAATTTTATAAGCAAAATAAAAATAATAAATAATTTGGGTTGTGTAAAAAAACAAATATAATGTTGCTACGAAGCAAGAATAAAAGGTAAAATAAAATAATGTAAATTAGTAATTATAAAAAAAAAATATGAATGCCACGCTGCAGACGAATACTTCTCAATCCAAGTCTATCAAAGAAATGTCAAGAATCTAGCCGGCCCGTCCGGAATAGTACCACTCTCCCGCAGAAAATCGGCGTCTGAGTGGTAGCTTAGCTACCGCGCTTCGTACGGTGATTGCTTTTCATCAGATGCTACGCCTGCTCGTTTGTCTTCCTACCCCACCAAAGAAAATAGTCAGAAAGAAGACTCTTTTTTATTTATTCAAAAATAAAATAGTATTTTATTTTAAAATTATATATTGATCTTATGTTACAAAAGATGTTGGCAGATCATTTTAACACTTCGTGGCTGCCACGTGAATCTGCTTCTAAACGTACCCGTACAATGCCTAATTGCTTAGAGTTTCTGTATTTTCAACAATGCCACAGAACTGTGGTACTCTAGCCATAACATATCTTAAGAAATCATATACCCAAAACTCGACTAACACCAGAATTAGGTAAATTTTCCTAATCAATTTGTTTACGAAATAGTTTTTCAGAGCGTATATCTATCATTCGATATATATTTTTAAATGTCCAATTGGACAGAATAGAAAATTGCAGATTTATTTCACCAGTAATCTAAGTTCCTCAGAAAAGAGTTGAAAATTGAAATATGAACAACAAGGAATCCAATAAATTCGAAACGGCACATCAATATAACACCCCGATCGGTAATTGGATAGACGGAGAGAAATACGCTGTTCCTCATGAGCGGGCAGCAACTTTATATAAAAGTATTGTAAAGGAGAATTTAATTAGTACTTAGTCCACAGAAAGTTATACACTTCCATTGCCTCGGGATAATGAATGGGAAAAAAAAAGACTAATAAACTCAAGTTAAGTTGTGAAACTGAAAAGCAACGCTTTTTACACAATATAAGCACCGATCTGCTTTGAAAAAGCTGGATCAAATTCAACGGTAAAAATTGTAAATTGTGTAAAGTGGTGAAATTTAAATTCAATTCATAGTAAATTAATTCTGGAAATAAATATACTAATAAAGATAATAGAATAATAGATAAAGAAAAATAGAAATTTGCGTCGAATGGAGAGAGTTAAATAAGAGATAAAGTGAGCAATGCAAAAGCATTGAATAGACTTAAAGGGAAACGACAAATATTACAGCACGTTAAGAATAGAAGTTCTTCATGGAGGGAAGAAAAAAAGAGAGGTGAAAAAAAGAAGGACTCAAAAGGAAATTTACAGACCAATCAAAATAAAGTGCAAGGGTAGACGTATAGAGAATTAAAGGCCCCGTATTTAGCAAAATGGAAACCAGATGGAAGCTAGAGAGTCCATCATAACGCTTAGATAGACTGCGTTGGCTTCGTCACCTGGAAAAGAAAAAAAGCAATTTGCGTCGAATGGAGAGAGTGAAATAAGAGATAAAGTGACCAATGCAAAAGCATTGAATAGACTTAAAGGGAAACGACAAATATTACAGCACGTTAAGAATAGAAGTTCTTCATGGAGGGAAGAAAAAAAGAGAGGTGAAAAAGAGAAGGACTCAAAAGGAAATTTACAGACCAATCAAAATAAAGTGCAAGGGTAGACGTATAGAGTATTAAAGGCCCCGTATTTAGCAAAATGGAAACCAGATGGAAGCTAGAGAGTCCATCATAACGCTTAGATAGACTGCGTTGGCTACGTCACCTGGAAAGGTAGAAGAGGATCGTGCGGTCAAAAGGGCATAAATGAAAATACCAACTGGTCGACATTCAGTCGGTCGCTCTAGGTACCGATGGAGCGACACAGTGATCGCTGACCTGCGGAGTGTGGGAAAGCGCCTCGGGGACCAAAAATTCCACTGCACGGACAGTAACTCAAAAGGCGACCTGGTCTTTGGTTTCGCTGTTCCGAGCGCATTTTGAAGCATCCTATCGACCTGGGTCGTCTAGATATGACTGAACTTCTTTCTACCTTCGGTCCGTCGCAGGCGTTCTCCCCTCGCGGAGGCCAGGCGGCATCGCTGACCAGAAAGAGCTTCGGGCACCCTTACATCGTGATCAGTGGTGGATTCTCGTATCGGAAGCCAAGAAACTCTTTGGGTTGTTGCACTGACGTATCGAATTAAGTAAATGATAGATAAAAACATATTTAATCGGGTTGCCCAATATTGATAATTCAATATTTGTTAATTAAATCGTTTTGTTATGTTTATATGAATATTATAAATTAAATTGCAGGCAATGTTCTAAAGATGGTTTCGAAACATAGTACAATCTTAAATAAATATAAAGTTACATTTTAGCGAATCCAATGAGACTGTTTGAATTCGTTCCCTATTTAAATCGAGAAATTTGAATAAAATATGTGCGGAATAAAATTTTCGGAACGCAATCCCTTATCGTTTCAGATTTCGTATTGAATTGCGATGGTATTTTGTTTTAAGACGATAAATCTTTTATGTGTATTATATTGGAAGGTGTATGGGATTTATAGGTTTACTTTGAGTGACGTTATTCCCCTATATCTCTCGATTGTTTATTATTGGAATATAATTATTTATTCTTCTTCTAAGAGTGCCTCTCCGACTAGCGTAGGTTGGCAACCAATTCAGCACAACTTTCCTTCTCCTACGCGAGATGCGGCAGTTCTAAGGCACTCGCTATGCCGGTCCACTCTCTGATATTACGTAGCCAAGACTTTCTTTTTCGACCAACTTGTCTTTTGCCCGCGATATTTCCCATCATGATCATTTGCAACAACTTGTACCTGTCATCTCTCATGATATGACTTATGTAAGCGTCTTTTCTAACTTTGACGGTCTGCAAAAGTTCACGTTTTTGCTTGACTTCTCGGAAAACATAAAACGATCACCTTTCAACCTCAATAATTGCGTTTCATTTATAATCCAATTAGTGTGGGATTTTGGGACTTGTTCAATATGTCTGGTTTTTTTGGCTGGTAGGTTCACTGCAACTTTTTACATTACCCTGTGTCTCTGTTTTTTATTTATTGTCCTTGTATTGCTGTATTAATGTATCTTTTTTATGTTCTACTATTAGTTCAGACTCTCCATGTACATATGTGGCGAATTGTATGATTTTTAAATGGCCACACTAGTTTTAAGATGTTAACACTTTGTTTTTAGATTAAGACTTCCATGAAACTTTTGTATACACTTTTATGTGTGAAGACTTAAATGCAATTCATCTTCTCAAGGCCGTTTCATTGAAGACATAACTTCAACGAAGGTCACTCCTGGTGACCACGACACATATATTCAGGTATTTATTCCGAATCGACTATTTATTGTTGTAAAATGGTTTATATAAATAGTCCTATGGAAGATACGATATCTGATTATAAGCCCGTTTCTTACCTACTGAGCTATTGTGTATAATATATAGAAAAAAAATGCAATCTTTCCAAAAAAATCTTTCTTTCGTATATGAATTCCGCATACTTCAACTCATAATTGGCAGAGCGTACCCAGATTTTCTACATCCACACATGTCCCTGTTGATAATAATCCTTCTAACGTTGTGGCTGTGTTGTAGCCACTTCAAGCCTCTCGGAAAAGAAAAATTCTCGCCTCTATTTCAGCAGTATTCTATGTGTCAAATGGTGTGTTTGCAAAAGAATGAATTCACTTTGTAGCCGTGACAAAAATGGAACGAGATAAAATTCATTCAAATATTAACTTTACCTCTCTACTCTTAAGTATCAATTTCACGTAACTTTAAAATAGGTGAAGATTACTGACCTAATTTAATTTATCTTTATCATGAAATTGAGCTTTGTGTACACAGGTGAAAGTTTAAATTGCTTTAAAAAGATAATTGAAACATAGACCCAAGTTTAGATTAAGGTTGCAAAAAGCTACGTAAATAAATGAGTTTGTGTCAAATTGTCATTTAACTTATTTAGTAAAATAAGAGAAAAGTTATTTAGTGTATGTTTAAATTTAAAACCTTGGAATATTTAAATGTTTATTTGTCAATTTAAGTTTTTGCTTTAAAGATAACTTTAACCCTTTGCCCTCGAAGTCTTCTTCGCGCGAACAAACCAGCAACTCGCGAGGTTGCGCAAGATTTTTTGGTGCATATCACGGTGCGTACACCTAACTTAAAGCAATTTCATATCAAATTAATGTGTAAAACTTTTACATTTTATGTAGATACACCTATACGAAGATTTTATATATTATAATCTTTGTATGGTATGTAAATATTGAAGTGAAAACTTCTATAGCCGCGTTACACGACTCTCGGTAGGGAAAGCAATCTATGGGTTCGCGTCAGCAACATGGTAATGCTTAAGGTATATCTATAGCTATGAGTATAGCTATAAACATACTTTAAACACAGTTAATGCGCGCGTAGCTGCCTACGTACACGCATCACGCCAACACATTATATATTGTGTATATGGTATAACACATTGTATATGGTGGCATGACTACGCTTGCACGGTGGATTGAATAGTGTAATAAACACAATATTATCTTAAGTAAATACCATACTGATTGAAAAAGATAATATTCGAGATATCCAATTACATAAAAGAGCATTTTTGATGGGACATTTGAAACCTTTGCGCTGTCTCATGTCCTATATCAAGTTATTTCGCCATTTTTCGACGAAAATCCCAATGGACGATGTAACAAATTTCCAACACATCTCTCGCACGTCATCCTCGATTGATTCAGTGTTCAATTGGTTTTGGAGCCCAAGATGGAAAAGCGGAGAGTATGTGTAAAAATATAATATTCTTTATATATTTTTACAAAGTAACATACATTATATAGAGAGGACGAATGAAAGATGACTAATAAAAGAAATTTACGTTGCGGATGTGGATGAAAGAGTCGGTAGAGGAAAACCAATAGGAACATACACAGACCAAATTGCTGAAATTCCCAAGAAAGGCCAGGTCAAAAGAATGCTTAACGAGTCAGCTTGTATGAAGAGTATTGAGTGTGGATGAAGCAAACAAAGTGTGCCGAGATCGTAGCAGATGGAGATCTGTGGCCTATGCCTACCACTACAGGAAACAGGCGTGATGATATGTATTGTAAAGTAACATGTATTTTTATGAAAAAGGCTCAAAACAAATAAAAATAGAATAGAATAAGAAAAACTTAATTTGCTACAATTTTTTTACAAAAGCTAAAATTGAAACCTTAATATTATTATAATATATATATAAACAAAACAAAAAGAAAATAATTTTTATCATATTATCATATTATAATATATTTTATTAAGTGACATAAAATGGTTCTTGCTCAGCATATGCCAGGCGTTCTATTGGAGCACCTGGCGCTGGTTTTCAGCAAGAACCAACGTGGTCAGAGCGCGGATGACATCACAGTGACGACATTGATACTGACACACACACATACACAGACATACATCTATATATACTACTACTCATACTAATATAAACATACAATACAATAAAATTAAAAACAGCTTAATCATGTAATAAATTCACCGCAACCAACAGAACAAGTTCCTGTTTTTTTCGACAGCCTATATATGTCCCACTGCTGAGCACGGGCCTCCCCATTTCTGGAGGAACCGACGTTAACCCACCACGCGTATCCAATGCGGATTGGCGGGGTTACCAGACTCGAAATAAATATCTATAGGCCATACATATATTTAATCCGATGCGGGGATCGAACCCGCGACCATTGACTCCGTGGACGGGGGGCCGCACCACTGAGTCAATTGGTCGTCAATCTCCATGATGATGTCCATACTATAAATATGTTTAAAAAATATATTTTTAAGTATGCAAAGTTCCTGTTTGCATACTTAAAAATATTTTTTTGAACATATTTATAGTATGCAACTCACGAAGGGGTAAGTTGTTCCAACATTTAGTTGCAGTGTATTTAAAGCTACCACGAAACGCAGCACGATATTAGCGGATCACCTGATGATAAGTATTCATCTCAGCCCATTCTATCACAGTAGACCATGCGAGACACTTGACGGTTAGTGATCACCGCCATCCATAGATATCCGCAACATCTCAGATGCGTCGTAGGCCTTTGTGAACACATACGCTTGTCGCCTGAATGCCCCTGTATCGTATCCAAGTGGGAACACCGCAGGTAGTAAATCGTTCCACAATTGATAGTTAGATAGGTAAATAGATATATTCTTTATTGTACATCAAAAATAAAGTTATACAATTATTGATTGTAATATTTATATACAATTGGCAGTCTTATCGCTAATAGCGATTTCTTCCAGACAACCGTAGAATGGACACAATGTTAAAAAGATAATTTGATGTAGGTTGGTGATACATTATCGTTAATATGATAGAAAAAACATATTAATAAACAAAGATAATATCATAAGCAAATATATAATTAAATACATAAATACATATACATCGCATGGTGGTGGACGTTCAATCATCCAGGTGGATGGAATTTATTTTTGGGACGCATCGTTCCAAAAATAGATGGTGGAACTGTGCGGCTGTCCTTTCATCGTTTCAGTTCAGAAATATCGTTGAACGTAGCTGATTCCATGTAGTGATGGTATGTGAAAGCAAATTTCTGAAAAGCCATACCGTATTGGATAACCATTCATTCAAATGCCCCATTCATTCATTTGAATGAATGGTTATCCAATACGGTAATAAAATGTATTGGTAACTAAAATATATTTTTTTAATATATTTCATGGAGATTATTAAAAAAAAATTCAACAAAGGGGAAAATCAAGTTATTTAATTTGTTCTATCATTTTCAGTTACAGGTGATAAAAGGCTTGGAGTATAAAAAAGGGAAATTGTAAATGTTCACCGTGTAATAAGCAATGTTCTCGGGCGTAACATTAAAAGTGGACCGCGTTTAAGGAACATTTGTTAAGAATTCTTTTATAGAGCCTTATTTTTTGCTCATCCTTATAAATGGATTTCACGAAGTTGGGATAACATCTTTTTTAACACGATCATCAAATTATATTTACCTTTACGAAATTTAAGCTTTTTTAATTATTTAGATTATTTAGATTAAGCCCTATTGCAAAATGAATAGGTTGAGGTATATAATTTCGACTAGCTTTTCGACCCCTCAAAGCTACACGAGTGTTTTGCGCTTCTGTTAAATTCAGAATATAGCTTTGTGTGACGGCCATCTTGTTTTTCGCCATTTTAGATGTTTTTCTCCCATGCAAACACATGGGTAGGGCCCATGTGTTCGCGCTTGTTACTCTTTCTTGACTCCAGTTGGTGTTACTGTTCGAGCGCGCCTTCGAGCAACATTTTACCAGGTTCAGATTTTTAAGGTTATGATATAATTCCTCTGCCTCGAGCTCTATACGAATATTTGCCTAAAACAAATTTAAACTCGATCTCAAAATTCAATCTCTTAAAATTTACCAAATAACATGTCAGTTAGTGAATGGTAATGTAGATTTATATAATATGTAATGTAATTTATCCCTTTTCTCTATGGTCCTATGTCCCCGAGGTGAGGCTGACGGCACCCACAGTGCTTCTTCATTGGGATCGATCTTGAGCGACGCGCTTCACTTCAGGCCACGTCAACCCGATGGATTTCATTTCTGCTGCTACGGTGCGCTTCCAGGTGTGTTTGGGTCGGCCCCGCTTACGTTTGTTGACTTTTGCCCCCCTATCCCATAAGGACAATATTCTGTGAGATACTATTCCAGTCTAGCATAAACGATATTCAGATATATTTAACAATATTAAAGATCCACAGTGCGTTATATCCAAAGAGATTTCTTTGTACATGTTTCCATTTTAAATTAGGTTATTTGAATAAAACTTATACGGGCAAAATCGCTTCAAGTTTCGTATTCGTTTTCCTTTTGTTTAAAAAGCTTGAAAAGCTTGCCTCTTTTATCTTAATTGCTGGAAAGGTTTACTGGATTAACTCAGACGAATGGTACCGTTTCTACACATTGTTATCCGTTTACGGTATGTTGTTGGAATCCAGTCCAGGAACCTTAATCTTTAGATAATGAAGCTCGAACTCTTTATCCCTTTGTTATTCTTGAATTATACACATATTATACGGACCTTTTATGAGTAAGATTGCTTAAACACGTCAGATATTATTGATGTTGTCACAGCCGATTCGGCTACGGTGACTTGTAAATCCCAGAACCATCAATTGCGCAGGATAATTGTATGCGCAAAAGAGAATTCAGAGTCCTTATAATATATATGCGTGGTTACGTTGACTAAGAAACCTCAGAAGTGCCAAATGCGAGTGCTTTTAATATTAGAATACATGACTACGGTGACTTAGAAAGCTCTGAAGTATCAATTGTGTACCATAATTGTATGCGCAAAAGAAGAAAGAAAAATTCAGGCTACTTTAAATAAACATTTTTTCATAGGATAATAGGGCAAACGAGGAAGTTAGTCGGCTGATGGAAAGCAATCAACGTCGCCCATGGACATCCGCGACGCCAAGGATTACGATACACGACTTAGCATTAAGGGAAGTGAGTGTCTTCAAAGCAAGGAGATTCGATAAAGGGAGTATTTCTATGGGCAAATGCACAAACTTGTGTCTTTTTGGGGTTTAATTATAATCCAAGACTTGTTCTAATGAGGTCTGAACTTCAGATGTAAGTTAGTCTTTAAACTAGATTGGTATTTATTGTGTAGTTAGTTTTAAATTCAAAATATACAAATTTTTATTAATTATTTACTTATTTGTTTTATAATGTCAACTCTACATAAATTATATACACGTATAGGACACATAGAGATCTAAATACATAAGTCGCTTATAGTTATAAAGCATTTAATTATTAATAAACTGTTACATTGTCATTAAAATTATAATTGATTCATCTATAAGATACATTCGATCTAACTTTTAAAGCAAAAAAGTCCTCAGTATTCATATAGGTTTTTTTAATAATCTTGCGTTCAATTGTTTTAATTAATGAGATATCGTGGTTTACACAATAATGTTAGGTTTGATTTCTCAATACGCATACTTTGTAGTACGTTTACGCAATATAAGACGAGACATCATTTGTACTGACACGTTCGTTTTGCATTAAAAAAGATTTTTTTCCATCTGCCAGTGACCTACAGAATGAATAAAAGACGATATTTTCCAAAATATTCCAATTACAGAACGGAAAGGTTTCCTGATCGTCTATTTCGAATCTATCGGCCATCTTGTGTCCCATGTCACGTTTTTTCATCGCTCCCCGGAGAAATTGGCCAAATTCCCGGCCGACGATGTGATAAATTCACAATGTATCTGCCACATGTCACTGTCGATTGACTCTGTCTGTAGAAACTGTCGGGACGATGGTGAAATGGAGAACTATTCTTACACTACGATAAATTATTCTTCACATATCTTTGTAGTAGTAATATTCCTAACACAAAATAAAGAACATTTTTACATGCAGTGACGAACCGAATTTGTCTAAACATTTCGTGAAAGTTTTAGAACGAAATTTCGTTCTAAAACTTGCGACCGTGCTGGGATAGTAGAAGATAAATGCAAATTGGTGCGTATAACAGCGCCTATCAATGCATTTGCAACCTCCAACGTTGCGGAGTTCTATGTAGTGATGATCCCATGGTACGTATTTTTCGCCTATACAATAATATATCTATTGACCACGATACAGAAACGTTCGATATTTTGAATATCAAAATACACCAATTAAAACGATCGCTCCATGCTATCTTTGGCAGCCGATAGATCCAACCAAGGATATACTTTGACCAAATTCTTGAATTTCTTAAGAAAGGCCAGATCAAAAGTACTGTAGTGATACATTGATAAATATATCACTAATGCAATAAAACTTTTTATATAATTTTAAATTTCTTTTTAAATTCGTCATTTAAATTAGAAATAAAAAAGAAATAAATTGTTTTCTATTAAAACAAAAGTATAAGTTCCACAGAGGTCTTCTGGATAGACATGTTTCCCGTCCGGTACAAATAATTGAAATTATATATATTGAGATATAAAACGTGAAGTGAAAAGTGTGAATAAAATATGAATAAGATACTAAATAAATGTACAATGAATAGAAATATAAATAAACTTCATTTGGAAGAATTCTATTACATGGAAGATAAAAACCCCCTTAAGATTTCTGCTGCTAAAGATTACCGGCGAGCTTGTATGAAGAGAAAGAATAATGTGGATGAAGCAAAGACAATGTGCCGAGATCGTAGCAGATGTAGATCTGTGGTCTTTGCCTACCCTTATGGGAAACAGACCTGATGATATGGACATACGTGCGTATGATGACAGAAATAAATACATTAAAACTTGGACAGGATAACGTCAGTCTGACAGTGAATAAATAATTTTTCACTCTCAAATGACCGCCGCTCAATTTTTCCAATTCGTCGCGAACACGCTGTATCTATAGATGAAAACCGTGTCATATTTCGTCGGCTATCCAATTACCGGTCGGGGTGCTTTATTGATCTGTCATATCGGTTTTATCAGCCGCCATGTACACAATGTCATATTTTTCTCCCTAAACATACAAATATTCTTTGATACATTGTCCAGCTTGGCTGCTAGAACGGACATTTAATTCCGAATTGTAAGCGTATTCCTTAAAAAATGTTAAGGCTTATTAACATTTATTAAGGAATACGCGAATAATATAATTATTGTAATATAAAATTCTCGAATGTCGGTTAAGACAAAGAACATAACTGGGTATAACATGAAATATGAAGACACAGCAAAAAAACAATTCCTAAATAACATGTCAATAAGCTAGGCAAATTAAATCAAATCAAATATAAATAAAGAACAAGAATATAAGTGGGTATAACATAACAAGACAGAATAAAAAAATAATTAATTCCTAAATACCGACAATATAGACAATATCGAAATTTTTCTTAGGAAGCTCCTCCTGTAAACCTACGATTTTCGACTTGGCGTAGTAATCTTTGGAGGTATCGAAATGTGTGATTTACATTGAATATTACAGTAACTAAACGCTATAAACAGTGACGTATGTTATATTTGATTTAAATTTTATAAAGTCGAGAAATGCTGTACGAAATCTTTTACGCTCTAATAATTACGCCTCGTATGAATTTCTACATTTACCCAAGTGTCGTCGTCTCCGCAGATATAACGCCTGCATGCGCCGCATTTTGTTGAGCCACTTCAATCCTGCAGAGATGTAGGAGTCCCAGTAACTATTTCTACCTTACTTAACACCATACACTTCGAATATTTAAATATTTTTGAGATGTACATTTCTTTATTTTATTTTATCTCAACATTTTAAGATATATCACCACTCTGTGGAACCGACTCCCTTCTGCGGTTTTCCGAACCGATACAACATTGGCACCGTGACTCCTGCGTTGATGCGGATGTCTTTGGACTGCATTGATTGCTTTCCATCGGGTGACAGGCTTGCTCGTTTGCCTTACTATCCCATAAAAAGAGATGGATGGCAACCTTTGCGTTGATAGAAAAAATAAAAGTGGATACAAAAAGTATATATGACTATACTATTTAAATATATTGCACATGCATATATAGCCGAGGGGCGCGTCACCTAGCCTAAAACGTCGTGGAAGCAAGCAAATTAGTAAGCTAGGAGCAGCCGTTAAGAGTGATAGTGTCAAATGGAAACTAGAAGACGAAATAGAACAAGTAGTTTGTATACACAGAAGACTAAAAAATGTAAGTGAGACAGCGACTCATTATTTTACAACACTATTTTCCACTGCTGGATGGACACCCACAACGCTTGTCCAAGACGACAATCGAACTCGAAATAAATATCTGTAGACTATAGATATTTTTATCCAGATAGCAAAAATCGTACTAATCACTCCGGAAGCGGTAAATTAAAATTCCTATCAGGCCGTCGGAGATCAATTGCAATTGTTAACAAGGATTCTAGTTGTATTAAGCATTGCACGTCTAGTCTGTAGAGTAGAGAGCGTAGAGAATAAAATACTAGTAATAAATATTAAAATACTAGGGAATAATTGGCCAGAGAATAACATACTAGAAATAAATATTAAAATACTAGGAAATAAATGGACAAAGAAAATTCCACGTGAATTCATTGAATTATCACTGGCAGTAATTGTGTTGTAAAACTAAAAATTTTGCAGAAAAAAATAGCTTTGTATTCCACCCGGAAAGCTACTTCATCCGTGGCGGTGGGAAAAGAGTTTAAAATTAAATTAGCATGGGGACAATTGAAAATGTTCCCCGCAGAAATTAGCTGCGGTCCCCGACGGGAAATTCAATTTTTACAATGCTAACATTTTACGTTGATTATTCAGAGCCTTATCCACAAAGTACATTTTAAGTAAACGTGCGCTTAGTTTTATGTTTTCGTTTATTTATTTACTATTATAAATATGTTTTTATTGCCTATATATGTCCCACTGCTGAGCACGGTCCTCCCAATTTCTGGGGCAACAGACACTAACTCATTACGCTTTTCCAACGTGAATTGGCGGGGTTACCGGATTCGGAATAAATATTTATAGGCCATACACATATTTATTCCAATAGCGCAGCGGGGGGATGCGGGGGTCGAACCCGCGACCATTGACTCCGTGGGCGAACTTATCCCTTCGTTGGGTCCGTCGCTGGCTCTCCCCCCTCGCGTAAGCCAGGCGGAGACAGAAGGATTTCGCGTGGGATAATAGCGTAGCCCCTTTTGTTCTCTTGAAATATGGTGGGGCTATAGTGGGGATTGTGATGTCCGGTGCACATTCCACTGGCGCATGATATCGCTGTCTCTTTTTAAACTTAGACATCACTGCCGCCGTAATATGTATATGTGTGTACATAGCCTAATTAATTTCTCCACTGTGGTCCGCGATTTGGCTACATTTGTTCTTGGTGAAAACTTCCGGTGCTCCAATGGAGCGCCTGGCTAACGCTGAGCAAAAACCATTTTGTAATACATTTTAGGTTTAATTTGTTTTGTTTGTTTTCTGTTTCTTTGAATGTTAAAATCAATATTTTTTTTTTTAATTTTAGCATTAACTTTTTGTAGAAAAATTTTAGAAATAAACATTTCTATTTTTATAAATTACACATTCTGAGAAGGCAGATGAGTATGATAATGAACTTAAGATTTGGAGATAAAAAATTCTTTTTATCTCCAAACCTTTACCTTAACCAGTGGCGGGGCCCTCCATCCGCGGAATCAATGGTCGCGGGTTCGATCCCCGCATCAGAATAAATATATGTATGGATTACAAATATTTATTTCGAGTCTGGTAAAGCCGCTAATCCGCATTGGACAAGCGTGGTGGGTTAACGTCCGTGCGATGCGATGTTAAAAAATATATATATATATTTTTCAAATACATAACATAGCTTCTAAAGTGTGAAATGGGTTATTATGCACTTAGTTCGCGTAAAAAATCGCTTAGCATTCCATTTGTCGCTTATTTCTTAAAGTCAAGTAAAAAACCTTTTCGATTGTTTCTTGAAAGCCCTCGTCCTCTTGGTGTATTGTCAGTATTACGACGATATAATGGCGGGAATATTTGACGGGATGAGTGGTTTTGAGGACTTGTTCAAACAGGAGTAACATTTTCAGGAAGAGTCTGCTGCTTTTTTGTGTATGATGATTTTGTTGGCCCCATGGCTTCCGAAGACGTTATTAACATCTTCGGAAGCCATGGGGCGGGCTTGGAATAATAAAGAAAAAGCAAGGAAGAAGCAAGAGAAGTATGCCGAGATCGTAGCAGATGGAGATCTGTGGTCTCTGCCTACCCATACGGGAGACAGGCGTGACGATATGTATGTATGTATGTATTTGATTAAAAAAAATTTGAAGTAGTGTTTGAGTCCAGTTGTATATAGTGTATATTTATATACACGTTGGAGTCCAGTTGTATATTTATATACACATTGGAGTCCAGTTGTATATTTATATACAACTGGACTCAAAGTTTTATCGGTTTTTCGAGTTGTGAAACAATAATTGTAGGTAACTCGAAAAACCGAAATAAATAAATTATGAACAAAATGGCGTACTTGATTTTCGTTTATGTACATTAATAATACATAACTATATAATTATTTAAAAGAGTTATTAATTAAACAAAGAGAGACATTACAAATTTATTATGTATATATCTTAGACCTAATTCTCAGTATTCGTAAATCCAAAAAAAATTTTTTTTTCACTTATCTTACGGATAAACTTAAATATTATCCGAAGGAATACTTTTTATCTACCTCAAAAACACCTTTTTACAGCTAAAGTAAGAATGGTTTTATAAAAAATTCTAAAAGTATGAAAGAAAATATCATCCGGACGGACATCCATCCATCATGCTTTTTCCTAATGCTGATTAACGGGGTAACCAGACTCGGAATAAATATCTGTAGGACGTACATATATTTATCGCTTTACGGGGATCGAACCCGCGACTATTGACTCCGTAGGCAGGAACATCGCCACTGAGCCAATATAATGTCATATCATATTCCAGAGTGGTAGAGTTATGCTGCAGACGAATATTTTGTCAAGAATGGCATATGATTTGTCGATAGCATGAATGGGCGCACTCCGCAGAAAACCGGCGTCTGAGTGGTAGCACAACCCCCTTCCTCCCTCCCCATCCCATAATTACACTTTCCTTAAAGACCGGCAACGCTTCCACACTGCCTATGGCACTGAGGATATCTATGGGTGACGTTGATTGCTTTCCATCAGATGACACGCCTGCTCGTTTGCCTTCCTATACCATAAAAAAATATTTAATAACTATAAAATACCACAATAATTAAACATAGTTTATTTTTATACCTTCTCAATTTATCGTCACTAATTTATACATATATTAACAGTAATGGAATGCCTTCTAAATTTACGCACCTCGTATTGTTGTGAACTAAACTAAATATGTATTACCGTGAAAAGTTATCAACTGGTTAATAGCACATAAATTTATAAGTACCCTATAATACCCAGCATGCATTATTGGCGGTAATTGGGTTTAACATTGTGATGTTTGGTGAAAACGTAACAAGTTCTATTTATTTATGAGACGACCGATTGGCTCAGTGGCGGGGCCCTCCGCCCACGGAGTCAATGGTCGCGGGTTCGATTCCCGCATCGGAATAAATATTTATATGGATTTATAAATGTTTATTCCGAGTCTGGTAACCCCCCCAATCCTTATTTCCTTTCCTGCCCCTTCCTTTCTTCTCTGTCCTTCCTTTCCTTTCCGCCAATCCACGGTCTGCCGTGCCAATGGATGCATGGCTAGGGGCGAGCCTAGTCGCAAGCGTGCCGATCGTCTCGGGATCGGGCTCTCCCGGGTACTATGGTGCCTTACCTCAGCATGCAGGGCTCTGCTGGGGCTGACCTCCATCCTCCCTTGCGGCTCGTGGGATTCACTAAGACGAATTTAATATACCTAATTTGTCGAAAATGACGGCGACGTGGTTCGCCACCCGTCACGTCCTGATTCTCACGAGGGCGAAAAGCGACCAATGACGAGCCGTTTCGCTGCGATGAATGGCAGCGGATGGAGCTCTGTGGTCTCTGCCAACCCCTGCGGGGGATAGGCGTGAATATATAAAAAAAAATATTTATGAGAGCTATTTGTTGATAGCGACTCATGTTTACTATCGAATTATATAATACGTTACTGAAAAAAATCATTTTGTAGTGAAAATCTATATAATGAAATATTTGTCGAAAAGGAAAAACATAAAAATTCTCCCTTTGTTGTTTAGTAGGTAAACAGTCGCGAGATAAATTGGCTCACGAGATTTATCGCGCTTGTTTTAAATTTACTTCCAAGCGATTGTAAATAAACAACGGTACGGTCAATTTTAAACGTATTATATGGACAGTCAAAAGTTTTACTTAGCTAAGATCCGCGACAAGCAAAACAATAACAGAAAATTAATAATGTGTGTTTTTCCGTTGGGTTTAGTGGATTTATTTGGAACTTAAACCAAAAACTTACCGAAAATCGGCCATCAACTAACTCTCTCTCTCTCTCTTTTTCCTTTTCGGTAAGTTTTTGGTTTAAGTTCCAAATAAATCCACTAAACCCAACAGAAAAACACACATTATTAATTTTCTGTTATTGTTTTGCTTGTCGCGGATCTTAGCTAAGTAAAACTTTTGACTGTCCATATAGTGATGGATTTCCGCAAAGTAACGCCTGACTCCATTAATAACTTTAAACGTATTGATCACACAACACACAAATGTCAAACTTGTCGGAAAATGGTGACTTCGTAAATGAAACACAAAATAATATGTATTAATTAAATTTCATTAATTAATTCAAATGAATACAGACAGACATAGGTAGTCACTATGGATAGTCAGGAAGGCAGACATTCCCACTGAGACAGTGTTCCGTGCACCGAAACGCACCCGTAGGAGTTTCATGGTGGTAGAGTCACTCTGCGATGAATACTTTGTCAAGAATGGCATAATATTTGTCTGTAGCTTCAATGGGCCGGCTCGCCCGGGGAAGTACCACACTTCCGCAGAAAACCGGCTTCGGAGTTGTAGCTTAGCTAACGCGCTTCGTACGGTGAACGCTTGAGTTCCGGAGGCCCAACACCCTAGAAATTACTGCCACGATCATACTTGATTTTTTTATATTGTTTAATCTATAGCTATTGTATTGCCAGGGTGTCCTTTTTATGGGATAGGAAGATAAACAAGCAGGTTTGTCATCTGAAGGAAAGCAATCAACGCCACCCATAGCAACCCATCTGCAGTGTTAAAGGCGCTTCTGTTTTAGTCTTGTTTTATAAAATATTGCATTGAACACATCTTTTCTATACACTATAAATATTGTTCCACAATATTAGAAAGTATGGAGATCCTACTGGTAGCGTGTGATCGCTAATCGCTAAGAATAAATGTGTATATCATTATATCAAATTATTTATTTTCTCGTTAGGATATCCAGGTCTTCCTGGATGCAGTCCTTCTAGCGCTCGCTGGCTTTACCGCGTGGTCTTTTCTGCGGGGTGTCCAGTTAGTAATGAGTTTAGATGGTAATACATAATTTTATATATGTATATATGTATATATATATATATATATATATATATATATATATATATATATATATATATATATATATATATATATATATAAAGATATTACATATTACCCATATGAAAATAAATCAAAGTTCCCCAGTATTAACTATTAACTGTAAATGACAAAGTTAAATTCAAAAACAAACTGCGTTTCACACTGTGTGGCCATTACCACATTAATTAACTGTTAATTAACTATATCCTAGTGGATTACCCACGCTCTCATATCGGTTTAACATTGTTACATTTTGTGTTGCGAGTTTTAATTTATTCACAAATATTCCCGTTTGGTGACATACGCTTTGAAAAACGCCCGCGTAATGTCTGACATGACGAAACCGCGTCGTTCAGATCCATCCACGACACCAATACTCACAAAATTGTGAAAAATGCAAGTACTTAGGTGGGGGAGGGGGAGAAAAAAAACTCAAACGATTGTCGGATCTCCGACAAACGTGACCAGCCCATCGTCACTTTAGTTTGCTAAGTCGAAAGACTATGTCAGTGACATTAGTTGTTTGGCAGATTTGTTCATTTCAAATCATATCTACCAAAGAAACTCCGAACATGACATGGCAGACGAACTGTCAACGTCCACGTTTCGGCGCCGTAAGAGAGTATAGGTAGGATACACTGGTCGAAAACTTTTGTCTTCAGGCTTTGAGGTATGGATGACGAGAAGACCTGGCGAAGTTTCCTAAATGCTGCCCATACATATTTTACAATATTCTTCTTATTTGTTACGCCCAGGCTGTGTAAATAAAAATAAATGTCGGAATAATATCTTGAACTCTTGGCTTTATCTAAAACGGAACAAAAATGTCTCGACGGGTGACAAGGGACAAAGGTAAGATAATATATAAATGTGACGAGAACATTCTTATCTACTAAGACCTGGAAACAAAATAAATCTTCACTATCCAAAAAGAGGTAACAAATACATGTATAACAAATACAGATGTGTAACTTAAAAATAACAACAATATTTTTTTCGCAATTGTAAGCAACCAAGCTTGGACATCTTCACCACCAGGGATACAATAGATGTCTTTTAGAAAGATATATGAGATTAGGAAAGGGTGGAACAGGCAAAAGGTTGAAGAGAGTGCCCACTCAACGACTCGCTGTAATGTCTACTCGAAAGTTGGTTTTGTGTTAGTCACGACACCCTCGTGCCACGGACAGATCGGCTTCTTAATGCCACGGAAATAACTTTTCATAATCTTACAACTCGACTTTCACGCACGCGAGATTAATCGCATCAGTATAGATACTTCTAAGACAGTTCAGTGCATTGAGTACGTTCAATGAATTGATTATGTTCATTGCATTTAGTACGTTCATTGTATTCAGTACATTCAAAAATTTCAGCGTACTTAGTACATTTAATGCACTCAGTACGTTCGGTGTATTTAACACGTCCAGTGCATTCAGCACGTTCAATGTATTCAGTACACTCAGTGCATTCAGTGCACTCAGTACATTTAGTACACTTAGTGCATTCAGTACACTCAGTGCATTTTGTACACTCAGTGCATTTTTTACACTCAGTGCATTTAGTACACTTAGTGTATTTAGTACACTCAGTGCATTAAGTACACTTAGTGCATTTAGGTACGCTCAGTGCGTTGAATAAAGTCAGTACATTCAGTACGTTCAGTGCATTCAGTAAGTATTCATTGTGCTTATTAGATTCAGTACGTATTCACACAATGGAAAAATATAACTTGATGCGATAAAGCGCTATATTTTATCTTATTAAAAATATTAATCATTTTCTCGCAAAACAATCGCTTTTCATAGGAGCCTAAATAAATTTTGAATATGTGTAAACACAAACACGAAATCTGAATTATTCGACGCTACACGAATTTATGTTTCCTGAGAATAGGGCAAATAACAATTGTAAAGGTAAGTTGACAATCTCTGTATGCAAACAAAATAAGCTGTGTTAATGTTAATAAAACTTTATTTAAATAAAATGAAGAGAGAATACAAACTTTGTCGGTTAGGACGACATTTTCTTGAGAATTCTCATAAATGTGTCTTTTCAAAAAGTTACCACGAATACGCTATCATCTATACAAGCTTTACATGTCTAAAGCGGGCAACGATACTACAATGCCGATGACATTGCGGATGTCTACCCTGCATCTTTGTCTTCCTATCGCATAAAACAACCTTTCTATACATTCAAACCATTTAACTTGTATATCTACCCAATCTTCTTTAAAAACAGTGCATTTTTTTTCTATTCCAATCTATTATAACCATATATAAGATTAACGCAGATTAACGCATTAGATCAGGGCAATACAATAAGCAAGAAAGAAGTCAGTGAGAAAAGAAAAATCTCAAGTATTCTAAAAAAATGCAAAATGAAGATTCAATTACTGCCTTGCCTTCAAGACCCACGAAATAACTTTTGAAAAATACAATAATATTCTAGTGTAGGTATTGGTTCGTATATAGTTATGACTCTCCATCTCATAAATTGGTTTCCGCAAGATAACACTAGGCCCCATCGATCATAAATAATGTTAAATCCCATAAAGTGGTAGAGGTACGCAGCAGACGAATACTTATTAAGAATATATTAGCGTATTATTTGTGTGTAGCATGAATGAGTAGCTGAGGATGCCTATGGGCGGTGTTGATTGCTTTCCATCAGGTGACACGCCTGCTCGTTTGCCTTCCTATCCCATAAAAAAATATGCAATACCATTTGGTTATTGTCAACCACTTGAAAAATCTAAATAAAGTTGTAACGAATAACAACTTTTATTTATACTGTTAAGATTAAGGCAAGTTGTCATTCCAAGCCTTACTGTCATGACACAGAAACGGCGAACGCTTACTCTGATAAGTCAAATTTCCTGAATTCAAAGTTTCTCAACTTCATTTAACATTGCGAGTTGAGCTTAATTAAGTTACGGTCAAGCATTGTGCTTTCTGAGACCCTATTAATCTCCATTATGCTGGTTGCAGATTGTAAAGTATATTAATGTTGTATTGTTACTAGTTATATCATTATTAACCCCGAAACATGCCATGAAGCTCGTCCGTCCAGCATTCAGTTCAATCAATCAATCAATAGCCTGCAGTAGTCCACTGCTGGACATCCTCCTCTAAGAAGCGCCACCTAGCCCGATCTTCGGCTTCACGCATTCAGTTTCTGCCAGCCGCCCTGCGCAGATCTTCGCACCATCTAGCCGGTATTCAGTTCAGAGTCTGGCAATAAATGCGCCCTTTTCTCTTAGAGTCTTGTTATTTTCACATCGATGTGAATATAACAAGACTCATTTGCATTTCGCCTAATTATTTTTTAAATTCAAAAAGGAATATTTTTTTTTCTACCTAAGAAATTAAATTTCATTTATCAAACGTCAGTCTGTTATCAATAAAGCTTTACCTAATTCTTTTAAAATTTCTGTTGACCCCGGTCTCACCTATAGTAAAATTTGTCTAGGTCGAGATATATAAATAAATATTTTTGTGATAATCAATGCTTGGCGCAGAGAGCGCACCTGTTATCGGAAGGGTCGTGTCAGGGTAGTGAACAGTGACTTCATGGACGGACATTTAAGAGTTTTCTGTTTGGTGGAATATGAAGTCATACCCAAGTGTTCGTCACGGTTGATATCTAAGGCTCAGAATGGTAGGTAGTCTTAAGTTTATGATAAGAACAGAAGGGTAAGGAATTCCCTTTACTAGGAGCAAATTCGGTGTAAAAAACGTAATATATAATACATTCTTGTATCACGAATATTATTTGATTCTGATTAGAACTTTTATTTCATATAAATAGTCTTATGGTAGAATCAACATAAAAGTTGAAGTTAGAATCAGATAATATTCGTAATTATCTGATTCTGACTAGAACCTTTATTTTGATTATACCATAACACTACTTAAGTATATAAACCATATTTTTAACACTATTAGCTTAGTTGTAATGGTTTAAAAAATAATATCAAAATGTTGATTACAAATAATGATTTCGTATTCTAACTAATACTATGAAAATGAAACAAACTATGATACAATATGTCCGAGTAAATCTGACCAACTTGGCAAAGTTAACGTTTTCCATCTCACAGCATACTGAGTCGATCTTGTTTATGTCTTGGTCAAGCACTCTGAACCCTTAAGTAAAATTTATGGGCCATTTCGCTACTTACATATACGTATATATATATATGTATACATACTGAAATACTCGGAACTTTTTCAAGTACAAGAAATGCGACTATACCGTGATGAATCGATGCTTGAAATGGAAAAACTCTGGAAAATAATCAAAACATTCTTTATTTCAATTAAAGTTGAGAATAAAGAACTTGTTTACTAGTGGCAGAGCCACGCTGCAGACGAATACTTTGTCAAGAATGCCATATTTGTCTGTAGCATGAATGTGCCGGCTCGCCCGGAGAAGTACCACACTCCCACAAAAAATCGGCGTCTGAGTGGTAGCTTAGCTAACGCGCTTCGTACGGTGAGCAGTTGAGTTCTGGAGGCCCAAGTTATACTTCCGCCGTGGTAGTAACACCACGCACCGTGATATTAAAACGATTATATTGACAGTACAGTAATAAAAATTAGCTGTGTAAAAATCCAAGATTTAGAACAATAATACATCAAATATGTTTTCCTTTACGTCATTAAATTCATACAAACGGTGTTATATTCACACCGATTGAAATATTTATTTAAAATATAATTACTTTTTATTATTAAGTATGTTGATAAACAATGGAGCACTGTTCTCGAAACGAAGCCATAATAAAGCGAACAGCTTTAGGGATTTACGCTTGGGGAGGATGCCTTTCGGCACAATTTCATCATTAAGTTAATTGATTCTTCAACGTTGATGTTTAAAATAAATAAAATTAAAGTAAATAAAATAAATCAGTGACATTTATTTATTACGAGGTAACCCGTTGTATCTTTAAAAAAAGGTTATTACTTATAGTTTTCATATTGACGGATACTAATAATATCATCGTGAATTGACTGGAGATCTAGACTCAGAATATATAGTATATACTTGTAGGCTGTACATACATACATGTATTTATCCGAATTCGGGAATAGATTTCGTGACTATTGAGAAATGGTTACCTAATTTGCTACCTAATGTACTAATTAATTGGTTTACCAGATTAGCTACTTAATTGGTTACATGATTAGCTACTTAATTGGTTACCTAATTTGCTAATTAATTGGTTACCTGATTATTTACCTAATTTGCTAATTAATTGGTTACTTAATTGGTTACCTGATTAGCAACCTAATTTGTTAATTAATTGGTTACCTTATTGGCTACCTAATTGGTTCAGTGCTGAAATTATCGCCGGCAACTTGGTCACTGAGCCAATCATGTCGTCTAATTATGAGGGAGGACGATGTCCAGCAATTTGTTAATTAATTGGCTACTTAATTGGTTACCTGATTAGCAACCTAATTTGTTAATTAATTGGTTACCTAATTGGTTCAGTGCTGAAATTATCGCCGGCAACTTCGTCACTGAGCCAATCATGTCGTCTAACTATGAGGGAGGACGATGTCCAGCAATAGGTTGTTTCGACTGTAGTTATTAATAAATTGCAGAAAGGTAAATATAATAAATATGTATATCAGAAAAGATAATGGTAAATTGACCGAAAGAAATAATTAACAATCAATGTCAAAGTGTTATTACCGTGAAGCAAAAGGCACTAAAGAGGTTTATATCCAACGAAAGCCCCTCGACGTAATTTTATATCTATGTTAATTGATCCCTCAGCGCTCGTGCCGAAAATAGAGAAACGGCCAACGTGAAAACAAAACGAGGTACAAAAGTTAACGAATCACATTTTAATGTTGAAGCTGCGATTAGCACAGGCTTAATGCAGTTACCTTACAACTGGTATCACGATTTAACGGCGTATACCTAAATGGATAAGGTGGCGGGGATTGAAGGCAATATCTTTGCCTAGCCGCCCGTCCGGTAGTTATGGTATTGGTACACGGATACGCGACCAAGGCCTCCCGAGCTACTACCGTATCACTAATTTGTCTTCCGTTGCGGTAGTATCATATCCCTATTATCCTGTCTAAATCCATCTTTCCTTTTCTTTGCCCTTTTCATTCTTCTCTATCCTATTCCCTTCCTCTCCGCCAATCCACGTTCTGCCGTGCCAATGGATACGTGGCTAGGGCGAGCTTAGTCGCAAGCATGCCACCCGCCCCGGGATCAGGCTCCTCTGACACTATAGTGCCTTACCTTAGCATGCAGGGCTCTGTGAAGTCTGACCTCCATCCTCCCTTGTGGCTCGTGGGATTCATTATGACAAATTTTAATATACCTAATTTGTTAAAAAAATGACGTGGTTCGCCACCTGTCACATCCTGATTCCCACTCGGGCGAGAAGCGACTAACGGAGAGCCGTTTTGCTACGATGAATGTAAGAGGAAGGATGGATGTGCCAGGATTGTAGCCGATGGAGATCTTTGGTCTCTGCCTACTCCTACGGGAAATAGACGTGACGATATGTTGTAAATTAATACAAAGTCATATAATTTCTCGATCCATAAATTCCTTGGAAAATAATTATTTTCTACGTAGTAACATTCTGATGACACACAAAGGAGCGAACACCCCTCTCGAAATGGTTCCATTATTGTGAGTGGCAGTAATTTGACGAATGCCTTCGGCACAATTTGATCCTTTCATTAATTGATACTTTGACACCGAAGCCTGAAATTACTATACAAACAAAATTAATTGTTAATTCTCTAAGGATCGAAATAACAATTATTTCTCAACACAAAGAAATCTCACGTAGTGCGTTCGAGATCTATGATAAGTTTTAACCGAACTTTATTTTCTTTTTTTGGAAAAGGAAGGCAAACGAGCAGGCATGTCACCTGATGGAAAGCAATCAACGCCGTCCATAGACATCCGCAGTGTTATAGTTTCCGGCTTTTGAGGAAAGTCTTATTATGGAGGGATGAGGCGGACGGGCGGGGAGGAGGAGTAGTAGTTGGGTTCGCCCGGGCAAGTACCACACTCCCGCAGAAAACCAGCGTCTGAGTGGCAGCTTAGCCAATGCGCTTCGTCCGGTGAGCGATTGAGTTCCAGAAGACCAACCCCCTTCCCACTTCTCCCCTTACATAATGACACTTTTCTTGAAGGCTGGAAACGGCAACTGCCTATGGCACTGTGGATGTTTATTGGCGGCGTTGATTGCTTTCCATCAGGTGACACACCTGCTCGTTTGCCTTCTTATCCAATAAAAAAGAGCATAGACTATATATTATAATTTCGTTTTTTTGTTAAGGCAGTGTTGCCTCGCAGTTTCTTCTATTTACCTCGAGCAGATCCCCACTCCAACTATCCGTGGTGTGTCCAAATTCTTGTTCTTTTTAGCCAATTCAGCACAACTATCCACGTCTTTAGCGAGAAAAAGTATTTCACTAAGTTTTTAAACACTGTTTTAATTGCTTCTAAATAATGCATCAATATCAGCCTAGCCCGGTCTTTGGCTACACGGATCCAGTCTCTGTCTGTCTTTTTTTATGGGATAGGAGTGCAAACGGGCCAGCATGTCGCCTGATGGAAAGCAATCAACGCCACTCATGGACAACCGCGACACCGCAGGAGTCGCGGAAGCGTTGTCGGCCTTTTAGGTATGTATAGGCTTGTTTTTTGAAGGCTCCAATGTCGTAAAGTCCGCCGAGGGTAGCTGATTCCACAAACTGATGGTGCGTGGAAAGAAGTTACGAGAGAAACGCACCGTAGTAGATCGCCACTCATCCAGTTGGTGGGGATGAGATTTTTCTTTACGGCGAGCTGTGCGATTGTGAAATACGGAGGCGGGAATTATTCCAAACAATTCCTCGGAGCACTCCCCATGATAGAAGTGGTAAAAAATGCTGAGAGATGAGACATCTCTCCGCAGCGCTAGAGAATCAAGCCGATCGGTGAGATCTTGGTCATCAACGATTCGGATAGCACGACTTTGAATGTGATCAAATGGAAGAAGTTGATACTGGGGAGCCCCGGCCCAGAGGTGAGAACAGTATTCCATGTGTGGTCTGACTTGTGCCTTGTACAGTTGGAGGCAATGGTCAGATGTGAAATACTGTCTCGCTCTACTGTCTCTCTCTAAATAATAATAATAATAATGTATATATTATTTAAATTTATTTTAAGGAGTTGTCATTCGATTTTGGACAGCTAAGTATATAAACAAAGTAATTACGGAGATATCGCGGCCGGGAATTGGGAATGCACGTTAAGTTTCCAAGTCCCAAGGCCGAATAATGGCTTCCAAAGTCATTCCAACAGGATTGCATGGCACAATTAGTTGGAGTACTCTGGAAATACAAAGGCATGTGTTGTTCAAAGTTTGTGCACGTAATGCAATATATTTCATGTATGAATACATTGTACATATGTATATTTGATTTTTTATTTTTAGTACAAAAAAATCGGAGACAGTCATGACGATTGCCGACAGGAGTGAAAACTTAAAACTGTATTTTGTAATTTCAAACTTATTGTAATATTGAATGATGCTATTACTACAGCATGTTGCTGATGCGAATCACAAAACTTTATGAAGCGTCCAATGCACACACATACAATTGGGTATATACAATGTGTTGGCGTGATGCGTGTATGTAGGCAGCTGTCGATAACTTTAGATATAACTTAAGGTGCTGTACCTGCATGTTGCTGACGCGAACCCATAGATATATTCTTTAACCAGAGTCGTGTAACGCGGCTATAGAAATTTTCACTTTAAAAACCATTCCTACCTATCTAATACGGTGTCTTAAAAGTGTCTTTATGCATAAAAAATGTATAAGGCTATATTACATAATAATCAAACATGTTAAAAACAAATTCTAACAGTGCGATTTCAGCAGTATTGGTACTGTTACGTATTGTTTTTATTTTAATTTTCATGTATATTAGGCCGGATTATAGATTATACGCTTAAGTATGTGGGTGGATATATATATATATATATATATATATATATATATATATATATATATATATATATATATATATATATATATATATATATATATATATATACATATATATGTATGTGTATGTATGTATGTATACATGTGTATAGTGTATATATACATACATATATATATATACATATACAGAGTATATTTTATCTGGAAGATGGTCATGGATGGTAAATATGATATTATTTACCATCAGCCATTGAACTCTTGTTTATATTCTCTTTTCTACAAGCTATTTTTCTATATAACAAAATACAGAGTAGTAAATAGCTAGCTCTAGCTTGCTAAAGTTTATTTAAAATTAAGATCAAGCAGCAAGTAGTGTAAAGTTCGGATGTTAAGTAACCAAACTTAACCGAGTCTATTGTAAACAGTTCTTAACCAGAAACTTCAAGCGTAGCTCTCGAGATGAAAATCTTGTCTTTAATTAAGACGTGAACGGAAATTGTATTATATAATATTCTTTAAGGGATTCTTTTTCTTATGTCCAGACAATCATAATATTTTTTTCTGTATCTCAAGTACATTGTGCCTTTTATTTCGATTAATTATGTATTTTTAAATTATTCCTTCATATTAACATTCTATAGAACCCGATAATAAATTCTATAGAACGCTGTTTAACACGTCAATAGCAAGGTTTTCCCATATATATCGTTTTGGGAGGCAAGTTGTAGATTTTTAACGCTGCAGACGAATACTTTGTCAAGAATGGCATAATATTTGTCTGTAGCATGAATGGGCAGGCTCGCCTAGGGAAGTACCACACTCCCGCAGAAATCCGGCGTTTGAGTGGTAGTTTACCTATCGCGCTTCGTACAGTGAATAGCCAAGTTCCGGAGTTCTCTCCGGAACTTGGCTCCCCCTCCCATTCTCCACTCTCATAATGACACTTTCCTTAAAGCACAGCAATGCTTCTGCACTGCCCATGGCGCTGCGGAAGTCTATGGGCGGCGTTGATTGCTTTCCACTAGGCGACACGCCTGCTCGTTTGCCTTCCTATCCCATAAAGGGATAGAAAGGCAAAAGAGTCAGCGGGCGTCGCCGCCTATAGAAATATAGAAACATATACGCCCATAAAGGCATTGCGGAAGCATTACCAGCTTTTTAAAATGAGTAGACTCGTGTAGTGAAACTTCCAATGTCATATCGGTTGGAAAATATAATAGTATTGAAGGTACCTGGTTCCACAGAATGATGATGAGTGATGAAAGAACGTTATGGACAAATGTACTACCATTCTGGATCATCACTTATCAAGGTGATTCTATTGAGTGATTTTACGTGAAAAGTAGCTTGGTAATACACCGTACTATAATAGATCAACCTGACTATAGATCAATCTCTTTAATAACAATTTAAATTTCGAATCAATTTGTAATAACGTAAGGTTTCAACGGAAAATTATGCCCTACTCTTACTCCTTGCACTTCTAATATTTTATTGGCACTACCCTGAAAGATTTTTGGTCTCCTCTAGAATTCTTCCCCATATTCTTGGCAGCATGACCAAAGAAGACATAGAGCAATAGCATTCCATTCAGTAGTTCTACCTCTTCGTCTTCAACGAAGCCTGTTCTACTGTGTATCCATTTTGACATCATCCTGGGACTGGCTCCGGGGACGTTGCTTGTGTAGCAGACGGACACAACCCAATGTAAATTTGGCATTCCAAAATCGTACACTAGTTTCATTGCCGATAAGTTGGTTCAGCTCGTGGGGCATCCTCTTCCAGTATGTGCCGTCAGTCTCTCTTACACGTTTTAATTTCACCAGTAGAATAAGTTTCCTATAAAACTGCCAGACCTAAGTCTGGATAAAGTTGAAGGTTTATCATCGGGCTGACTACATGGTAAGATATCCCTAGTCACTAATTCCCATAAAGAAGAATTGAGCTTCTATTATCTTTTCTATAAATATCAATTCCATTGACTGATGCAAGGTTATTATTGATCAGGTCACGTTATCTCTATGTTCTAGTTATTAGAGAGCAACTAAACTAGTTCACATCAAATAATAGACAAATGTGGTCTATGGCAAAAGCGATAGGAATAAATTTTAGTATATTAATATATTATTTTAGTATATTTTATTATATTAAATATTATAATATTAACTGAAAATAAAAATCTTCAGTGATGCATTAAGTCCTCCTATACCACATTACACATTGCATCTCTCTAATACTTTCATTCGTTCGATAATTCTATTTCTTATAATAATAACAATAATCTTTATTTCAGATAATTTTTTTTAGGTCCATATATTTTAACATTTTTGCATTTGTGTTATATATATATTCACGCCTATCCCCCGCAGGGGTTGGCAGAGACCACAGAGCTCCATCCGCTGCCATTCATCGCAGCGAAACGGCTCGTCATTGGTCGCTTTTCGCCTTCGTGAGAATCAGGACGTGACGGGTGGCGAACCACGTCGCCGTCTTTTTTCGACAAATTAGGTATATTAAATTAGTCTTAGTGAATCCCACGAGCCGCAAGGGAGGATGGAGGTCAGCCCCAGCAGAGCCCTGCATGCTGTGTTAGTAATTATGTACACCTTAAAAATTATGTTATTAAATCATTTATATTGAAGCCGATCTAGCTGTTTCATAAAGCACGAGTTGAATCTATCAACAACGGTTTTCATTATAGACTTGGATCTATCCCGCATTGTGTGTAGCAACGAGGCTGTTCGTTTTCGCACAATAGCAATATTTTTTCGCAAATAATAACCCTGTGATTTTAAAATTTAAGTATGTAATCTTATCAATCAATCAATCAACAGCCTACGGCAGTCCATAGAATCTTCGGTATCACGAATCCAATTTCTGCTAGTCGCCCTGCGCAGATCGTCGCACCATCTAGCCGGGGGACGTACTACACTACGTTTACCGAGACGCGATCTCCACTCCAGCATTCGTCTGCTCCAACGATTGTCGGATCTCTGACAAACGTGACCAGCCCATTGCCACTTTAGTTTGCTAATTCGAAAGGCTATGTCGGTGACTTTAGTTCTCTGGCGGATTTGTTCATCCCGAATCGTATCTACTAGAGACACCCCGAGCATAGCTTTTTCTTTAGCTCTCTGAGCGACTGTAAGCTTGTGTAGGACACGGACTGTCAGCGTCTCTCAGCGACTGACAGCGGACTCAGTAAGAGAGTATAGGTATGAGACAATGGTCGTATCATGTAATTTTATACCAAAAATAAATTTATGGCAGATCTAAACGCTTTCCTATCCACTATTAGATCGATGTCGAATTTGGCTTTGGAAACACGTCAGCGTGCGGCTTTGTCTCAAGAGATGTCTTCTATCTCATTGTTCAACTTTGATTTACGAGCGTACTGAAATTCAATGATCACATAATATTTCATATTTTATAATTTGTAATTCCTAATATAATGTACATTAGATTATATATAATATTAATTGATGGGTATTTTTTGCTAATTTTTATGGTAGAAATGTACAAATTTGTATTTATAACCTAAAACTAGTTTTTATTTGAAAAAGGATGGCTGTAGAATTACTTTTATCGTTTCTTATCCCGTCTGAGAAAACACAAAAGGTGATCATTTTTGATAATCTAACATTGACAGAATATGTTCATATTTAAATTTCTTATAACACGGAAGTATATTTCATTTTTAAATTCCTACTGTTAGTTTAGACTCCCTATATATATTTATCGATAGATAGATATATTCTTTATTGTACACTAAAAATAAAGTTATACAATTATTGATTGTAATATTTATATAATAACAAATGGCGGTCGTATCACTAATGGCGATTTCTTCCAGACAACCGTAGGATGATAAAAATATAATTTGATGTAGGTTGGTGATACATTCTCGTTATAATGATAAGAAAGAAAGAAAAATCTTGTTCAAATTTTCAATCGTTAATAGAATACTTTTTATTCATCCACTCAAGTTCAAATACATTTTACTAAATTTGTAGTGGATGATACTTGATGTTTATACAGTTTTTTTCAAATATTAATTAATTAATTCAATTTAATTAAATCAAGGAATTGACTTTATTTTAAATTGTTTAATGTTTGTTTCAAGTCTGTTTGACCTCTTAGTTTTGTTATGGTGTCCACACAATGCAGGAAATTAAAGCGTGAAGCGTTAAGAGTGAAGCGTTTGTATTATTTTTTTTTAAATTTCTCATTTGTTAATCCTCTTTCATACAAAATGGAACATATTTAGGACTGTAGGAGGATTCGGATCTAGAGTCTTTGAGACACAAAAGACAAACACAAGTGACACCCAATATCTAGATATCCGAAGACTAATTTAGACATTTGAAAATAAAGTATATTTTGAAAAGGACTTAAACCTGAAATTATTGACTCAAAAGTCAAGTTCTTTTAATCCAAAGAATTATGAATGAAAACATATTATTAATTGATTTTTAATTAATAAGTATTGTAGTGTCATTCAATCAACAGCATGCACTAGTCCACTGCTGGACATAGGCCTCCCCCAAGAAGCGCCACCTAGCAGGGTCTTCGGCTTCACGCATCATGTTTCTGCCAGCCGCGCTGCGCAGATTGTCGCACCATCTAGCCGGGGGCGTCCCACACTACGTTTGCCAAGACGCGGTCTCCACTCTAGCACTCGTCTGCTTCAGTAATTGTAGTATAGTATAATGTGATATTATCGGCATAGAATAAGGTCACCTTATTTACTTGGCGTGGGTGTCATACGAAAATGTATATAAATTTTGGAGCAAACTTCAAGCCAAGTATGGTGATTTCGATGGCGACACCTTTATTTTCTAATGAAATACAATGTCCATCTGTAGAATCCCATAAGAATTTTATGAAATGTCCCACAGTTCTATAACCAACTTACTTTTACAGCGTTGAAACAGACTTTTCGGAAATCTTAAGTTTGGTTTTGGCTACGTGGACAGTCAGAATTTTTTACTTAGCTAAGTTCCGCGACAAGCAAACAAAAATAGAAGAACAATAAGTCTTTTTACTAGAATAAGTGGATTTATGGGGAACTTACGTTATCGCTTTTAGGCGTCGACATGAAAATTGGTAAAAATTAATAAGGAACAAGTTTGATCCTCATCATCTGAACAAGTGGCGATCTAGTATGATGCGTTTTGCCCACGCACCACCACTCTGTAGAACCAGCCTACATACGTATGTATTTTTCAATTACTGGCAACGCTTCATCAACTTTTATGGTGGTGTAAATTATGGTGGTGGTCTACAGCCAGTGTTGATTGCCTTCCATGAGCCTACACGCTTGCTCGTTTGCCTTCAAATCCCTCCCGTAAAAGAAAAAAATATTTATGATTATAAATAATGAATTATGACATGACTTTTAATAATCAAAAGAGATTTTGCTTCTCTCATTTCCAATGACAGTAAACTCTAAGAAAATAAATTTAATAGCATGTTAAAAGTGTTTTTGTGACTCTTTCTTAAGTAATAAAATACTTTTTCTTATAAGTCCAGTGCGGGAGTCCCACGAAAATATTCACTTATCGATATACCTATCGCCGGAGACTGTTAAAAGCAAATCCAACGAAACACATTTCTATTCCTGCGAAAACCTTTCTTTCCAGACTTTAGCAATTCCACGTCCCTTTTCATAGGGATTTACGGGTATCACAGAGCGTGCAATAAATCTCTATGCAAATTTTTGGTTTCCAGGATTATTGGTCAAAGAGATTGTTTGATAAGTGAATCAGATTTTCCTTCAGGATTTGGCCAGTCTATTTGCATATTGATGTTTCCCTATATCTCATATTTTGTCAGATTTAAGGTTATCATAAATTGAAATATATTGTCATTCTAAATACTTTTTTTATTTAGCTTAAACTTTTCTTTTTTTTGATGGCAATTAGTTATAACTATTAAGCCAGTGTCAAGTGGAATATAATAATATCAAATCTTTTGAAATGTAACTAGTCAGTTTGTCACGTTACGTCTTGATAAAATGGTGGCTATTTTACCAAAACCTACTATGGAGTTTTGCAGTCAACTTAAACAGTCACGAGGCATTTATTTCATATAACTTCACTTATACACCTTAATCGAACTATATTGCATAATACGCTACCATAATTAAACAATATAACTGATAATAATATAATAAAAATTAAATAAAAACACAACGTCACTAATGTAAGTTGGCGGAAAAAGCTAGTTTATTTAAAATAACGAAAATGCTATCGATCATTAGCCTCCACAGAGTGATAAAGACTTTGGCTACATGTACAAAAAATCTCGGACAAACTAGTAAAGCTCATATATGCTGGCTGAATTGAAGGGAAGGGACCCGAAGAATAAAATCCAATAAGGTGGACCGATGTAGTATCACATATGAAAATTTCTGACACGATGGATCGGGTTGAAGACCGTAAGAGATGGAAGCAGATTTATCATCGTATACTACACCTACAGGAGAATAACGTGAGAGAAAGCAGAGGAAATATAATTCCGAATTGAAAGAAGAATTACCACATCCTCAGACACGATGCGCATTAATTTCTTTTAACAAAGATTAGCTATGTTTTTAATATTACTAGAATTCTTTTTAACCATTCCAACTAAGCTAATAATGCTTGTGCTACAATATGGTTCACATCAATAGTTAAACAATTTACTATAATAATCCAATGGAATATACGAACTCACGGCGTTCAGATCGTAATACCGAGGCTTACCTACTGAGCAATTGTAGATTTCTTTTAGTTATATAACCACGTCTCATATGAAGTAAGTTCAAGATTCTGAAAGCCCTACTCCAATTTCCACCTACCCTCCCATAATTCATTTAAGATGCATATGCTTTGTCTTTAGTATTGCAGCTGTTATTAGCATTACTTAGAGGACTATCATACCAGTTTTACCGTATGCTCTAATGCCTCATCCATTCCCAATAACGCTTTCATAAAAGTCCAATCAAATCTATTGCCTAAGCTTTCAAATCAAATAGGCGAAACAATTGACTGAAAACCTTAGTCCTCACGTCTGGAAATTAAAAGCAATTTGAACTCGGCGCGTCTTCCAATTTCCTGAAAGCATCCAATCCCGGTTTGTCTTTTAATATCCTATTGATTGTACGCTTCGTACAAAGTGTGAGTGTGGTTCTAAATAAATGTATTTAAAGAGAGACGTTTGCTTTCTTTTTTTAATTAAATAGCTTTATTTTTATTTTTATAGCTTTATTTTGTCATTGAATATTTTTTTTTTATTTTAAAGAGAATTAACAATATTTGGATATTATTAGAATTCTTATTAACCATTACAACTTAGCTAATATAGCTATTATGTTTTAACTTTTGTTGTAAAGAGGCATTACGCATTATCTTTGTTAGCAAAAGAACGAGCTGGAAGTGAAGATCAATTTTTGCATTCATACATACATATCGTCACGCCTGTTTCCCGTAGAGGTAGGCAGAGACCACAGATCTCCATCCGCTACGATCCCGGCACACCTTCCTTGCTTCCTCCACGCTCATCCATCCTTCCTCTCACATTCATCGTAGCGAAACGGCTCTCCGTTAGTCGGTTCTCGCCCTCGTGGGAATCAGGACGTTTAAACTATTAAGGTTAACTAAGGTTTATTAAAATTCTTCGTAGTAAATCCCATGAACCGCGATGGAGGATGGAGTTCAGCCCCAACAGAGCCCCGTATGCTGAGGTAAGGCACTATAGTACCCGGGGGAGTCCAATCCCGGGACGGTCGACATGCTTGTCAGTAATTTTTGAGCTATATTTTTCATACACTTCATTTTTTCTCCACTCCTAATATCTTCCTCCCCTCTCTTATCTTCTAATCTCATTCATATCATTTTAAATGAAGGGACGCTACGCATTGTCTCTGATATTGCTGATCTATGAATGGCAATGGTCACCTACTATTAATTGATCCTTATTTGATTTTTATTTTAAATAAAAAAAAATCACTAGCTTTTTATTTACAGCCTACCATTATTTCCTTGTACTTAAGAATCTCTCTTGATCAAGGGAATATCATGCTTTTTTCCTCTTTTATAATTTCAAATAATCTCTTTCATTGTTCAGCTAAATGGAAAGAATACCACGGCGCAATAAAAAGAAATGGCCGCTGAATATCGCCTACTCGAACGAACTTTCAAAAGTATAACAGTTAAATATTAAACCTTGGGAAAAAAATTGGAAATTGAATACCGCAAAAGTTAAACACATTTCAAAGAACAAACAGAAGTGTCGTTTACACAAATAGGAAAATACCGTTTATGATAACTTTTGTATGCCTCGAGAAAAATTCTATCTGATCTTTAGGTATTAAGACATTATTTTTACCTTTTACGTTTTATTTGTTTTATCAGAGAAGGCAAACGAGAATACGCCTCATCCGATCGTAAGAGATCCCACCCATAGACATTCATAATATCAGAGACGTTAAAATGCGTTGGCAACATTTCGTGGACACATACGCTCGTCTCTTGAATACCCCAATGTCATAATTGATCATAAAGCTGCAGGTGCTAGATCCTCCTACAGGTAAACACTTCGTGGCAGAACTGCATGGGCGACTCTATTGCAAAGTAATTAAGGCTTTAATTCTACTCTTAATTGATTATGCCGATGTGGGTTACTCTGACTTACATCAAGATCATCTTAACATATTGGATCGTCTTTTATGGGCTATGTGGACAGTCAAAAGTTTTACTTAGCTAAGATCCGCGACAAGCAAAACAATAACAGAAAATTAATGATGTGTGTTTTCCTGCTGGATGAAGTGGATTTATTTGGCCCTCAAACCAAAAACTTACCGAAAAACGGCCAGCAACTCTCCACCCACCGACCACTATACACAACACCAAACACAGACTACTACTTTTCCACCTTGTAAACGACACGTGTTTCGCCCCAACACGAGGCATCTTCAAGTATAGGTTTTTTGGTTATCTTCCGTAGAGTTTACTATTCATTTTCTATTATTATTAATTTTCTATTATTGTTTGCTTGTCGCGGATCGTAGCTAAATAAAACTTTTGACTGTCCACATAGTGATGGATTTCCGCAAAGTAACGCCTGACTCCATTAATCATCTATGGTCTACGCAGATATAACCATGTATCTTACTTTCGATCTCAGTTGACAAGCTGCCTATTCGCCAACGCAGCCACGTTAGAATACTGTGTACGCTTTTCACAATTTTAAACGGGTTTCTAATAACATTTATCTCCTTCTTCTCTGTTGTATACGCAGGTTGACTAGTAGAAAATGGCCAATGGCATAAAAGTCCGCCTGATGTACATTTTGTGTAAAAAGTTTAAATAAATAAATAAATAGTAGTGGTCTGACAATCATCCAGGTATAATGAAGATGAAATTTGTTTTTACGGCACGTATTCTGATAATGAAACTGTGGTGCTATTACGGAGTAAAACAATTTTGAGAACATTCACCATGTTTAATATTCTGACCAATAATTGATTTAGCGTCTGATATAAGTTAAAATTCTGATATATGTACATACATAGGACTTTAATTTCAAATGTTTGCGGTAAGATTGTTAAAGAATGTCTTTGCACCGAGTTGCTTTCTTGTCTCGTAATGCTCAAAGTCCTACTATACATTCAATCTTACAATATTAAGTATAATATTTATAATACAAGGAAACAGATAATATACTTTCATAACAAAATGCAGACCATGGTACTATATATCACTAGCTTTTTATTTACAGCCCACCTTTATTTCCTCGTACTCAAGAGTCTCGTTTGATCAAAGGAATATTCATTCTTTATATTTGAACAATGAAAAATAATGTATGAAGTAATTATATGAAGATAACCCATCTAAAGTTATCCAAGTTCAAATATGTTTAATATATTCAAACAAGACTAAAACCCAAAAAGGATTGTTTGCCTCTACAGAAATAAATGTATTACATATATATTACCGAAATCGTGACCTTGTTCCGATATGCTATAATTATAAAAAAATATATTAACATATTTAAAATTCATAAAATTTCTTAATCATAGTTAAAAATATCACACTAAAAACTTAATATATTATTAAATGATTATATATATTTATAATACATTCAAAAACAATACTAAAATGACGGAATAAAAAGGATTGTATATCGCGCCATCTATCGTAAATGGATGGAATTAACATTGTTGCCCACAATCTAGTCCCCAATATGTACCCGTTCCTGGGGAATTAGGTTCTTATTTTGAAATCACATTTCAGTTGCCGTGTTACCGCGGTTGAGGGATGATGTGTTAGTTCTTCAATTATCGTTCAATTTTTCCGCGTCGTAACTACGACATCGTAGGATAAAATCTTGGACTGTATAAGTTTCAATTATAGAATCTACGTTAAAATAATAAAAGTCAGTATATATCGAAGTATCTCCTCTAATTTTTAAAGTTGAAAACTGTGATAGTGTAAAAGGTGAACTAAATTCTTTTCGAAAAATAGAAATTAGAAAAATAGAAAAAGTGTTTTCAAAATAAGAACCTCCATTATAGTTATCTGTCTGTGTCGGTGTGTTGTAAATATATATATTACGGTTAGTATTTAGATATTTTAGATTTTTGTATCGATGTACATATAATTTTTCTTATAAAATGCTGAGGTAAACTTTTCACTTTTTGTGTCAAGGGTTGTCAATTATTGCCGATGTAGGCTAACTATTGGCCTTTAAATTTAATGCATAATAAAGCCTTTAAAATTGTTCACCGGCAGATCTTGTATATCCTTTACCCCATACCACCATTGGGTTTATGGATTCACATAATTGGGCCAGCAAAGTTTTCATTATAGGTACTGGGTCCTTAAAGACTGATTAAATGAATTTAATTAATATCTTTAAGGAACCAGTTTTTGCATTAGGTAAAACACAACACTAAAGTAAATATGAGAATTTATAAATAAATAAAAAACTGTTTATTACCGAAAACATACTGTCACAGAAACTTTGCTTTAAAAAAGATGGTGATTTATTAAAAATAAGAAGCTGACAGGGTGTCTACTGAGCCAATAGGTCGTCAAAAATGTATAGCATGTAAACAATCTATCTTCTTCTTAATCAGCCCCTCACTACTGAGGGTTGTGGTCACTAGAACCCCCCAAATGGACAATGTGTCTCCATCAGTTCCGGTACAAAGTAGCTTCCACCACCTGCTGAAATTTGGAAGAGGACGTGGCTTCCTTCACTTGTTCGGACCATCTTATTGGCAGCTGACCGAAATAAGACATTACGCGTTGCAGATAGTGGATAGTCGGATCTTAATGCCGAGTTAAGAAAAAAAAAATATAGCATGTGAAAAAATGGATACCATGTAAAAAATGTATGGCATGTAACAAAAAGATTCCATGTAAAAAAATATATTGCATGTAAAAAAAATAGGTTGCATAAATGTATTTTTTTTTAACAGGCCATATATGTCCCCTTACTGAGCACGAATGTCTCTATTTCTGGAGGAACGGCTGTTAATATAAACGTGGTGGACGTTTGTAAAATGCGGATTGGCGGGGTTACGAGACTCGGAGTAAATATTTGTAATCCATACATATATTTATTCCTACGTGGGGATCGAACCCGCGACCATTGACTCCGCGGGTTGAGAGCCTCGCCACTGACCCAATTAATCGTAAAAAAATAAATTAAAAGTTCGTAAAAAGTAGGTGTAAAAAATAGATTGCATGTAAAAAAATGCATTGCATGTAAAAAATAGATTGCATGTAAAAATGTATTGCATGTAAAAAATGTATAGCATGTAAAAAAACTCTTCTAAAGCATCTTTTTATTTTTATATATTCATGTCACATTCGCTGTAAGTATATAATCTTCTACCAAAGAGACATTCTATATAATACAAAGCTTAAGTAAGACTTGACTACGTACGACACAGAGAGCATATAAAGGCTGCAAAGATAAAACGAGATAGCGTTATCTATGCACTACTTTTTTTAAACTATATGTAGCGAGGTCCTTTATAAGTTACACTAGATTTTAGTATGTAAAATTAGCTCTATTATATTTTTGTGTTATTCGCTGTAGTAGCCATTTGTCCGCGATATAAAAGCGGAGTACTTGAAAATAAATTTTAGCGACTCCTTACAACTGTAAGAGATAAAAAGGCTGGTGGCTCTCACATCGAAAACGAGCTTAATTATTCTAATTTTCTTAATTATTATTATTATATGGATGTATGTGTGTTTTTGTATCAATATCTTCACTGGTCCGCGATCTGACCACGTTGGTTCTTGCTCAAAAACCAACCCCAAGTATTCTAATAGAACGCCTGGCATATGCTGAGCAAAAACCATTTAGTGACACTTATTAGATTACACTTATTTTTTTTTTATTTCGTTTATTTGTATTGTGTAATATTATTTAGGTTTTAATTTTTATTATTGTAAAAAAGTGTGCCATGAATAAAGTTTTTTCATTTCAATAAAGTTTTTGAAGTAAATAGTTTATGCATTTAGGAATAGAACTAACTTCGTTGACTTCTCTAAGTCAACTTTTCGGAGACCAAGATACATTTTCAGTCTCTACTGAAAATGGATCTTGGTCTCCGAAAAGAGCATTATATATCCATTTCACAAATCCATTTCACAAATAGTTAAAATTAAAATAATTAAAAATAATCAATGCTACGGTTGATATGTTTTTCATTCACAAGTTGTTTTACGTTGGAATAAATCATATTTCAAATCATGATCCACATTAAGACGATTTTTTACCTTCACTTTTAGCGTTACTAAATAAGATGTTAATAGTAACTATTCTTTGTAATTAGGCGCCTACCCGCGCAGAATAGCTGTTTACAGATTCGGGGGTAATTATCCCCAAACCCTAATAAACATCATCCCAAAACATAAAGTGGCATGTTTCCCAGTAACTACACAATACACATGTACGACCCTGTCTGCCAGTCGACCGACAACACTTGGTCTATTCAACATATCGACAAATAAAACGGAAAACACTGTCAATGACAATTTTTTTATTGCATATTCGGATCAGAAAGAAATACTGCGTCGAATGGTCTGAGTCTCACAGCTCCACGACCGATAGAACATTTCGTACAGCGTTGAAACTGATTTTTTTCAAAAATTTTTATTTTTTATATATATATATATATATTCACGCCTATCCCCCGCAGGGGTTGGCACGGACCACAGAGCTCCATCCGCTACCATTTATCGCAGCGAAACGGCTCTCCATTAGTCGCTTTTCGCCCTCGTGAGAATTAGGACGTGGCAGGGTGGTGAACCACGTCGCCGTCATTTTCAACAAATTAGGTATATTAAATTCGTCTTAGTGAATCCCACGAGCCGCAAGGGAGGATGGAGGTCAGCCCCAGCAGAGCCCTGCATGCTGAGGTAAGACACCATAGTACCCGGGGGAACCCGATCCCAGGACGGTCGGCGCGCTTGCGACTAAGCTTGCCCCTAGCTACGCATCCATTGGCCTTTTAAGATTTTTCAAAAATCTTAAAAGTTTTTGGTTTTGTTTTATTTCATTTTCGCTCCTTTGCGTCGATATAAACTAAATATGGACCACCAATTGGCTCAGTGGCGGGGCTCTCCGCCGGCGGAGTCGCGGGTTCGATCCCCGCATCGGAATAAATATATGTATGGATTACAAATATTTATTCCGAGTCTGGTAGCCCTGCTAATCCGCATTGGACAAGCGTGGTGGGTTAATGTCCGTTGGTCAAAAAAAAAACTAAATATGCTTCGTTCATTGTTATAACAAATAGATTGAGATTTAAATAACAAAACCCATAAGGCAACCGTTCCTGATCACAACTTGCAGGAAAGTCTAAAGACAATAAGGAAGGAGCAAAGATCCAACATAAAGAAACATTACATTGAATCCGTTCAAAATCCCTCTGTATGTCCTCGTAACCCTAAAATGGGACATTGCCAAGGAAAATCGGGGCGAATGTCTCACCCTAGACGCGGGTCGAACGCTTTGCGGTGACTGGGAGGAGTCATAACTTATAATGCGATCCTACCTTCACAATTTCCGCCCTCAGGCGACATTGGTGGCTCGTTCTATGTTTCTTTAAATATCATTACTTACAATTAAAAGCGAGTAATTTGAAAAACAAAGTCAATTTGTACTTAGGTCAACAAAGAAAAATTTTATTTTAATTTTTTTTACAACTGTATTAACATCAAGTGTCCATATAGTACAAGTTTAAAATAAATGTATTAAAGATTGAATATTTAAACAAGATATACAAATATATACAAAAAAAAACAAAGTTTGCACATTTACCACCAAAAAGATTCCCTTTGTCGGATCTCCTCGCTTTGAAGACACTCCCCTTAATCTTAAGCCGTATATAGGAATCCTTGGCGTTGATATATCGCATGACGTCCAGTTCCGCGGCCATCTAGAAGAAAAGGCCAAGCTGGCCTCGAAAAAGCTGGGTGTGCTCAGTAGAGCCAGACAGTATTTCACATCTGCCCATTGCCTTTAACTTTACAAGCCACAAGTCAGGCCACACATGGAATACTGTTCTCACCTCTGGTCCGGGGTTCCCCAGTATCAACTTATTCCACTTGACCGCACACAAAGTCGTGCAATCCGAATCATCGATAACCAAGATCTCATCGACTACCTTCGGCGGTTTTTCCGAATCGATACGACATTCACCTTCAAAAATCTAGCCTATACATACCTATAATAGGGCATGTAATGCCGGCAACGCTTCCGTGACTCCTGCGGTGTCGCGGTTGTCTATGGGCGGCGTTGATTGCTTTCCATCAGGCAGCACGCTTGCTCTTTTGCCCTCCTATCTCATAAAAAATATATGTACATATGTATAGGGCGAGTGAGAACTAATAGTGGGAATTGAATGAACTACTCTTTGAAAAATTGGAATCATATTAAAAAATAAATCTTTCCATTGTACAAAGCAAGATTCGGGTGAAATAGTTTGTCGTTCTTTCTGTTTTTGCAAACGATTAAGATACTCAAATTTTGTATCCTATTTGACTTTTCTGGAGTTTTCCATGAGAACTTTTTATGTATTTTATTTATTCTTTCCTAAGAATTTTGAAGTTAGAGATATACGTGTTGAAATAGGATAAGGTCACGTCACAACTGAGTGGAAAGACCATCGACATTTAATTATAGATCCCACGCTCCGGGGCACCGACGAAACTTTAACAACCGCCCTCATTAATGCTTCCCAGTAAAACCGAATCGTCCCCCAAACTTCCTACACTAAGTGCTGTTTGCGTGATAAGATAACCCGAATTCAAGGAACTCCGAAAAGTTTCGGGATTTCGGGGAAGTAAAAATAACTGTCGTCATGTTCAAATAAGAGACGAACGCAATTGTCTCATTGGGGAAGCCGATGACTTCGGAGATTCATTCCAGAAGATTTGATTCTCGGATCGGGATATACTTATGACCTAAAGGAGTTATCCAACCAGGATGAATGGCAATCCAGTACGGTGCGATTCCCTCGAAACTTTTTTCAACGCACCAATCTTCTATAAAACAAGCCAGAAAGCCAGAACGAGGGAAAGCCAAAATCTTCCATTGGTATTTTCGATACGACACTGAAGCTTATAAAAAATAAGTCAACTCCTGTCTCAAAAGCCGGCAACGCATTTGCAGTGCCTGTGACCTTGCAGATGTCAATGGACGATGTTGATTGCTTTCCATCAGTCGACAAGTTTGCTCATTTGCCACTCCATATCCCATAAACGAAAAAAATAGTCATGACGAGGAATAGTGGATTTTGATAATACGTCTAAGAGTCAAAAAAGTTCGCTTGTCTTACTTCTAAAAGCAGCAAACTCCAAAAGCAATATTTTTTTTATATTTACATACATATATACTTATAGTCACGCCGGTTTTCCGTAGGGGTAGACAGAGACCACAGATCTCTATTTCCTACGATCTCTGTATACTTTCCTTGCTTCCTCCACACTTGTCACTCTCCTCATGTATTACCCTTAACGGGCGACTTTATCGCCCGTTAAGGGTACTCTTGACTTGACTTTCCCTAAAAACTTCGGAAATTTGGTCAAGGTACGTTTTCAATGAAAAAATTCAATGTTTTAGAAATATATTAACTAAAATATTGATTTTTTTTAATAAAAATTTCTTTGCATGCCAGCTTATTGAGTAACAAGTATTGAATCCCTAATTACATTTTATGTATAGTTCAATATTTTTGAAAAATGATTCCCAATACTTATCTATTTTCCCAATACTATTCTAATTAAATCTCTCATAAAATAATCACTTTTGTTAATAAATGAAATTTCAAATTAATTAAACTTAAATTCTAAGCAGGGTAAGAGCAACGCAGATCTATTTTATTCTAGACGAAGGAAACAGTTCTCCATTGTTCGTGAAACATGTTTTAGAATAAGCCGTATGCGTTGCCTGTGGGTAGATCGAGGCATGTTCACAAAGCGATCATACAAGCGCCTGTCTCAATAGTTCAATTTGAATGTCTGATACTGTCTGAATTATTATTAACTAGATGTGGTTGAGCGAAATCGATCAATATCCTTGCTTCAACCCTCAAGCGCACCTTTGTATAGAGCCCACTGAATTGTCAGTTCAGTTTGTGTACAAAGGAACATTTCGACTCAAACTTAGGAAACGGTATTGTTTTAGACCAGCGTTTCCCAAACTATGTGTGCGGTCGCTAGCGCCTGTAATATTGGTTGGGCCTTGTAAAATAAGACTATGGACCGACCTTGCCAAAGAGCGGGCGATCAATGATAGAAGGTTCTCAATTGCTTACAACTATCCTTGACTATTTGATGAAGCTGTAAAAGAGAGATTTTGGGCTATGATTAATATTCAAAATAAATTGGATGTATCAAACTCATTCGGGGACATCCACAGCCACAGGGGTGTGGGGTCGAGCCTCGGGGATGAACCCCACTGTTCGCGCAGCAACTCAAAGGGGCGCTTAGGTCTCTCGCTATTACGCACATAGCGAGCCGCCCCCACGATGGCGTTATAATAACGAAAAATAAGAGACAAATGCATAATTCTCATTAAAAACTAACAGTCCTTGTATTTAAGAATTAAATTTATTTCTTGTTTGAACAGTTCTTCAATCATAAAGTTATGCACTATGAATACTAAGAGGTGAGTCCCGAGTTCACAAGTTCTTGTAAGGTGGGTCCGCGGACCAATCAATTTTGGGAACCACTGCTTTACAATATTAATGATCGAAGGCTAATATTACTTACGCTTATTGTTCTCTCCTGAGGTGAAATTTATGTTCCTGAAAGTTCGTTTAGTATATGACAGTGGTAAAATAATCACCCTCCCCATAGTGACACTTTCCTTAAAGGTCAGCAACACTTCGGATTTTTATGGAATAGGAAGGCAAACGAGCAGGTGTGTCACCTGATGGAAAGCAATCAACGCCGCCCATAAATATCCGCAGTGCAGAAGCGTTGTCGGTCTTTAAGGATAGTGTCATTATGGGAGGGGGAGGGGTATTGGGTCTTCGGAACTCTACCGCTCACCGGACGAAACGCGGTAGCTAAGCTACCACTCAGACGCCGGTTTTCTGCGGGAGTGTGGTACTTCTCCGGGTAAATCGGCCCATTCACGCTACAGACAAATATAATGCCATTCTTGACAAAGTATTCGTCTGCAGCGTGGCCCTACCACTACAAAACTACTTTTGCCATATCATATATAAAGTATGTCATTAATTCGGATCCATAGGTATTGATTGTAATTTCTAATTTGTTCCTTACTCTTAAGAAGTACTCTAAAATTTTTTTTTTCTTAGTTTAATGACCCTTAAATTTTCTTTATATCCTACTTTACTTGAGGACTCTTTGTATTGAGATAAAAGAAACACGGATAAGTTTATTAGTACAATAAAAGTTCTCCTGTCAGGGGGATGAAGCGAGAACGCTACAAGATAAAGTTGATACTAAAAACATTTCTTTATTGCCAAGGAAGTAATGAGAAAAACCAATGAACGCAGCGTGATGTGATAATCTTAATAAAATAGAAGAATAAAATAGAATTAAGAATAAAAGTTAAAAAATAACGAGTCATTTTCCCTTCTTTAAATTCCAGAGTATTAAATTAGGGCTTGTACAAACAGAGGATGGATTAAAATAAAAAAGATAGTCGTTGAGGCATCATTAACATCGTCATTTTTTATGGGGTAGGAAGGCAAACGAGCAAGCGTATCGTCTCATGGAAAGCAATCAACGCCGTCCACAGACATTCGCAGTGCCACATTCATTACAGAAGCGTTGCTGGACTTTCAGTAATGTGTGAGATTATTTCTTATAGGTAAACATCCAGGGGTAATCTTCGATGAGATGGAAGCGATACAAGTCCTTCAGATTCGTGGAAGTAGTCATATCTTCAGTCATGAAGGATCGAGGAGAGAGATCGAGATTTTTTGAAGGTTCTTATATCGTATCGATTCGGAAACCTCGCTGGAGATAGTTTGTTTTACAGGATAGTGTGTGGAAAGAAGTTTCGGGAAAAACGTACAATATTGGAAACCCAATCATCCAGATATTAAATAGTACCAAATCCCTCAGAATATATAATTAGATACATTTTTGTATATAAACGCCTTTCGTATTAAATTTCTTCTTTTCATTAATATAATAATAATAATAATAATATATATTTATTGTTCATTGATAAGTTTACAATTTTTGTTTCCCCGTCTGCCGAACTAGGGCGAACCCTGTACTACGGCAGACGGTTCCCTTCTGTGACATATTTATGAGTTACATATATTATTTTCTTGCTATACTTAATATAACTATGCAAATTTAAAATTTAAAAAAAAAACTTTATTAAGTTATACAAACCAAAAAGATTTTTTTTTACATGTGTCTGTGTCTGAATTTATTTTATTTTATTTTGTCCTACTAAGCTAATGTTTATTTAATATTAATTCTGTAGAATTATATGCTAGGTTGGATAGCCATTTGTTTATGAGTTTTTTTATTGAATTGATATTTAGATTATTAGTCTTCTCTATGCGATTTAATTTAGTATAAATAAACGGAGCCAAATAATTATATTGTCGTTGGGCAAAGCTAGTTTTAGTTGTGGGTAAAGGATAAATAATACATCTCCTTGATGGAATTGATGCGTGCAAGGTGACTTCCTTATGATATTTCACCACGCATGATTGTATATATAGCTGTCTGACTGTGTAAAGTTTTGTTTGCTTATACAATTCATCTGTGGGGTATTGGTAAGGCTTGTGTAGCATTACTAATATAATTACTTTCATCTTTCCATTTATTTACATCCTTACCTTAAAGTAAGCAAGCAAGATCACATAAGTATAGACAATTAAAAGAGCTAACGTTAAAAAAACTAACTTTGTTGGCGCAGAGACCCAAAATGGATCTTGGCCTCCGAACAGATCTTACGCAACCGTATCCTGTCCTGCGCCACCTGTTGCAGATTTGAAGGTTGCGCAAGTCATTTTCCATCATGTCTCTCCAGCGGTACCTGCGGCGCTACACAGGATGTCGTCCAGTTGGGCGACCCAAATACGCTCCCTCATCACATACGTCCTCCAGCAACTGGGGCTTTTGCGGTGGGCTAATACACCTAAAATTGAAAATACATATTGTTAAGAAAACGTGCTAGAATTAAATCGAAGAAAATTCAAATTGCTACAGTATATCTATATTACAAAAAGTGCTAAGCATTTTAGTATTATATAATAGGTACCATCAGATGAGTCCCTTTCTTCTAGACTTGTCAACCGCATTTTTCTATGCTCATCTCCTCTATAAAATGTGTTATCGAAAAATAATTTTTAATTTAAACAATCAAATTAAAATAAGGTTGTTAATTTAATAGCTTAAATGAAGAGCTTTTCACGAGCTTTGGTCAAGCCTGTCCGGATTTTCGATCCATTGTACGTTGGTCCAATTATGTTTAACTTCGTATGTTTGTAAAATGAAATTTAATTTATTTTGTTAATTTTCACAGACACAGTTATGAACGGCCGTAGCAAGAGTTTAAAAAAAATAAACTTCCTTCATCTTCTGCTTGTCTTTGATGGCATTCAGTTACAACTATTATGCCAGTGTCAATTAAAATATATTAACATCAAATCTCTTGAAATTAAACTAGTCAACTTATCACGTTACGTCTTGATAAAATGGTGGCCATTTTATCAAAACCTTCTATGGTCTTTTTAGTCAAATTAAAAAGTTACGATACACAATTTATTTCTATCACTTCACTCGTACGCCTTAATTGAACTTTATTGTATATCACAATTAAACAATATAACTGATAATAATATAAGATTATGAAAACGAAATAAAAACACAACGTTACTGATGTAAGTTGGCGGGAAAAGTCCAACAAACTTTCTTAACCTTAAATTCACGTTGTTGCATTTCTACAACATACCGAAAATTCAAATGATTTGACAGATATAAATAGTCACGCGTATTACGCGAATGTAATCTTCCATTGATTATAGATACGTTTGACAGTTGACATGGCTATTAAATAATTTTAAATTTCTGTTCACTTTAAGTTTTTAATTTACACGTAATTATTTTTATCAATTAATCAATAGTCATTGTTGGTTCAAAAATCAATTGCCATAATAGGTTTGATAAGTTAATTAGTCATTTTTAGTTACTGTAAGTAGTATTGACTAATTTTTTCCTAATAATATATATCCTTATTATCCTAGTATATATTTATTTATAATATATATATATATATATATATATATATATATATATATATATATATATATATATATATATATATATATATATATAATAAGAAAGAATATATATATAGAAAGGTAAAGGAGCAGGCGTAGTGTAGGTCGCCATGTTCTATGGAGCGACGATCTGCACAAGGCGGCAGGCAGAGACTAGTTGCCGGACCCTGGTGAGGTCTATGTCCAGCAGTGGACTGTCGCGAGCTGATATTGATATATATGCGAATGTGCAATGAATCATATATTTAATTAAAGTTAATTTGAAAAAAATTAAACAGATACAGTACAGTGCACATGAGTATTACCAAATGCCAGACATTACTCTGGTAGATTAGGAATCGTAGTATTGTCCACCTAATGTTGCTAACTCTCATAGTTGCTTCTTGCTACATACGTAAGAAGCAATGTGATGGTACCACACAACATAAATACGCGGCGTATCTGCATGCATGCATATGTGTACTTATTACCATGAGTGAAATCCAAAATTTGCATGATCGTTAACATATATTTAAATGAGAACTGGCGATGCTCCACAATTCTAGTCTGACATGCAGATTACAAGTGAGGTGAAGTGAACGCGAAAATGAGAGAAGCGCTCAAACTGCCGGAAGCGAGTTGGTAATGCTTGCATGGTTCACGTCAGATTACAACATAGTATCTAGGAAATAACCATAAAAAATATACAGAATGTTTTTATTATAACGTATATACATGAAAGCGTAGGAGTATTCATCACCAGTATTCATCCTGAGAATCGTGAGCGTGGCGATGAGAATCGAACTAAATTATACACACTTTGTAGTAAATGGATTATATTTTTCATCGGTACATTTTACTGTAGATATGAATCATTTTAGATTTGAAACACTTTAGATATAAATCACTAGATATAAATCACTTTAGACACAAATCACTTATACAATTGAATTGAACAATAAGTAATTCGTCGCTGGAAGGTTCGCTGGCGGCGCCTAAATTCGAACTGTCCGAATATGGCTGCCCTGCTTACATATATATGACGCTCCGCTAGAGGGGCGAATAAAGACCACCCACTCTTTGTTTTTGACAAAGACAACGCACGCTTTTTGTTGACTAAAATGACTCATTGTTTATTTAATTCTCTTTCATTGGTATTCAATATTACCGAATACTAATGGAATAATGTTTCAAATACGCGTTTCGATAGAACACTGTTCAGCTACATGGAACAAAATCTGCAGCGGTTGGCGGAGACTGCATCCGTTTAGCTAAAGATCGGACTAGGTCGTGTCTTGAGGGAAGCCTAGGTTCTGCAACCTATGCCTGTATTTCTGAAGAAGCATAAAAATCCTTCTTTGTTAAAATCATTATCAACAACAAAATCTTCACTTTTCAGCTCCAATACTTTAAGTATTGACGTCCACTTCGTTTCACGGTCCATAATCAACTATCACCGCTCTCAATAGAATCGACACAATATTGCAATACACAATTAAATACAAGATTATACAGAAAATATTGCTTCTAAAACCTTTTGCGTCGTGGCGAACGTAGTATAGGTAAGATGGAGTGACGATCATATTCAGCAGCAGACTTCTACTTTGAAAGAATGTCATACCCACTCTGTGGTGATCCACTCTTGGATAAATTCCTTCCTCGCGATATGCCAGCTAGCTCGTTCTTTGGCTGTATCATATCACACATACATATAGTCAAGCCTGTCTCCCTGTAGAGTTAGACAGAGACCACAGATCTGCATCCGCTACGATCCCGACACACCTTCCTTGCTTCCTTCACACTCATCTATCTTTTCAACCATTCTTCCATTCACATGTATCGTATTGAAACGGCTCTCCGTTCGTAGCTTCTCGCCCTGATGGGAATCAAGACTGCGACGGGTGGCGAACCACGTCGCCGTCCGCTACATGTATTTAGTTTTCACTGTATCTGACCGGGTAGTATCCCACACTACGTATTGCCATGACGTAGTTTCCATTCTACCATTTGTCTACTCCAACAGCCGTAAATGTATTTATACAACAATGACTAGCTTATTGACATTTCGTTATTACGTTTCTGACTTATGTATACTTAAAGCAAATTCATACTAAATTAGTGTCAAATTTCTGATGTTGTAAATTTAAGATGTATTTAACCTTCTCGGAACCCTTTGACCCCAGATAATTGGGGACTACAAGAGCTCCTAAACTAGCAACATTTGCCCTTTATCGGTTTAAGTATCCATTACAATGTACACAATAAAACGCTATTGTATATAATAGAGAAAATTAAGTCGAGAGTGTGGCTAGTATGATGTTAATTAATTCATTATTTTCTAAGTAAAATTTAACAATAGTGAATGATAATAAATAAATAATTTTATTTGTTGGTTTTAGTTTAGAATCTTTCGAGGAATATTGGGATGAAAAATATCCTTCTATTACATTCTTAGAAAGAAGAGCTTGTGACCAATGCTAACATAATGGGAGAAACAAAGGTACTATGACGTGCCAGGCATCTAGTGGTAGAGCCACGCTGCAGACAAATACTTTGTCAAGAATGGCATATTATTTGTCTGCAGCATGAATGAGCCGGCTCGTCCGGGGAAGTATCACACTCCCGCAGAAAAACCGGCGTCTGAGTGGTAGCTTAGCTACCGCGCTTCGTACGGTGAGCGATCTGAGTTCCCAGGAGGCCCAACCCCCCCCCCCTCCGTCCCCCTCCCCTTCCGATTCCCCCTCCCCCTCACTCCCACTCCCATAATTTCACTTTTCTTTAAGGTTGGCAACGCTTCCGCCACTGCCTATGGCGTTGCGGATGTCTATGGGCGGCGTTGTTTACTTTCCATTAGGTGACACGCCTGCTCGTTTGCCTTCCTATGCTTTAAATAAAATACTGCTTACGGCGACAGACGGGATCTTTAGAGGGTTTATATCTTCGATGTAATGAAATTCTTCTAAATTAAATTAATTTATTTTTCTATTCACTGTACATTTATATCTTATTCATACTTTATTCACACTTTATCAATTTACATTTTATATCTCATTTTCTTATGCCGGAAGAGTGATGTTTATGGAAAGATGTAAGTCGAACTAATCTTTTTTTTGTTTTTATATTTTATAAAACAAATTATTTCTTTTTTTATTTATATTTTAAAATTACGAATTGATAAAGTAGTAATATAATATAAAAGGTTTTAATACAAGTATATCCAAATAAAAAGTTTTATTACGTTAGTGATACATTTATCTATGTGTTAATACAGTACTTAGATTCAGCAGGTCTGAGCACCTAGACAGGACGGGAGAAGATCGCGCTGCAAAAATCCATAGAACGAACGTTTAGCGTCCGAACCCTCAGTATCGTTGGAGTATCCACAATACGGCTACCTTGATGAATTGTTGTATGAGAAGATTCTATTTGCATTTCTTTTATGGGATGGGAAGGCAAACGAGCAAGCGTGTCGCCTGATGGAGAGCAAATAACGCCCATAGACATCTGAAACACCATAGGCGTTGCAAAGGATGGTTCCAATGTCGTATCGGTTCGAAAATACAACCGAAGAGAACTGGTTCCATAGTGTAGTGTTGCTGGAATGAAGGTTCGGGAAAAATGCACCGTACTAGACCGCCATTCACGCAGCTAGGGATGAAACTTTTCTTTGTGTACAGTTAGAACTTTAACTAAGCTAAGATCCGCGACAAGCAAACAACAATAGAAAATTAATAATGTGTGTTTTCCTGCTGGATGAAGTGGATTTACAGGGAACTTAAACTAAACCTTACCGAAAAACGGCCGTCAGCAACTCTTCACTTACCAACCACTATACACAACTTTAAACACACACTAGCACTTTTCCACCTTGCAAACGACACGTGTTTTGCCTCAACACGAGGTACAATACATCATCAGGTATAGTAGACTCTACGGAAGATAACCGTTAAGTCCTTTACTTAATGATGAAAAACCTAAAAGCGATAAAAGATGCTATGAAATGAGTCATTCTGTCTTAATGGCAGAGAAGTATAGCTTTGGATGCGATCGTGGCCATCGATTATTTGAACCGCATGACGTTGTATGCGGTCAAGAGGAAGAAGCTGATATTGGTCCCGATCCTGATCTAGGGATGAGAACAGTATTCCATAGATGATGGGTTATTAAATCAGCGGAGTATGTAAGAGATGTTTCGTCGAGTAAGGAGATTTTTTTAACAGCCCATATATGTCCCACTGCTGAGCACGGGCCTCTCCATTTCTGGAGGAACGGATGCTTACCCCCCAACGCTTGTACAGTGCGTATTGGCGGGGTTACCGGACTCGGAATAAATATATATTTATTCCGATACGGGGTTCGAACCCGCGACCATTGATTGCGCGGCCAGAGGGCCTTGCCGCTGAGCCAATTGTTTGTCGAATAAGGAGTTAATATAACAAAATTATAGAGGTCGATAGAAAAGGTGTATTGGCAAATAAACGGACTACCTTATTTGTATTTTATAAGATATTCAGTTTGTAAAAGAAAATTGGATCGCCCTGGGGTAAATTCAACAAGGGTGGCGACATCACCTGGCCCCACATTGAATATGTTAAAACGGGGAATATTTGATAACGGGGTGTAGACATCACGACGCGTAATGAGACCTATTTCATGGTCAAACCTTTTTCGTGCCATCTGAGGTCTAAAGTAGCATGAAACATGAAATATAAACTAGTGTATTACATAAAATATAAGGCTTTTAAGTGATTTTACTTGTAACCTTTTTTAGAACACCCAAGTTGTCTGGTGATTCTAGGATTGTGAATTTCAATTCTCATGTCGTAACAAAAATAAATATATTCTCAATCTCGGTGTTTTTCTATGTGAGTTTAGTGATGGAAGGATTTGAAATTAAAAAGATATTTATATATTATACATAACACGAAACTGAAAATCTGCTACGTACCAGAACTGTAAGCTGTAGTTTTGTAAAATATATTATATATATATATTATTTAATTACAATTTAATGCACATTTCTGAGAAATATATTTAAAAAAGGCGCACACATACAGGCACGCACGCACATACACACACACATTTTAATATATAATATTTAAGTTTTTATAGTTATTTTTCCATAGATATAAATAATTAATGAGAAATAAGTAGTGGAAGAGTGATACCGGCTCACCTGAGATACAGGCTCACCCCTAGTTCAGGCACTAGCCCGCCACATATGTATTATTATGTCTATATATATTATAACCTATATATCTAACTTAGTGGTGTTGAAATAAATGATGATTATTATTATTATATGGCGGTGATTATAAACCGATATATTTAAAGTTGTAGTATATGATATATATATATATATGTATATATATACCTATATATATATATATATATATATATATATATATATATATATATATATACATATATATATACATAACTTTAACAGCCCATGTATGTGTCACTGCTCAGCACAGGATTCCTACCCATGACGTTCTGGAGGAACGGTATCTTTAAACCCACCACCCTTGTCCAATGCGAATTGGCGGGCATACCAGATTCCGAATAAATATACCATACATATATACATATGCGCCTTATATGTCCAGCAGTGAACTATATATTTATATATATATATATATATATATATATATATATATATATATATAAAGTAGTTGTAGTATTTATATCTTAGTAATATTTTACTTCCATTTTAAACTAAGTAATTGACATTTATTGTCAGTTTAATGCAAATATTCTAAATTACCTGACGAAAATAAGCTCTGGCAAAGTTTGTTCGCTCAACGCTGAAATTAAATTTAATAGGAAACAATGAGGCTATAATTTCCACTAAGTAATATTAATAAAGTCGTACGCCTTATTGTCATTTAGATGTGATGTTCAATCTATTTGGGGGGGGGGGATACGAAACAATTTTCAATTGTGCGAGGGGAATTACCGTGTTTTATGAAATAATAAAGAAGTAGATTAGAAGTTTCCAGTTGTTGCTAAGTTTAATAAATGTGTGTGAGGTGTTGTGTATAGTGGTTGGTGGGTGGAGAATTGATGGCCGATTTTCGGTAAGTTTTTGGTTTAAGTTCCAAATAAATCTACTAAACCCAACGGAAAAACACACATTGTTAATTTTCTGTTATTGTTTTGCTTGTCGCGGATCTTAGCTAAGTAAAACTTTTGACTGTCCATACAGTGATGGATTTCCGCAAAGTAACGCCTGACTCCATTAATAATCTTGATGTTATAATATAATATTTACTTATGTGTGCTACTGCAAAAGGAAATAAATTTATTTATCTATCTACCTACCTACGTTTTTTATTTCGCAATACTTCGAACGTCAGTTCGCCCTCAATAACCGCAAGATTGGAGTAATCTCATCAAGCCCTCAGGCGCTCTGCTGTTATTAACTAATTGAGATCGGTCGTTGCTCTCTGCAGCTCGAATACTATGTTCACCAAGAGATACTTCGGTAAAGCTTTCAGAACATTTTTCAAACACGCCTTATAAAAAGACTTCGTCTACATTTCGAATGTTATGTAACGAATCCTATTCTGATAGCTAGCTACGTTTCGATCGATATTTATGTACGTCATGAATGAACCGGCTATTCGACGTATATATAGGGTGTCCGCTTTCAGAATTAGGTTATAGGTCGAATAATCAGTAAATGCATATTTACTGAGAGAACAACCTGCGTTCATTCATTTTTTTATGGGATAAACGGGCAAACGAGCAACCGTATCGCCTGATGGAAAGCAATCAACGCCGCCCATGGACAACAGCTACACCGCAGGAGTCACGGAAGCGTTGCCGGCCTTTTAGGTATATGTAGACTTGTTTTTTGAAGGTGCGAATGTCGTATCGGTTGGAAAACCTCGCTGAAAGTTCGGTTGGAAAATAAAGCTGGTTCCACAGAGTGAAGCTTTATGAAATGGTTTCAACAATATGGAGCCTTCCGCTCCTAGGGAAACCATGAAGATTCTTTGTACCATCTTCCCTAGCGAATTAATAAGCTGTTTCGACGATATCATCCGGCCACCCAGGTGGCCCGATTCCAACCCTATGGCCTTTTTTCTCTGCGAGCATATCCCAATAATAACCTGAGGCCTATAGTTTCAGGAGATTCTACCTGTCTTATATCTTGTTTTGGTCTCTTCCTCCACACCAAACAAGGATGTTAGTCAGCCGTGGCAGTCTTTTTGAGCTCGGTGTGTCAATTTTTTGAAAAATTGAAACTTCATTTTCGTGGCGTATCACAATCACACCACCAAAGTAAAGACAAAAAAATATATATAGATATAAATATTTATCAATATAAAGCACGGCGTTTTTTATAAAAAGTTCATATGTATATTTGGTACGCAATATTATCGTAAGTGTACATGCATTGGTTTCAGAATTAAATAATTATTTACTAGCTTTTACCCGCGATTTCGCTCGCGTGTAATTTGGTCGGCCACATCAAGTTTCGTGATAGATCATTTTAAATAAATATATTTTTTTTACTTAATTTATGGTTCAAAATTTTGGTCATAGTGACTTCCACGTAAAAGATAGATATATGCTGTGGCGAACTTTTATTTAGAACTATTCAAGACAAACAATTCTACGGTACATCATTTTTGTGTAGCTCCAATGGTTTAGGCAGTGTACGCCAAGATAGCTCTCAAAGGTCAGATTTTTTCCCGACTTAACATGACATGTATCGTTATATTACAACCAAAATTGCATAAAATCATTACCAATTGTAGCCTATATGTTATTCCGATGTATAACCTATATTACTGTGAAGTTTCATTCAAATCCGTCCAGTAGTTTTTTCGTGAAAGAGTAACAAACATACATCCATACTCACAAACTTTCCCATTTATTATATTAGTAGGATTATTAATAATAATAAGTAATAATATTATTATTAATAACCAACTCTGACCGTTATGAGAGACATATATTTGAATTATGAAATTTTATTTTATGATCTTTGAAAAACAAGCTCGCTTGTCAGCACTAACACGCGTGCTATAGGTTCGCCATCACTGCTCAAAAAAATACTTGATTGTTTTTAAAAGAATTGATTTTATCTTTAAAATTCGTGATATTTTTAGTTTTATTCTAACCTGAAAACTCTTATAAAATATTTTTCTCCGCCATATTGTATATCTTTGTCGAATTGTTATGTAAATTAAGTTAATCTGTTTCTACGTCTACGCCTGTTTATGCTAGATTTATAAGATTCAAGGTTATAATTGTAAATAAAATTTATGTAACACAAACAAAATAAGTATTTCTGTATACGGTTACATTGTTTTGTAGACCTCTCCTGTCTAGACTAAAGCTGATGTCACAGAAACATTTTTTTTTAACATTTTTAATGTATTTTATTCATATTATATAACTTCGTTGGAGTAAATTATGTATGTTTTATGGGATGGAAAGGCAAACGAGCAGGCGTGTCAACCGATGGAAAGCAATCAACGCCGCCCATAAACATCTGCAGTGTCATAGGCAGTGCAGAAGCGTTGCCGGTTTTTAGGACAGTGTCGTTATGTGAGGGGGAGGGAGGATGGGCCCCCGGAACTCACCCACCCATTCACCGGACGAAGCGCGGTAGCTAAGCTACCACTCAGACGCCGGTTTTCTGCGGGAGTGTGGTACTTCTACGGGCGAGCCGGCCCATTCATGACACAGAAATAATATGCCATTCTTGACAAAATATTTGTCTGCAGTGTGGCTCTACCACTACAGCAAATAAATAAAGTAAATTATAATATAATATATCATTTGAAAGTAAATTTAATTAAAAACGTACTATTTTTTTCTGGAAAGGGAGGCGTGTGTCACCCGATGGATAGTTATAGATAGATTAACATCGCTCATAAAAATCTACAACAACAGAGGCATCATAGACGCGTTATCTGCTTTTAATATAATAAGAAGGCTTGTTTTTTATTAAATTAATGTCATATCGGTTCGAAAATACCGCCGAAAGCAGCTCGTCCCATAGAGTTTTGGTGCGTGCAATGAGGTTTCGGGAGAAACGCACAGTACTGGTTCGCCACAGATGCAGATGGTGGTGATAGAACTTTTCCTTTCTATCATCATCAAGGCATTATAGCCGCGGGTAGGCCTCTTTTGTGGTTTTTTTCTCTCCAGCCTCTAGGTCTTCCGCGTCCTCTACGACCTGGTTTGTCGTCGAGTAGGCGTTTGGATACTCTAGACTCGTCCATCCGTATTACGTGCTCAGCCTAACGAAGGCGTCCAATTTTAATGGTTTTAATGACGTTCGGCTCATTGTACAGCTCATAAAGGTCGTGGTTGTAAAGCTTTAAAATTTTTCAATTGCCTCAGTTGCGGGGCCCCCCGTCTGCGGAGTCAATAGTCGCCGGTTCGATCCCCGGCGACTATCGAAATAAATATATGTATGGATTACAAATATTTATTCCCAGTCTGGTACCCTGTCAATCCGCATTGGGCAAGCGTGGTGAGTCAACATCCGTTCCTCTAGAAATAGAGAGGCCCGTGCTAAGCAATTGGATATATATGGGCTGTTAAAAAAAAATGGAATAAATACTTATATTTATTGTAGTATGAGTATCGACCTCGTCCATAAAGATGTCTTTCATCAGGTTTTACGTTTAAAATTCAAATTTAAAGTTATATCTAATAAGAAGAAAAACTCCCCGTTTTCATAATGTCACGTATTTATGTCTAGACGTTTCATTATAAACAAACAATTCGCATTCATAAGACGGTGTTCCACACTTGACCTGCGGTCTTTGTTTCACAGCGCTTTTGTTTTTATAACAAAGAAGGGATAGCCTATATTTCTTAAGTTCTACTTCAGTCTTCCATATTACATGTTATAGTATAGTTTTTTTTAGCAGAGCAGGCAAATTAGCATTCGGGTCACCTGGTGGTAAATGATCTCCGTCGCTTATAGACTAGGGATTGCAATCCCGCACCGCTTTCAATCCCGTGGGATTGATATGCAGGATTACTCAATCCCGCGCAAGATCATACGGGATTATTCATTTCGAATTCTATTCACCAGAGAAACGCTTCAGAACGCTCTCCACTGGATGGGGTCAAATGGAATTTTTCTATGAGGATGTAAACATCATTCTTTCTTCTTTAACGATGACGAAAGAAAGAAGAAACATTGTTAATATTCAACCATATTTATATTAAGTAGTTATAAGTTGAATAATCCTTGATTGAAATTTGTAGTTAATCTTGAAAATCTAATTCTGTCATTCGATATCCTTTATGAAGGTGAATTCAAGGTAATAAGATAAAAAATACGCGAAATACTCAAATAGAAGGTGATATTAAGAAGTGTCAATTAGTTTTTAGTGATCGAGCCACGCTAACGACGAATACTTTGTCAAGAATGGCATATTATTTGTCTGTAGCATGAATGGGCCGGCTCGCCCGGGGAAGTACCACAGTCCCGCAGAGAACCGGCGTCCGAGTGGTGGCGTAGCTATCGCGCTTCGATTGGTGAGCAGTTGAGTTCCTGAGGTCCAAGTCCCCTCCCCTATAATGATACTTTCCTCAAAGGCCGACAACGCTTCTGCACTGGCACTGCGAATGCTTATTATGGGCGGCGTTGATTGATTTCCATCAGTTGACACGCCTGCTCGTTTGCCTTCCTATCCCATAAAAAAACGTTTACTAACTTCACATTAATTTAAGAAGTAAACTGATGATGTTAATGAATGTATTCTATCCAAGATCCTACTTCCTACCAGGATACATAAAAGTGCTGTGCAAAACCTCAAATAAGTCAGACACGGAAGTTGTTAAAAACTCAATGTAATAAAGTCGCGTTAAAAATAATTTCCCGCCACAAACGCGTACTGACAGAGCCGTTCAAATTTTAAACTCTACAAAATCACGGTTTAACCGTGATGTTGCGCAGTTTAATACACCTGAAAAATCCATCATAATAAAGTCGCTGCGAAATTATGTGTGAGAGGAGAGACATATAAAGTGACGTTGACAGGTAAATACTTGCGTCCACCGCACCTGCGGAAAAACATATTAAATCCGAGGATAATCCTATTTGGTAAGCCTCTTAAACTGTCAGGGTTACGGACGACCCGGTGATTACGCCCCTGTCTCTGCAGGAAAGGTTTATGACTCTTTCATTTATATGGATTCGTTGAAAGTGAATTTTTGGAGGTGTTAATGACTACATAAAACTCTTAGCGAGGGAAATATTATTTCGACGACGACGTAGGGAATCTTATTCTTCTATGGGACAGAAAGGCAAACGAGCAGTCGTGTCACCTGATGGAAAGCAATCAACGCCCCCCATAGACGTTCGCAGAGCTATAGGCAGTGCAGAAGCGTTGCCGACCTTTAAGGAACGTGTCATTATGGGAGTGGTAATGGAAAGGGAGGGGGTAGAGGGAGGGGGGAGGTGTTGGGCTTCCGGAACGCCGGCCCATTCATGCCACAGACAAATAATATGCCATTCTCGACAAAAAAATTTTCTGCGTTGTTCTACCACTTTAAAATATTTCTATATGGAGCTATTTTTTTAGATTAGCTAAAACTCAGAAACAGCTCGACCGATTTGAATATTTTTTTATTTTCTTCACTCTAATACAGGTAAGGTTTATCAATAAAAAATATATGGAAAACATAAAGCTTGGAAAATAAAAATTCAAAATTTCCAATTCAAATTGCGAATACTATTAATAAACGTATTTTATTAATAAATAGATTTCTTTCTTTTTTCATTTACTATTAATAAATGGCTATCTTGAAGCTTTGTAGTCTAACTGAGGTGTATATAAAACGGTCGTTTCTTTTATGCGATTTTGCAACGTTTATAAATGCTTTTTTTGGAAAGAAAAGGTTTGTTTTAAGAAAAATCTTGATCAAATTGAATTTACATATTTAGTAGATTTATCTCGACGAATTGAAAGTAGAAGACTGACTGTGATTGATATCGCTAATCCAAAGTTATAAGCACATAAATTGTAGGTGAAGATCACCGGGTCATATAGAGATATATATTATTTTACTTATTTGTTCGACATTCGGATCCACCCACGACACCAACACTCAAACGCACCCCGGCTCTAGCTGAGCACGTAGAGTAGGGAACACTTTTACACCGGCCGCTTACACGAGATTCTCTCACGTACCCGATCGGTTCTCACCCCCTAGACCTTAGGGCCTATGGGACTAATAGGGACTATAGTTACTTCAGTCCAATCCTCCCCTACATGTTCAACGTAGCATCATGACAAATTTAGAATCGGCACACACACATGTGTGCACCTCCGACACGGCGTCGAGCCGATGGAGTCTGCGATGTTTTTTTTTATGGGATGGAGGGCAAACGAGAAGGCGTGTCACCTGATGGAAAGCAAACAGCGCCGCCCATAGACATCCGCAGCGCCATAGGCAGTGCGGAAGTGTTGCCGTCCTTTAAGGAAACCTTTAAGGTGTCATTATGGGAGTGGGAATGGGAAGGGAGGGGGAGGGTGTTGAGTTTCCGGAACTCGGCCGTTCACTGTATGAAGCGCGGTAGTTTAGCTACCACTCAGACCCCGGTTTTCTGCGGGAGTGTGGTACTTCCCCGGGCGAGCCGGACCATTCATGCTATTAAATAATATGCCATTCTCGACAAAGTATTCGTCTGCAGCGTCGCTCTACCACTTTGAAAAGTTTGCGCAGATTCCCAATTATATTTTACTTGGCAATTATATTTTATTCGATAACGCTGTTAAAGCCAATAGGTTAACAGCATTAACATCTTCGAATCAAATCATTTACTTATTTGAAATGATTTCACTTCGTTAGAATTGCACATACAAACCAAAATATCCGATTTCTCCAAGTCCAAAGATATAAGGACAGTCAAAAGTTTTACTTAGCTAATATCCGCGACAAGCAAAACAATTACAGAAAATTAATAATGTGTGTTTTTCCGTTGGGTTTAGTGGATTTATTTGGAACTTAAACCAAAAACTTACCGAAAATCGGCCATCAACTCTCCACCCACCAACCACTATACACAACGCCAAACACACACTATCACTTTTCCATCTTGTACACGACACGTGTTTCGCCCCAACACGAGGCATCTTCAGGTGTAGTACACTCTACGGAAGACAACCGAAAAGTTGTCTCTGTTCGGTTGTCTTCCGAAGAAAAACTTATAGTGATGGATATCCTTATAGTGATGGATTTCCGCAAAGTAATGCCTGACTCCATTAATAAGTCCAAAGATGTTACAAAGTACAACGATAATATTACCAGTAATTTAATCAATGTTCAGACACTGGGAAACTCGACGCTATTACACCTAGTCTATGCCAACAAAACGAAAACTTAGCCCTTTTTAGTTAAGCGACAGTAGAATTGTCGACACCGGGCGTAATATACGCTAGGCTGCACACATTATGGAGTTACACTAACATACTAGTAGATGCTTGAAGAGATTGAAATTTGTATTTAACTAACCCGCAGGGGTTGGCAGGGAGCACAGAGCTCCATCCGCTGCCATTCATCGCAGCGAAACGGCTCGTCATTGGTCGCTTTTCGCCCTCGTGAGAATCAGGTCGTGACGGGTGGCGAACCACGTCGCCGTCATTTTCGACAAATTAGGTATATTAAATTCGTCTTTAGTGAATCCTACGAGCCGCAAGGGAGGATGGAGGTCAGCCCCAGCAGAGCCCTGCATGCTGAGGTAAGGCACCATAGTCCCCGGGGGAGCCCGACCCCGGGACGATCGGCACGCTTACGACTAGGCTCGCCCCTAGCCACGCATCCATTGGCACGGCAGACCGTGGATTGGCGGAGAGGAAGGGAAAGGACAGAGAAGAAAGGAAGGGGCAGGAAAGGAAATGGGGATTGGGGGGGGTTACCAGACTCGGAATAAACATTTAAAAATCCATATAAATATTTATTCCGATGCGGGAGTCGAACCCGCGACCATTGACTCCATGGGCGGAGGGCCGCGCCACTGAGCCAATCGGTCGTCGATGTTGTATTTGTACACATTTTATAAGTTAGAACTGCGCGGAACTGTCGCTGGAAAACTTAATATATTAAAACGTGAACTACCATTTAATGCTTAATGCTTGGAATATTGTACATTGCCCTAGCAGGCTCGATTGTCATCTGGACTGAGCTGCTTAAAATATTAAAAAAAAATAATTATGCGTAGACACACACAAACACACACACACACACACACACACACACATATATATATATATATATATATATATATATATATATATATATATATATATATATATATATATATATATATATATATATATATATATATATATATATATATATATATATATATATTGGCTTGCACACTTGCACAGACATGTGCTACTTTGTTACTTTTTTCTTGACATTTTTTTACGTAGATATGTAGTAACTATGTAGACAGTTAGAATTTTTACTTAGCTACGATCCGCGACAAGCAAACAAAAACAGAAAATTAATAATGTGTGTTTTTCCACAACACCAAATATACACTACCACTTTTTCACCTTGCAAACGACACTTGTTTCGCCTCAACACGAAGCTTCGTTGGGTATACTACACTCTACGGAAGACAACCGTCAAGTTGCTTGTCGCGGATCTTAGCTAAAGAAAGGTTCTATTTGACCATAAAGTAATGGATATCCGCAAAGTAACGCCTGACTCCATTTGTGTAACATTTATTTCAAGCCCCTTCGAGACGCGACTTCAGAAAGAATCATCAGGATTCTCTCTGAAGTCGCTCCCTAGTGTCTGAGGATCGAGGTAATCAGTATGTACGTAGTAGTGTACGCTTTGAGCGGGTAGTATGTCTCCAACTCTTCTTGTCTTCCGTTGCGAGGGCGAGAAGCGACTAACGGAGAGCCGTTTCGTTACGATGAATGTGAGTGGAAGGATGGATGGAAAGATGGATGAGTGTGGAGGAAGCAAGGAAGGTATTGCGTAGCGGATGGAGATCTGTGGTCTCTGTCCACTCCTACGGGAAACAGGTGTGACAATATGTATGTATGTATGTATGCACATCTGAATGATGATAATTCTAAAGGCGGCAGTAATTACTTACCACCACTTTACCCGCTTACCATGTTCCATTCTTTTATAAAAATAAAGCTGGCGTTTTTATTTTTAAAAATGGAAGTAATCTTCTGCAACAATTTACTGTATATGTGTTTTGAAAGTATTTAAATCATTTTCCTCTTTGAGTGTACATTCGTACCAACATTCAGGACTCGGCTCTGAGTGTTGTGTTATTTGCTCTACTTCATTGAAAGCCAGCTCTCTTTTTACTCTTGCATATGTATTACTTACCGGAGTTGTATCAAATAGTATAATATTCTACGTGTATTTCTATTTACAGGCTAGTATTACTGTTCTTAATAGTTTTCTCGTTAATTACTTCCGAGTTAGATTCAAAGACTTGAATAAAACTATCGTTTTCATATTCAAGCTTATTCTAAGTTCTTTTCTTTTCTTTGATGGCAATTAGATATAACTATTATGCCAGTGTTAAGTAATAAAATGCAATAATATCCAATCTCTTGAATTGTAACCAGTTAGCTTATCACGTTACGTCTTGATGAAAAGCCACCATTTCATTTTACCAAAAGCTTCTATGGACTTTTACAGTCAACTTAAATAGTTACGATACACGCATTTATTTCATATCACTTCATTTATACACCTTAATAAAACTATATTGTATAATACGCCACCACAGTTAAACATTATAACTTATAATAATATAAGATTATAAAAATGAAATAAAAACACAAGGTCACTGGTGTAAATTGGCGGGAAAAATCTTATTCTAAGTTATTATTTGCACTGAAATTTTAACATAGATAAAGATGTGCAGAGTCATTGCGCAATAATAAATTAGCAAAAATTATGGAATTAAATGTTTATGAAACAGTACCAGAAAAATTATGGAATTAAATGTTTATGAACCAGTACGTAAATAAAGAAAAGACATCTGAATTCCTATTTAAAATAGCTAGTGAAAAAATTTCATCAAATACTTTACCATTGTCAATAAATTTGAAAACTTCTAGTCTAAATGATGACCCAAAAACGGTCGAAGAAATCTCCCCAACGTCTCGAACACCATAACTTAAAACAACACCATTTCTTAAAAATTCATACGAAATAATTGTATTTTTATCAACAAAAGGTATCCTACACTTTATACAAGACAGTCGATAAGTAACTACTCAATTACTATGTATATATAATTTTACGATCTAGTATATATAATTTGGACTACTGGAGTGGAGACCTCGACTCTGTAAACGTAGTGTGGGACGCCCCACGGCTAGGTGGTGCGACGATCTGCGCAGGGCGGCTGGGAGAAACTGGATGCGTCAAGTCGGAGATCGGGCTAGGTGACGCTTCATGGGGGAGGCCTATGTCCAGCAGTGGACTGCCGCAGGCTGTTGATTAATTGATATAAATTTAACAATCTGGTATATATAATTTTACAATCTAGTATATATATTTTTACGATCTAGTATAAATATTACCTTTTAACGATTTTAAATATTACCTTTCATTTAAATTATTGTCCACAGTGTCGAATAATCGTTTTCATAAAATGTAAATAATACGCAATAATACATCGTATCCCTAACGGCGTATATTCAACAGCTAAAGTACCATGCGTTTCACTTTGCATACAAATGTTCAAATTACTCTTGCCTTAATGGCCTTTCGGTAATGGTATTGCTGGATTAAATGTAATAAAAGTTACTTTTTTAAGTTCTTTGTATATCAAAGAACCATTTATATATCGTTCTAGTGAAGACTGTGATCTTACCGTGTTATTTTTATGTGTAAATGTGTCCCCTAAGGGAAAATAATCAACGCCCCTCCTAGATTTATGCAATACTATAGGCATTAAACATTTTGTCCGACTTTTTATGTATCTTAGTTGACAAATTTAGTGACGTTCGTTTACGGTTAAAATTTAATCTATAATAACAATTATGTTTTTTATTTTCGATGATATATTATTATTTTATTTAGGTTCACAAAGTCAAAACTTACTTTGCAAAGAATAACAAAGTAAGTTTTGACTTATCAACTGTCTTGTACAAAATTGTTTTTGTGTTCTTGGATGGATGTATGTTGAGTTTGTATATTATATTGACTACCGATTGGCTCAGTGGCGGGGCCCTCCGCCCACTGAGTCAATGGTCGCGGATTCGATCCCCGCATCGGAATAAATATAAGCATGGATTTATAAAATATTTATTCCGAGTCTGGTAACACCCCCCCCAATTCGCATTTCCGTTCCTGCTCTTTCTTTTCTTAACTATCCTTTCCCTTCCTCTCCGCCAATCCACGGTCTCCTGTGCCAAAGGATGTGTGGCTAAAGGCGAGCTTAGTCGCAAGTGTGCTGACCGTCTACTGAAGTCTACTATGGTGCTTTACCTCAGCTTGCAGGGTTTTACTGGGGGTGACCTCCATCCTCCCTTGCGGCTCGTGGGATTCACTAAGACGAATTTAATATACCTTATTTGTTGAAAAATGACGGCGACGTGGATCGCCACCCGTCACGTCCTTATTCTCACGAGGGAGAGAAGAGACCAATGGAGTGCCGTTTCGCTGCGATGAATGGTAGCGGATGGAGCTCTGTGGTCTCTGCTAACCCCTGCGGGGGATAGGCGTGAATATATATATATATATATATAAAAAATATTATATTTTGTAATTTTTCTTCATTCATATATATTCTTTATTCATCCGAGAATTTGGAAGGGAGGGGTTCTTATTTATGTGAATACATATGTATATTCTGCGTTGTTGACACTTTTAGAATATTTCGAACGTATTGCAGTATTAGTTTGAGTAAACAATATAAATATAGTATTTCTGTTCGATGTACTGTAGTGACACATTGAAAAATGTATCACTAATGTAATAAAACTTTTTATTTGAATATAAATAAAACCTTTTATATTATATAACTTCTTTTTAAATTCGTATTTTTTAAATTTAAAATAAAAAATAAATAAATTGTTTTATAAAAACAAAAACATTATTTCGACTGACGTCTTTCGAGTGTGAATAAATTATGATTAAGATATAAATGTACAATGAATAAAAAAATTCATTAATTTCACTCGGAAGAATTTCATTACATAGAAGATAAAAACCCCTTAAAGATCCCGCGTGTCACCGTAAGTAGAACGGCCGGCTCGCCACAGTACGTAGTGATATTTGTAATATTATGGTGTATTGATCGCATCAGTCCCAATCTATTCATATTTTCATTTTTCTGGCTGATGGAGCGCACCGCAATTTTTTCACTACACAAGACACTTTCAAAAGCAACCAATGAATAAATTCAACATATTTTTTGTTCTTTATATCACAATTTTTTTTTGGCTGTATACCTAGTTTTTGACGTACTCTGTCTGTAACGTTATTTAAATAGACTATATACTTTATAACTCCTTGTCAATATGTACATATTAAAGCTCGCTATATAGACATTGCATACAGCACTGCATACAATATAGACATTTGCCTTCTTTTAAAACTGAGTGAGTGTCGCTGAAATCTCACCGTTTGGCGAAAGTTTATAGGATCAACATTATTAATAGTATGAAGGAGTGTGGCAGCTTACGCCTTAGGGTAACCATTGATGTAAAAAATAAACATATTTTTATTATAAAGCATACACACGAGCACGGTAAGTGATTATCACCGCCAATATTTGACGACTACGGCGTAGCGGTTGTCTGTCTACGCCGTAGTCGTCACAAATGGGTTACTGGTCTTTCGTGCGCTATATATAATAATAATCTATATAGCTAGATATAATAATCTATATAAATGAAAATGATAATGAATCATTTTTTCGATTCTTATGAAACTGTGCGTAGACTTCTGATTGAGAAATGGTTTTTTCTTAAATTTGAAAATGGTCATACAAAAAATTTTATTTATCTTTAACCGTTAGAGTTAAACTGGCTAAAATTGACGCGAGCAAAATTCGTTGCTGTTTAGCGCGCGGTAGAGTGAAGTTCCTCACATGCATCGAGGATTACATTGTCCATTCGCATATTTGTCTAAAAAATGTAAACATTTTTGATCTTTTTTACTGCCCGCTGGCTCTATAACAGATACGTTTATGGTAAAGTATGCCTTATTATATTTTACATTAGTGTGTATATGATTTGTTTATTATTTCAGTTGTAACCATTCAAAAAACAAGTGAGGAAATGAGAAAGTTCCTTGTCAATGCCAACTCGATGTGTCCACAACTTCTCTTTGTTTACGTCGCAGAAGGTAGCGACGTAAACAAAGAGAAGGAAAAAAGAACGTTAAAGAATGTTAAAATGCACAGGAAGTGATTATAGAGTGTATTTTACAGTGTTTTGAAAAAAAAATACGAATGAAAGCTACTACTCTACTACCGCACAACTCGCCAAAAAGAAAATTTTTATCCCCGCCATCTGGTTAAGTGGCGAGTCAGTACGGTGTGTTTTTCCCGAAACTCCATTACATGCGCTAGCACTCTATAAAATCAGCTAACTTCAGCGGTATTTTCGAAACGATATTGGAATCTTAAAAAAAAAGCCTACATATATTTGAAAAGAGGACAACGCTTACGCTTCAATGCCTACGGTTTAAAAAAGCGAAAACTGGGAAAAGCAAAGGCATTCAAATTTCCATATGAGGTTGATGGCTTACCATTAGGCGATACGTTTACTGGTTTACCTATAAAAATACATATATATCATTATGCCTGTTAGTCGTAGGGGTAGGCAGAAACCACATATCTCCATTTGCTACGATCTCGGCACACTTTCTTTGCTACATCCACACTCATCACTCTTCGTACATGCTCGCTGGTTAAGGGTAATTTTAACCTGGCCTTTCTTAAGAAGTGCAGCAATTTGGTCAAGGTATGTCTTGTATGGTATCTCCTTTGTCTTACCCTACCGATCCTACCATCCATATCCGCACCGTGTATTTTTATACTCAGTCGTCGTTCATCCCTCCCCTCTATATGCCTTAACTATCTAAGCATCCCTTTCTCACTACATCGTAGTGGTATAGTCACGCTGCAGACGAAAAGTTTGTCCAGAATGGTATATTATTTGTCTGTAGCGTCAATGGACCGGCACGCCCGAGGAAGTACTACACTGCCGCAGAAAATCAGCGTCTGAGTGGTAGCTTACCTACCGCGCGGGGCGCCCAACCCCCCCTCCATGTCTCCCCTTCTATAATGACAATAATAGAAGGAGAATAAAGGACGGCAACGCTTCTGCGTTTGCGGCGTTGATTGCTTTCCATCAGGTAACACGCCTGCTCATTTGCTTTTCTATCCCATGTGGACAGTCAAAAGTTTTACGTACCTAAGATCCGCGACAAGCAAAACAATAACAGAAAATTGTGTGTTTTTCTGCTGGATGAAGTGGATTTATTTGGAATTTAAACCAAAAACTTACCGAAAATCGGCCATCAATTCTCCACCCACCAACCACCACACACAAGACCAAACACACGTTACCACTTTTCCATCTTGTAAACGCCACTTGTTTCGCCGTTTCGTAGACTCTACGGAAGACAACCGAAAAATTTTCGACTGAAAAATACACATTATTAATTTTCTGTTATTGTTTTGCTTGTCGCGGATCTTAGCAAAGTAAAACTTTTGACTGTCCATATAGTGATGGATTTCCGCAAAGTAACGCCCGACTTCATTAATATTCCTATCCCATATAAAAAAAACACTCTCACGGCACTTTACAATAATATGTTTTTTTTAAATCATTGCACGATAGAAAAAGAACAGGTTACGCTTCGTTAATGAAAAAAAAAAAAAAGAAAAACTCGAATTCGAACTGACAATGGAATCACGTTCGCAGTAATTTAATCAAAGGCCGGGCTCTCTGCGAGAAAGTTGGCGCCGTTTCACGGCGACTACGCAAACAAAAGGAATGTAACACAGTCCCTTTTAGTAAACGGACATAGGAATAGCTGAGTTCGAACATTATTATCCGGCAAGCGGATCACATTTCACAGACACTGTCTTACGGGGAATAATGTGAGAAAAACGGTCGTTTGTATCAGATGTAATTTTGATTTATGTTTCTTCTTAGTCATTTGTCCTACCTATACTTTCTTAAGGCACCGAAACGTGGACGCTGACAGTCCGTCTGCTTCACAAGCTCAAAGTCGGTCAGAGAGCTATGGAGTGAGCTATGCTCGGAGTTTTTCTGGTAGATATGATTCGGAATGAACCAATCCGCCGGAGAACTAAAGTCACCGACATAGCGTTTCGAATTAGCAAACTAAAGTTGCAACCAGCTCGGTCACGTTTGTTGGAGATCCGACAATCGTTGGAGCAAACGAGTGCTGGAGTGGAGACCGCGTCTCGGTAAACGTAGTGTGGGACGCCTCCCCGGCTAGATGGTGCGACTATCTGCGCAGGGTGGCTGGTAAAAACTGGATGCATGAAGCCGAAGATCGGGCTAGGTGGCGCTTCTTGGGGGAGGCCTTTGTCCAGCAGTAGACTGCTGCAGGCTGTTGATTGATCGCTTAGTCGTTCACATTCTTCGCGCGCGTCGCGGATCTTAGCTAAGTAAAACTTTTGACTGTCCATATGTTCACACTCTTGTCAAAGTGTTAGTGGTCATCACTTCTGGTGGTGGCTAGCTTTAGTCTCTGTCGTCATTCTTCAGGCACTGACGCTTTCCTCATGCACACATTTATTGGAACCGAGTTCTTCTAGAATGGACTGATTTGCTCTTCTATCCAGGATATCCTCAACATCCACCCCCGGCACCACATTTCGACAGCGTCTATTTTTTTTTCAAAATTTATTTTGTTTCCTAAACAAAATAATACTCAACTAATCTAATAATAAAACATGTTTCTATTTCGTATAAATCGGCTTAGAATTCTAGAATAGTAGTACATATACTATGTATGTAAAATCAAAGAAGCGCTCAATATAGCCAACAAAATTAACTTCGTTTCCTAGACTATATTGTGCTCATTCATAAATGACAAACGTTTTTCTATTTTATATAAATAGGTGTAGAATTTTAGAATATAAATACGTATATGAAATTAAAAAAGCGCACAATATTGCCAACAAAATTAACATTGTTTCCCAGAAAAGATTGTGTTCACTAATAAATGAAAAACGTTTTTTTACTTACCCGAAAAGCGCCCAATATTGCCAACAAAACTATCCTTGTTTTCTAGAAAAGACAGTGCTCACTAATAAATGAAAAACGTTATTTTTACTTCTCAAAAAGCGCCCAATATTATCAACAAAATTAACCTTGTTTCATAGAAAAGATTGTGCTAACTAATTTATGAGAAACGTGTTTTTCATTCCCAAAAAGCGCCCAATATTGCCAACAAAATTTACTTCGTTACCTAGAAGAAATTGTGCTCAATCATAACTGAAAAACTATATGTTTCTACTACATAAAAATAGGCTTAGAATTGCAATATATTATATAAAAATATATTATAATACTATATTGCTGTGCCAGAAAAATATAGTAAAACTTGTTTGTGGTTTACGATTATACTAAAAGTTAGTCGATAAAAGTTGTTCAAGTGCGTCAAAATATGTTGACGACAAACAAAAATTTGGAATCGTTAGCAAAACACCGAGCGTTTACTTATTATATATATTTTTATTACTACGTAATAAATCCTTACATAATTTCTATATATATTTTTTTTTTCCGTACCAACTAGCTCAGAGTCGCTCACGTTTTCTGATAGAAATAATTTAAATCGAAATAATCTGCCGGATAAATAAAGCTACTTGCATATTTTAGCTCTCTAAGTTAGCAAAATGTTGAAGGTTTCCAGAAAGTTCAGGTCAAAAGTACCCTATACCGGCGAGTTGTATGAAGAGAGCGATGGTTTTATAAAGAAATCATAATTCTTGTTCAGGAATCAGACACTTGCACCACTGAGTCTGGTCTTATTCTATATGAATAAATTTGAACATTTTAAATTTAATGTATGGATGGATAGAAAACGCGGTAATATTAAATTTTTTTTATGGGATAGGAAGGCAAACGAGCAGGCGTGTCACCTGATGGAAAGCAATCAACGCCGCCCATAAACATCCGCAGCTGTCATAGGCACTGCGAAAGCGTGGACGGCAACGATTTTTAAGGAAAGTGTCAATATGGGAGGGGGTGGGGCAGTAGGTTGGGCCTCCGGAACTCAACCGCTCACCGGATGAAGCGCGGTAGCTAAGCTGCCACTCAGACGCCGGTTTTCTGCGGGACTATGGTACTTACCCGAGCGAGCCGGCCCATTCATACTACAGAAAAATAATATGCCACTCTATTGTGATAAAATATTCGTCTGCAGCGTCGCTTAAACCACTTTAAATATAATATAAAATGAAATAAAAACACAACGTTGTTGATGTGAATTGACGAAAAAGTTCAGTGTCTTTTAATTAAGAATTCAAATTCAAATTTTTTATAATTTGACATGAGACATTATTATTTCATTTGTCAAAGGTCAGACAGTCAGGAAAATCGATTATATATAATCGATTATGTATAACTTTACATACATAAATTTAGTAACAATGTTTTGTAACAAATGTTTGTTCTGATGTAATAATTATATCGTCCTTTCCATAAACCCAGTTTATTAAACGGATTAGTTAAGCTTCATTTTCAAACAAAGGTTTGTAAGAGAGCCAATTTCATCGGAAATTGAAACAATTTAAAATTTATAATCCTTTTGTTTGTTTTGAATGTGTGTATTTGCGTTTTCCATTATCTCTAATCTAACAATTAATCCTAAATCTACAAAATACTGTAAAAGAAAAAACATGTTTCAAATATAACAATTTTTTTACGGCATAGGAGAGCAAATGAGCAAGTGTATCGTGATGAAAAGCAATCAAAGTCACTTATAGATTTCCGCGACACGTTTTTCTTAATATTACTTTTCCAAAAAAAAAATTATCGAACTTGTATTGTGCGGTCTAGTACAATTAGAGCACGGCACCGGACCACGGGTAGTGAGTTGCGGACCACTGATCTAGGTAAACAAATAATTTAATAAAAAAACAAAAACAATTTTCGACACTTCACCGCACTAGTTAATTTGCACATTACCTAGACAATCTGTAGAATAACTGATTTCTGCACATTATTGGTAACATGTATGTTTCATGGGTAAATTTTGAGCGCCTCCATTTGGCGTAACTCATTGTTTGGTTTCCACTGGAGTCCATTAGGCTTGGGAAACTCGGTGAAGTGTTTTGCGCAACTCTCGTTGTTTGATTTGGATAAAAATAAAGTCCTCGACCCCACAAACATACGTACAAGTCACGTTACTTTTCTTTTATTTCGCTCCCGCGCCTTTGTACGTCCCATGACACTCCGCTTTGACTTGTTTCTAGCAATTAGTCAACGCTGACACGTGTCTCTGTGCTATGGCCTTGTGAATAGTCGTTCTCTTAACTAGATTAAGGAACACACAAAACTAGTAAAAGAAACACATCACGTATATTTGTTGATTTTAAAAAAATATGACGTTAAAGTCATAGAAGTAAGCTCCAAATTAACAAATTGAACTGAACTGAACTGTTGTAAAAAAAACTGTAGTTTTTTTTACAACAGAGCAAGCAAATAAGGTAAGTGCTCATCATAAGACATCCACAACCCTGGAGGCGTGTCGGACGCGTTGCTGGCCTTTAGGGAACACTAGTGGTCTCTACCACTGCACGCTGCAGACGAATATTTTGTCAAGAAGGACATATTATTTGTTTGTAGAATGAATGGGCCGGCTCGCCCGGGAATGTACCACACGCCGAAGCCGGCGTCTCAGTGGTAGCTTAGCTATCGCGCTTCGTCTGGTGTGCGGTTGAGTTCCGGACTTTTCAGTATAGGCCTTTCCAAGTGATCTCCATAGAGTTCTGTCTCTCGCTTTCTTCATCAAGACGGGATTCTCGCCTTACTTAATCATAGTATGTTTTATTTTCTTCTATACGTAGTGCACTCCAGTCCTATGGGAGCTACCCGATACATGGAAGTAGCTCTATAAGTATATAAGACTGCGTATAGATTATTTTATTTGGATTTATAGATATATTCTTTATTGTACACCAAAAACAAAATTATACAATTATTGATTGTAATATTTATATACAAATGGCGGTCTTATCGCTAATAACGATTTCTTCCAGACAACCGTAGGATAGACACGATGTTAAAAAGATAATGTGATGTAGTTTGGTGCTACATTGTCGTTATGGTGTTGATAGAACTATAAATATTTATTTTTGAAGGTTTATTACTATTTCCTTTTCAAAGGCCACGAGGATTACCTACTTTATCTAAAACGAGGTGCCCTAAATTTTCCAACTCATTGGGCTTTCCCTCATACGCATAGAATATATTTATGGAAGGAAACCATACTTTTATTACATTTTCTCTAAGCGAAAATGCTTCAAGATATAAATTCCATTATCACCTTCCATGTTTTATGGTTACATTTTAGTTTTATTTTCTTCCTGCTTTAATAATAATTTCTCTAAAAATAACTTAATATTAAATAAATTATACTTACTTAATATTATATAAATAAATTAATATATATATATATATATATATATATATATATATATATATATATATATATATATATATTGATAAGTTTTTTAATCATTTTTAGTTACTGTAAGTAGTATTGACTAATTTTTTCCGAATAATATATATCCTTATATATATTTTTATTATCCTAATATATATTCATAAAATTATATATACACATATATATATATATATATATATATATATATATATATATATATATATATGTTCTTCTTTCTATCTAAACTATCTACTTACTATTATCTATCTACTTTCTTTCAAAGTTACGTCGAAAGTAAAAAAAAAGTTATGTTTTGCTAATGGCATTTTTAACCTTAAAGCCTTTACAGGCTAACCTGGATGAGTGGTAGGCGATAACAATGCATTTCACTCTAACCTTTCTTTCCACGCACCAGATATCCACGGAAGCAACTACCTTAGGAAGGCAAACGAGCAGGCGCGTCAACCGATGGAAAGCAATCGACGTCGCCACTGAACATCCGCAGTGTCATGTAGTGCAGAAGCGTTGCCGACCTTTAAGGATGAGTGTCATTATGGGATGGGTGAGGGAGGGGGGTTAAGCCTCCGGAACTCAATCGCTCACCGGACGAAGCGCGGTACCTAAGCTACCATTCAAACGCCGGTTTTCTTCGGGAGTGTGGTACTTCCCCGGGCGAGCCGGCCCATTCATGCTACAGACGAATATGCCATTGTTGACAGAGTATTCGTCTACAGCGTTCTTCACCACCACTACAAAAATACAGTTTTTTTAAATGAAATGAAAAAATTTTTTTTTATATATCATTTGTTTTTTTACCAAACGCTCACAATGTTCTTCCAACTTTATTTATCGGAGGGATCGGAAAAATATTATATATCGTGCCAGACAAAAAGGATAGGAATATATTTATTAAGCAGTTTTTATCGAATTGTTCGCTTATGATGATGAACATCGATGTATCGTGGCAACATCGATGTGAGCACGTAACGTGATGAGGCATTATGGGACACGCACACACGATCCCCTATTTGTTTTCCATAACGAATTCAGGTTAAAGGCCGTAAGAGGCTAAATTGTTCCGGCCGATGTGTAACACGGTATGAGATATCCACCTGGTGTCCGTTTATAATTTATTAAATACGAGCTTTTGTCCGCGGCTTCGTTCGCGTGGAATTTGGTCTGCCACATTGTTTCGTGACAGATTATTTTAAATAAATATATATTTTTTTTACTTAATTCATTCACAATTTTGGTCATAGTGGCTTCCACATAAAAGGTAGATGTATGCTGTCGCGGACTTTTATTTAGAACTATTCAAGACAAACAATTCTACGGTACATCATTTTTGTGTAACTCCAATGGTTTAGGCAGCGTATGCCAAGATAGCTCTCAGAGGCCAGATTTTTTTCCGACTTAATTGACATGTATATGTATATTATGTATATGTATATTACGACTAAAATTACATACAATTATTACAAATTGTAGGTTATATGTTATTCCGATGTATAACCTATATTACTGTAAAGTTTCATCCAAATCCGTCCAGTAGTTTTTTCGTGAAAGAGTAACAAACATACATCCATACACACAAACTTTCGCATTTATAATATTAGTAGAATTGAATATTTTAGTATCAACTAAGCCTACAATGTGTTTGTTTCACAGTCCAACCTTTGTGTACCAGATGTCGAACGATATTAGTATGATAAAAATCGATTAGAAAATCAAATCATCTTGTCGAAGTTCCTTCTCATCGTTCCGGTTTATTTCCAATTCTTTCGCGGTATCAGTAATTAAACTTTGGAACTTGCTTCATCCTGACATAAGAAAACCCCTAAAAAACCTTGTGGTATTATATAGGGTGTCAAAACCTATATAATACAGGGCAGGTGTGTGTGTAGTACATGTGGTATTATTACATATATATATATATATATATATATATATATATATATATATATATATATATATATATATATATATATATATACATATACCTTCTCCACTAATGTATTTTTAAAGTGGCTTTACGTTTAAAAATACATACATACATATTGCCACGCCCGTTTCTTGTATAGGTAGGCAGAGCCCACAGATCTCCATCCGCTACGATCCCGGCACACCCTCCTTGCCTCCTCCACATTCATCCATCTTTTCATTCATCCTTCCTCTCATATTTATCGAAGCGAAACGGCTCACCGTTAGTCGCTTCTCACCCTCGTGGGAATCAGGACGTGACGGGTGGCGAACCACGTCGCCTTCATTTTTAACAAATTAGGTTTATAATTATTTATTCGTCATAGTAATTTAAAGTCATTTAAAAATAGTATAAAGTTATTTTACTTAATTACCAAACATGTAACAAGTCATAACAGACAGATTGCAGCAGTATTGTTAGTATCGCGAGTTAGTCGTGGGTCATGAGATAAAATTTGTATATTAACTATTTTACATTACAAATAGAGACAGATTAAAAATATTCAAGGTTTTGTGACAGAAAAAGGTTGTCGATATCTGAAAGTTTAGGAAGATTTTATTAGGTAACGCTTTGTTATTAAACTTTTTTTTTTAAATTAAATTAAATTATACCCCAGTTAAATTTTTAACTGGGGTATAATTCTGCTACCAAATCTATTCATTTTTAACTGTTTATTAATATTTTTGTCTTACTTTTTTATCATCATAACTATAATGTATCACCAATTTTAATCAAATTATCTTTTTAATACTGTGTCCATCCTACGGTTGTCCTGAAGAAATCGCTTTAAGCGATAAGACAGCCATTTGTATATAAATATTACAATCGATCAATCAATATCAATATCAGCCCGCGGCAGTCCACTGCTGGACATAGGCCTCACCCAAGGCGCGCCACCTAGCCCGATCTTCGGCTACACGCATCCAGTCTAATAATAATATTAGACTATTGTAATATTAATAATAATATTACAATCAATAACTGTATAATATTTGTTTTATTTATTTTTAATAGTATGTAATAATTAAAGAAATTTGTACCTCATAAGTGGCAATGTGATGGAGCTTTTATGTATTTTTTTCATATTGTTACACCTCACATTATGCAAATAAAGAATTATTATTGTTAAAATATATCTATCTATTTATCTATAATTGTGACGGCGACGTGGTTCGCAAACGACACGTCCTGATTCTCACGAGGGCGAAAAGCGACCATTGGAGAGCCGTTTCGCTGCGATGAATAGTAGCGGATAGAGTTCTGTGGTCTTTGCCAACCCCTGTGGGGGATAGGCGTGAATGTATAAATAAAAAAAAATCTAATTGTGCATGATACTGCGGCGGGGAAATAAATTGTAATCGACGTGGCACGATTTCTATTTATATAAACCGAATAATTGTTTTATTTGTTCAATAGACGAATGGTTTTTTTTTTTAAAAAATAGTACAGGCGTGAATTCCTTTATTCAATTTGTTCTAGTCTAATAAAAAAAAAACTGTGGATCACACTAGCGATTGGGCCGATAGCCGAGTTGCTTGTAATTTAATCAATGTCGAGGCACTTTGGGAGAACTTGGTGCCATTTCACGTCAACTATCGCGAACAAAGCGGACGAGAGTCCCTTTTTTAGGTGAAAGGACGTAGAAATCACTGACATCGGCAGTACTGTCCCACACCGGGCCCGCATTTAGGAATACGCATTTAGAACGGGACGGGATTCACGTTCACGCGGGATTTATTGATGCCATTTTGTTCAGTGTTAGTAGAGTATTCAATATTCTACCGATTTTTACAGCCTATATATACCCCCCCCCCCCAAATCCGCATTTCCTTTCTTCTCTATCCTTTCCCTTCCTCTTCGCCAATCCACGGTTTGCCGTGCCAATGGATGCGTGGCTAAGGGCGAGATTAGTCGCAAGCGTGCCGACCGTCCCGGGATCGGGATCCCCGGGGTGCTATGGTTCCTTACCTCAGCATGCGGAGTTCTGCTGGAGCTGACCTCCATCCTCCTTGCAGCTCGTGGGATTCACTATGACGAATAAACCTAATTTGTTAAAAATGAACGTTCTGATACCCACGAGGGCGAGAAGCGACTAATGAAGAGCCGTTTTCCTACGACGAATGTCAGAGAAGGGATGGATGCAAAGATGGATTGGTGTGTAGGAAGTAAGGAAGGTGTGCTGGGATCGTAGCGGATGGAGATCTGTGGTCTCTACGGGAAACAGGTGTGACGATATGTACTTTACTCTAATTTCTTTTTTATTTTGATTTTTTATTTTTATGTTGTTTGTATTGTGCCTTGAATAAACAAATCTATCTATACTAAGTCTTTAAGTAACCTCCTTGAGAAGAATGGACTCTGACGCCAACATTATCCTACATAACGCCCCGGCGGAAAGAGCAAATGACCCAAACATTATCATTTGATTACAATGAGGTGGGCCCCTATTTGTGAAATGAACGTACTTTTGAGTTTATTGTATTATTATTATGGTACATTTAATTTCATAACTAGAAATGGCATAATTTTGTTTATTTTTTTTTTCTTCGACGGCAATTAGTTAAAATGATTATGCCAGTGTCGAGTCAGCATTACACGTTACGTCTTGATAAAATTCTATTTTTTATGGATATTTTCGGTCAATTTAAAAAGTCATGGTAAATGCATTTATTTCATAGCACTTCACTTAAAAGCCTTAATCGAACTATATTGTATAATACGCCACCACAATTAAACAATATAACTGATAATAATATAAGATTATGAAAATGAATAAAAAATACAACGTAACTGATGTAAGTTCGCGGGAAAAGTACCTTTATTTATTTTACGCTGATGGAGAACATTACCACAAGGGAACACTTCTACACCGGCCGTTTACACGAGATTTTCTCACGTACCCGGCCGGTTCTCACCCCCTAAGAAGGACTATAGTTACTTCGGTCCAATCCTCCCCTACTACGTTTAACGTAGCGTCATAACGAAATTAAAATCGGCACACACACATGTGTATCTCAGACACGGCGTCGAGCCGATGGAATCTGCGATTTGAGCAGATACCCAAATATATTTTACTTGCCCGCGGGCTCCGAGTCCGCAGGTTAATGCTGCGAGCTTATTGGCTTTATTCGAATGCAGTATTCGATAAAGCTGTTAAAGCCAATAGGCTACCAGCATTAAAATCTTCAAATCAAATGATGGGGATCACTATTTTTATAAAGAGGAACCAATTTTATTCATTTACTACATGTACATGCAGTGCGCTCGTGGAACTCCACTGTGTGGGAGACCACATACTATAAGTGATAGCCTGTCACTGGATGTATTTAAGAGAAGAATTAAAGAACATTTCCTTTCAATATATATAAATATATATATATATATATATATATATATATATATATATATATATATATATATATATATATATATATATATATATATATATATATATATATATATATATATATATATATATATATATATATATATATATATATATATATATATATATATATATATATATATATATATATATATATATATATATATTGGCTTTATAAAGTATGTATTGCTATGTATATTATTATGATATTTTGTTGTTGTACGCTTATTTCTATTCTCACAGCTTATCTTATCTCTCTTTCACTTCTGGGTTTGCTGGAAGAAAACTCAATTTTGAGTGAAGCTTGCCTTTGTACATCTTCTTTCCTTTTAATTCTTGTATATCGTGATTTATGTGTACAATAAAATTAAATAAATAAATATTTTGATTGCATTATTGAATTAAATTTATTTTATAACAAAGCGATGAACTAAACGATGTACGTAATGTTACACTCAACCGCTGAGCTTTGTAATAGCTCGTACGCGGATAAAGCTTTGAGAGCGTTGAATTAGAAATGTACGGAAATCATGTATACATTTTTAATGAAATCCTGGTTGCTCATAAAATTAAATGGGGGTAATATAAATCTACATACATGTATACATATCGTCACGCCTGTTTCCGGTAGGGGTAGGCAGAGACAGATTTGCTACTGTCTCGGCTTTCCTTGCTTCTTCCACACTCATTATAAAATCCCTCTCCTCATGCAAGCCCACGGTTAAAGGCATTCTTGACTTGGCCTGTCTTAAAAAGTTACTCTTAGTAATTTGGTCAAAGTATGTTTTCCGTGATCCTCTCCTACCAACTATTCCATCCACATTCGCAACGTAAATTTCTTTTGCCAGTCGTCTTTCATCCATCCTCTCTATGTGCCCAAACCATCTAAGTAATATAAATATTTCACAAATAAAGATAATAGTTTATATGGAATAATGCAAAGGTTCAGTGGCGGCGCCTCCTGCACACGGAGTCAATAGTCGCGGGTTCGATCACCGGATCGGGAAAAATATATATATGGCCTACGGATATTTAATCCGAGTCTAACCCAGCCAATCCTCATCGGACAAGCGTGGTGGATTAATGCCCGTTCTACCAGAAATGAGGAGGCCTGCGCTCAGCAGTGGGACATACATGTATGGGCTGTGAGAAAAGGCAAAGGTTACAATATTTTTTATTAGATAGGAAGGCAAACGACCAGGCATGTCACCTGATGGACAACAATAAACGCTGCCCAAAGACATAGGTAGTGCAGTAGCGTTGAATGCCTTTAAGGAAAGTGTTATGGTGTATTATGGGAGTGGGGAGGGGGTTTCAATCAACCACTTATCCGGTGAGTGGTTGATTTCCGGAGTCCCTAGTAAGTATTGGGTAGTGACTCTACAATCTCACAATATGATCAATCATGGCAACTAGGTCGATATTCGGCTTCACGCATCAGGTTTCCATCAACTGCCCTGCGCAGATCGACGTATTATCTAGCTGAGGGACGTCCATCACTACGTTTGCTAAGACGCGGTCTCTACTCAGTGATAAAGGCCGTGAAGTGTGTACCCATGGAGTATGTACCACCGCCTCTTGAACATCTACATTACAGATTTTTTTACAGCAGAGCAGGCAAACGAGCATTCGGGTCACATCGTAGTAAGCGATCATCACCGCCCATAGACACCCGCAATGCCGGAGACGTCGCAATGCGTTGCCGGCCTTTAGAGAACACATTGCTTTTGTTTGTACTATGTTTGTCATTTTGTTAAAGGTCTGTGTAAGGTTTCATTTTTCACCAATAGATGGCATTGCGCGGGGTTTATGTATCACGATAGGATTTGTACTATTGTGAATTTTATGAGCGTAGGGAATTTTCCAATAAATTATCAAGTGTGTCTGTTCTCCACATCCACAAGTATAATATATTTATATATTATTTTTGTTCACATTTTAGTACACAGGAAGACCCTGATTTCGGAAGGTATTCTCTACCAGTCAACCTTTCAGCGACAACTCATGGAAAGCATTATGTCGAGATTGTCGTGGTGGATTAAAACCAGAACGGAATTACAAAGTAAAAATTTAAATACACATGTGGTATTCAAAACTTTCCCTAAAACGGGATTTGATTCCTGCACTTTTTAAAATAAATACTGAGCGAGGGCGCTCTTAAGAGACGTGAGGGTTCCCGTTGATATTTCCATAACGGACGAACCCTCACTGAGGTGGTGTCGATCCTCGGCACCCGTCAGTAACTTCCATAAAAAAACCCGAGCGGTACACGAATATGGTCGAAATAGCACGAAGGCGCGAGCGCCACACCTACACCTACTTGAGTTTACCAATTCCCTCAATCTGTCACCGCGTTGCTTTGAACACTTAACGTATGACAAGCAAAAAATGTTCGATGGCAGATCGTGTTTTTGTTATAGTAATTTATTAATTCTAATATTAGAATAAGTATTTAAATTTGAATAAGGAATAGTGTACTAATACTAATATTTTAACTTATTTTTAAACTAACTAAAATTACATAATTAAAGCATGTAACCTTCCGTTACATTGTCGATGGAAAAAAATTTCAAGAGTATTTATATTATAGATTATGTAAACTTTATATAGATTCGAAATATTATTTGTAGGCGATAGGCATTATAAATTCTCTCCCAGCTGGAGTAGCCTCATTGAATAGAATCCCGCGGGAAATCTGCATCTGTCAGGAAACATTGACTTCGAAGCGTGTCAACAACTTAATCTGACTACACTTGACATACCTATAGATAAATTATATTAAAGTAAACATTTTTGATAATAAATTTCAGAGAGTAGCGTAGTCTACTTTCTTATAATTTTACGTTGCAAATAGTAATTTAAACTAAAATGGTGACTAAATAAAGTTTTAAACAAGTCAAGGGGTAATTATTCGAGACAAAAATAATATTTAGTTTTCTAAAAGAAGTGGAAATCGTAGAAATATAGAATTTTTCTAGTGGTAGACTCACGCTGCAGACAAATACTTTGTCAAGAATGGTATAATATTTGTCTGTGGCATGAATGGGCTGTCTCACCTGCAGAAAACCGACGTCTAAGTGGTAGCTTAGCTACCGCGCTTCGTCCGGTGAGCGGTTGAGTTCCGGAGTCCCAACCCTCCCCGCCTCCCTCCCCCGCTCCCCCATTCTCACTAGGGATGTCCCCATAATGACACTTTAAAGACCGGAAACGCTTCTTTACTGCCTTTGGCACTGCGGATGTTTATGAGCGGCGTTCGATTGCTTTCCATCAGGTGACACGCCCGCTCGTTTGCCTTTCTATCCCATAAAAAAAAGTTAATAGATCTAGTGATCGTCATACGGCCAGATGGAGAGGGTGAAATGTTTCTTTGTGGCCAGTTATGCGGTAATGGAACTCAGCGGCTACAATTACTTTGAACAATGCTCCGAAGCACTCCCCGTGGTAAAAGCGATGAACGACAATATTAACTCGTTTGTAAATAAGACCATATAACAAGCTAATCGATGACCCAAGGGTACTCGGATCAATATAGCGCTGAAAGCGTTCACTGTTCAATAAAACTGTTAGTCCTCCATGAGCCTGTTTCAATATTTATACGCTTTATTGTGCTTTGAAATATTCAACCTTATGCGAAAGGAGACAATAGCTTTTTATGCTTGTACTTCAACATTAACAACGATAAATTTGAATGCTCTCCGACTTCTTTCTTCTTCTTTTTCTCATTGTTTACTTTCTGTCGATGTTCTTTAGTAAATAATGTTGTAAAATTTCGGTTGCTATAGGGACAATTCAGAAGGTGGCTTGGACTAATCTTGTGTGTGACTAATCTTTTTTATTGACAAGTATTATGGCGTGCCAGCCGTACTCTTTACGGCTTCACACGGGATCTTTAGGGAGCTTTATCTTCTATAATAATGGAGTTCTTAAAAGTCAAATTAAGTTATTTTTCTATACACTGTACATTTATATCTTATTCATACTTTATTCACCCTTTATCAATTTACTTTTATATATATCTCAATTTCTTATGCTGGACGGGTGACATGTCTATTGAAAGACGTCAGTCGAAGTAATCTTTTTGTTTTTATATAAACAATTTATTTCTTTTTTATTTTAAATTTTAAAATTTTTCGTTTGCATGGCTGGCCCTTCCATGTGACTACGTCAATATTCCATCTATTATCCATATATCGGGCTATATGACCAGCCCATCTGAATTTCAGGGTTCAAAACCTAAAACCCAAACCATGCCCTTATCTTTCTATCATATTTATATTTCTTCTACTATCATACAAAACTTTGCAAAAGTAATACAATTTTTTTAAAATTTAGAAAAATTTAACACCCTGTTTTTTACCTTATCTCTCTCCTCTCAATTATTTTTCCTATTACTCATTTTTTTTCATACGTGTAACCTCTATTTTATCCGTTTGAACCGAAACCCTACATTATTTTTCATCTCGATAAAAAAGCTGGGGCCTTCTAATAAATGCTGAAACGGAAAAAGTTGAATGAATTAAAAGAACACTTAGTAAAACGTTCCGACATATTATTTTCGTATGAGATCGTATATTCACAGTGCCTCCATTAGAATGGGTCGACCCTTTTAGGTTAAAGCCATTCGCTCTGACCCTTCTATGAGATTAATCAGGGCTGCCGACACTTGCGAATTCCCTACCATACATCGTCCCTTTTCTATTAGCACTAAGGACATCGCTCTTAAAAACAGAGACAATGTATTAGCAATTTATTTGAAAAAAAAACAATCTATTGTTTCTTTGCGAGGTCTGTTTGTTCGAATAAAGTAAAGGGCTATAATACAGATTCGTTCCAGTCAGCACTGTCTCGATTTAATAGAAAAATCTTTCTGCTTTTATTTTCTATTTAAAGTACGGATTTAGTGCTGCCATTCGCACTTGGCGAAGGTGTAATATACTGCGTGTATTTTAAAATATTCTTTTAGATTTCACGAGGAAAAAATAGTTTATTTGTTATTTAAAACGCATTTAAATAACAAATAAACTATTTTTTCCTCGTGAAATCTAAAAGAATATTTTAACTGTTAGTTAAAATTAAGTTACTTATACATGCATGTGTAATAAATCAACTATGGAAACACATTATATTATACTATTAACAACATTCTACCAACATTCTTTGTATAATAAGTAAAAAATTAAATAAATAAAAAAATAATCCGAATATATACATTAAGATCAGAGCATGCTTTATACATATTGTCACGCCTGTCTCCCGTAGGGGTAGGCAGAGACCACAGATCTCCAATCATTACGATTCCGGCACACCTTCCTTGCTTTCTACACACTCATCCATCCATCCTCTCACATTCACCGTAGCGAAACAGCTCTCCGTTAGTCGCTTCTCGTCCTCGTGGGAATCAGGACGTGACGGGTGGCGAACCACGTCACCGTCATTTTTAATAAATTAAAAATGATGATTGCACGCAACTGAATTAAAAATGACATGCAAATGAATTAAAAATGAGGTATGCTTTATGCAAACACATAATAAACGCGCACATCCACACCGCTTCTACAGTGGATATAGAACGGGTGCCACTGCGGGCGACGGGCGGCAGCTGACACAAAACACTTACACTACCCACAATATATACACAATTTGAGCACACACACCCACTATACATACACCCACACCTCATCACGACGGTATATGAGAAAACATAATTTAAGTTTGTGTATGGCGTACTATAAGAAAATATATATAATCCTTCCTACTATAATATTATAAATTCGAAAGTTTGTGAGTACGGATGTATGTTTGTTACTCTTTCACGATAAAACTAGTGGACGGATTTGGATGAAACTTTACAGTAATATAGGTTATACATTGGAATAACATGTAGGCTACAATCTGTAATGATTTGATGTAACTTTTTTGTTCGTAATATAACGATACATGTCAATTATGTCGGAAAAAATCTGGCCTCTAAGAGCTATCTTGGCGTACGCTGCCTTAACCATTAGGGTTACACAAAGATGATGTACCATAGGATTATTTGTCTTGAATAGTTATAAATAAAAGTCCGCGACAGCATATATCTACCTTTTATGTGGAAGCCACTGTGACGTGTGTGTGTGTAAAAAAAATATATTTATTTAAAATGATCTGTTATGAAACTTAATGTGGCAGACCTAATTCCACGCGAGCGGGACAAAAGCTAGTATATAATAAATAAATAAAAAAACAAACTATTGAATTATGAGTAGGTAAAAGCTTTTAGAGCTAACATAATTTCAATTTCATTGTCTATTTGGCGAGCAGAATGAATTTGTTATGAATAGATTTGCTTGATTTCGATTTGAATTAATGTCGGCAATGGCATTTCATCCACAACTTAAACAATTCGATTTAGAATTCAATGAAATCCCATTAATCTACCGGCTTTGATTTGATCCTGGAATTATAAACAAATTCCAGGTCTCTCACGAGAGGGAAGGACTATGAAACATTAATAATTAGTTTCATAGTCCTTCCCTCTCGTGGTCATGACAAAAGTACCAAAAACTATAGTATAGTTTAATAGTACTTTTGTCACGACCTTCTTTTACTTAACAACGCTCTCTTATTTCTTCATTTCTTATTCTATCATGCAAAGTTGATGGTTTTGACACATAGAGAGGATGGATGAAAGACGACTGGCAAAAGAAATTTACGTTGCGGATGTGGATGGAACACACGGAAAACATACCTTGACCAAATTGTCGAAGTTTTTAAGAAACACCAGGTCAAGAGTATCCTTAACCGGCGGGCTTGCATGAAGAGAGTAATGTGTGTGGAGGAAGCAAGGAAAGTATGCCGAGATCGTAGCAGATGGAGATCTTTGTTCTTCGCCTATTCCTGTATTTAGGTATGTTTATTAGTGAGATATGTATTTATGTAATAATACTTTGAAACAGCAAATGATCAATTGATAAGAATAGATTCTAAGATTTGGGATCGTACCAATACCAACTGCTACTGAAAGATTAAAATTAATCATATTGTTTCAGCACAAGAACAATAGGATGTGCAGTGGCAGAACTAGGATTAAATTTCCGAATGTTAATAAAATAGAGTCATAATACAGCAGTCATAATATAGAGTCATAATACAGCAATCATAAGTCATAATATAGAATGTCCGGTATAATAATTAGATTATAGGTCGAATAATCAGTAAACGCTTGCTCACTGATTATTTGCCAATACTGAATTTTTTTGCCTTCGCTTCACGCACATGGTATCAAACAGTGGCGTCACTCCTTATACTGATAGAGAGATCGTGGAGCTTCTTCGTCGTTTCTTCCCTACCTAATTATATTACCTAAATAAATTAGTTATAATAACCCGTTTCGTCGATATTCCCTGCCCATCCAGGTCGCCGGATGGAGGTCCCTTTCTAAGTAGGAAGTCTATGATTATTAATGGAGTCAGGCGTTACTTTGCGGAAATCCATCACTATATGGACAGTCAAAAGTTTTACTTAGCTAAGATCCGCGACAACAAAACAATAACAGAAAATTAATAATGTGTGTTTTTCCGTTGGGTTTAGTCGATTTATTTGGAACTTAAACTAAAAACTTACCGAAAATCGGCCATCAACTCTCCACCCACCAACCACTATACACAACACCAAACACACATTATCACTTTTCCATTTTGTAAACGACACGTGTTTCGCCCCAACACGAGGCATCTTCAGGTATAGTAGACTCTACGGAAGACAACCGAAAAACACTTTTCGGTGGTCTTCCGTAGAGTCTGTTTTGCTTGTCGCGGATCTTAGCTAAGTAAAACTTTTGACTGTCCATATACGGAAGTCTATGAAACAAAGCCATGGTCATTGGGTTTCGGCTCAGCACGTTTCGATTTTAGTTGTGTTAGACACAACGCCATCTATGTAAAACACATTTATATATGACTTGTTTGTAATTAGAATATGGACTTGTTAACCTTTAGGGTTTAGACTGTTCCCTACTAGATATTAGGATGTCAATGAAACAATATATATTTGCATTGTTATCGTTCAACCGTTCTATTCGACTACTTATCGGCTCTCAATACAGACGTTGTATTTTTTAAAAAATATGTTTCTTTTGAGAACCCTATCCTACAAGTTGCACGTTTCCACGATATCATTTGGCAACTCAGGTCGCCGGACCTCACTCCTATGGATTATTTTCTATGGGAGTACCTCAAAAGTAACCTGACTCCTGTAGTTTTAGACTTCATTTTTTTGTATCTTCCTTAAAGCATATATATACACGGATGATATTTATCAAGGTAATAATAATAAAGTTGTTTACAACACTCGAGACATCGAGACATCGCTCCTGTCACCGTCGCCCGCGCCGCGCATTTCAGCGCTCGGTCGCGGGGCGGCCATTTTGAAATCATTTCTAATTCAACCGCACTTGTATTCACGTGTACTCTCCCTGAGAATTGTTTACTTTTTATTTGTATATTGTACTTAGCAACATATTAACCCTAATCAGTCGTAAGTCACCTCTCACGTGATAATACTACGTCGCTGCGGTCGTAAGTCATGTGGGAGGTGACAAACGAGACATGTTGAAACTCGTTCTGTGTGAAATGGACTATTGCCTTATTAGTTAAATATCCGTAACAGAGCAATTAACATCTCCAGTTATATATTGCCTTTTCCAATTATTATTTAATATATTGAGACCAAAAATGAATAAAGTCAATGAAAACTGTATCTGTAGCTACAACCTAGCGAGAAGCACGTGTAAAAAGCTAGCGACCGATAAGAGTTAAATATATTTAAATTTAAACTAGACAGTCCACTTAATTAATCCCTGAGCTATATGAAAGTATTATGATTGTTTTTCAAAGAAGTGATTTCGTCTGAAATATAAAATTCTGGATACCCACACAGAGTAATATTCAACTTTAAATCTAATATATACATGGTCGAGTATTCTTTTAAAATTAGTAGTTATGACTGAAATTATATAAGGTTAAAAAATAAAAGGATATGAATTAACTAAATAACAATTTTTTTCCACTTCAGTTTCCTGCATGCGATGGGCGAAGGGAGATTGAATACGAATGCAGTGCAAATAACACGTAAATACTGAGAAAGGAACACAGGTATGTAGTCAATTACAGACTAAAAGAAGTAGTAAATAGATTTAAAAGTATAAAAAAATATCGGAGGCAGTCATGAGGACTGAGGGCAGAAGTGAAAACTTATAACTGTATTTTGAAATTTCAAACTAATTGTAATATAAAATGCTGCTGTTACTAACGCATGTTGCTGACGCGACTCACAAAACTTTATCCATCTACGAAGCGTTTAACGCACACATATACAATGTGTTGGCGTGATGCGTGTACGTAGGCAGTTTAAGCGCCTTCCTGTGTTTAAAGTATGTCTATAGCTATACTTATACCTAAATATACCTTAAGCATTAGCGTGTTGCTGACGCGAACCCATAGATTTTTTTCCTACCCAGTTTTTAGTCAAAAGTGGTATTGTGTGTTTGACGTTGTCAACGTTAGTGATCATGGCGTAGATTTGCGATTTGGAGAATATTCTGACAGCCGTTTCTTCTCTAAAATTTTCTGATTTGTCTTAGCAAAGTAAGTTATATAAATAGAAATAGAAACCTTGATTTATGATACTTTTTTTACAATAACTTAATTTTAAAATTAAAACCTAAACAACATTATTTACAAATAAACCAAAAGAAAATAATTTAAATCTAAAAAGTGCCACAAAATGGTTCTTGCTCAGCGCATGCCAGACGCTCTATTGGAGCACCTGGCGCTAGTTTTCAGCAAGAACCAACTTGGTCGCGGTCGTAGTTTGAGTATCCATCTTTATACAAGTAGTATCCATCTTTATACAAGCAGTATCCATCCTTATATAAGCAGTATCCATCCTTATACAAGCAGTATCCATCTTTATACAAGCAGTATCCGCCTTTATAGAAGCAGTACTTTGCCACTGAGCTTTTCACTTCGTATTTATTTGTATTGTATCACCGAACTCTATTAAAGTTTCAATACAAAATGCGAACCAACTGGGGCGTGCATTCAACGCGACCCTTGTGACATTTGACGCGCTCAACTTTGATTTAAACTGACTCGACTCCGTTTGTTATTCTCTACTAACAGATACGGCAAATACTTCATTGCTCTGATAGCGTGGATTTTTTCGTGATATTTTACAATAAAACTTGTCTTTAAGTTTCCGTACCACTTAAGACATTTTGCCTTAAACGAGGTTAAAATTTTATTAAAAATTTTTAACTTTCGCTTTTTAAAGTTTCGCTTATGAGTTATTTCAATCGATACATACACATACATACATATCGTCACGCCTGTTTCCCGTAGGGGTAGGCGGAGACCACACATCTCCATCCGCTACGATCCTGGCATAAATTCCTGGCTTCCTCCACACTCACCTTTTCATCCATCCATTCCTGTCACATTCGTCGTAGCGAAACGGCTCTCCGTTAGTCGCTTCTCGCCCTCATGGGAATCAGGACGTGGCGGGTGGCGAACCACGTCGCCGTCATTTTTTAATAAATTAGGTTTATCAATACAACCATAACAATCCTTTGATGGACACTGACCTTACAAATGAGGGGTATTACCATAATCGTTTATCCCATATATCCCATATACCCCATATAACCATCGTTTATCTGACAGATTGAATAGTGCAGACTTGTTTTTCTCACTCAGTTAGTTACCGTCCATGAATATTTACTCTCTAAGTTGTCTAATACCCACCAGGAGAATTGGAGTAGCTCTGTTCTACGCTTCTATGTTATTTTTTTATCGGATAGAAAGGCAAACGAGCAGGCGTGTCACCATATGAAAAGCTACCAACGCCGCCCATAGACATCTGCAGTGCCACAGGCAGTGCAGACCTTTAAGGAAAGTGTCATTATGTTAGGAGAGAGGGGGAGGGAAGGTAGTTGGGCCTCCAGAACTCAACCGCTCACCGGATGAAGCGCGGTAGCTGAGCTACCACTCAGACGCCGGTTTTCTGCGGGAGTGTGGTAATTCCCCGGGCGAGACGGCCCATTCATGCTACAGACAAATATTATGTCGTTCTTGACAAAGTATTCGTCTGCAGCGTGGCTCTACCACTATCAAATTCTATAAAAAAAATATCTATTTCTGACACCGGAAACTCTATATTATGACTGCTAGTGTGAACGTTCGAAAATTGAATCCGACGTGCATTTTGCTATTGGTACGTATACGGGTACCTCATAATATTTGGTACGTAATACTGTACCTTATAATGTAATCGTGTTCGCTGCACCGGATAATAACGATCGTTGTTAGCCGTCCCACATATTTCCACCGAGACGAACTCGCGTCTATTTTTTTTTATAAAAAAAAAGTTAGGCTAGTGTGAACGTTCGAAAATTGAATCCGACGTGCATTTTGCTATCGGTACGTATACGGGTACCTTATACTATTTGGTACGTAATACTGCACCTTATAATGTAATCGTCTTCGCTGCACCGAATAATAACGATCGTTGTTAGCCGTCCCACATATTTCCACCGACACGAACTCGCTTCTATTCCTTTTGTTTCACTCCAGTGAGCGGCGCCAACTTTCTTCCCCAGTAAGCGTTCGGACATTTATTAAATTACAAGCGATTCCGCAGTATAGTTCCCTTGATTTGTACTTAGTTGCTGTAATAGACGCGCTTGGAAGATTCTTGGCCGTAATTCGTGGTGTTATTGTATAATGAGTTCTATGTATTGTAGTGATACATGAATAAAGGTTTCACTAATCTATTAAAAGTTTTTATTCCAATAAAAATAAAACATTTCATATCATATAACTTAATATTACATTCGTAATTTTATATATAAGTAAATAGAAAATAAATAGATTGTTTTAGAAAAACAATAAGACTCGATCGACTGACGTCTCGGATGGAACATATCGCTTTCCTTGCACAATTAAATAATGTTGATAAAGTGTAAATAAAGAATGAATAAGATATAAAGATAAAGTGAATATAAAAATAAATTAATTTCACTTAAAGATCCCCCTAAAGATCCCGTGTGTCGCCGTAGAAGTACGGCAGGCACGCTATAGTGTATACTCCTATAACATTTCTTTGTAAGATATATATATATATATATATATATATATATATATATATATATATATATATATATATATATATATATATATATATATATATATATATATTGATGACGACCGATTGGCTCAGTGGCAGGGCCCTCCGCCCGCGGAGTCAATGGTCGCGGGTTCGATTCCCGCATCGGAATAAATATTTATATGGATTTTTAAATGTTTATTCCGCGTCTGGTAACCCCCCCAATCCACATTTTCCTTTCCTGTCCCTTCCTTTCTTCTCTATCCTTTCCCTTCCTCTCCGCCAATCCACGGTCTGCCGTGCCAATGGATGCGTGACAAGGGCGAGCCTAGTCGTAAGCGTGCCGATCGTCCCGGGGTCGGGCTCCCCCGGGGACTATGGTGCCTTACCTCAGCATGCAGGGCTCTGCTGGGGCTGACCTTCATCCTCCCTTGCGGCTCGTGGGATTCACTAAAGACGAATTTAATATACCTAATTTGTCGAAAAATGACGGCGACGTGGTTCGCCACCCGTCACGTCCTGATTCTCACGAGGGCGAAAAGCGACCAATGACGAGCCGTTTCGCTGCGATGAACGGCAGCGGATGGTGCTCTGTGGTCTCTGCCAACCCCTGCGGGGGATAGGCGTGAATATATAAATAAAAAAAAAATATATATATATTAGGTTGGGGCAAAAGTATTTTCGTATTGTTCATACAAAGGAAAATATTTTTTTAGGTATAATTTTTATTTATTTATAATATGTATGTGCCGTTTTGATCGATGACTTGTTTCCATCTTGTGGGTAGTGCCCTGATCCCATTACTGTAGAAATTTTGAGAGTCTTGATTAAAAAATCTGTCAGGTAGTGTTCACAGTGTTCTTTTGAGGTTAGCTTTATGCTCCCTAAAGAGTTCTGCAATGACCGAAACAGGTGGAAATCTGATAGAGCAAGGTCAGGGCTATACGGAGGATGCATCAACACATCCCAGCCAATCTCTCACAACTTTTGCTACGTGGCTATATATGAGTGCGGTCTGGCGTTATCAAGGTGGAACACCACGCCCTTCCTATTCTCCAGCTCCGGCCGGTTTTTCTCAATTGCTTTTTTTAGCCTCATCAGTTGGTGACAGTAGAGGTCAGAATCGATTGTTTGCTCCACTTTCTCAAAAATGGCACTGATTTTATCTGTGCCATAGTGGACGTCCAGAGCGAACCTCATCTTTTACACTAAAATTTCCAGACATGAAACGCTTGAACCACATTTGTGCTAATTTTATTGATACCGCATTAGGTCCGTAAACCGCACAAATTTTATTCGCGGCGTTCGTCGAATTTTTAACTTTTTTGTAATAAAACTTTAAAATGTACCGAATTTCTTCGTTACATACGTTCATTTTGCTTGCTTGAAAAACAATTGAAAAATGGCGGGAACTAGTTTTTTTTTATTTATTGCATCTTCAGAATGTCACATTTAATGGCAAAACCAGCCAGTTACATTCACTACAGTCAAAGAGGTTTGATTACTAATAATACTTTCAAAATACGAAAACACTTTTGCCCCGACCTAATATATGGATTTATCTGTATGTGTGTGTGTGTGTTTGTGGCAATGTCATCACTGTAGTTCGCGAAATGACAACGTTGGTTCTTGCTGAAAACCAGCACTAGGTGCTCCAATAGGACGCCTGGCATATGCTGAGCAAGAACCATTTTATATAACTTGTCAGATTAAAATTCTCTTCTTTTTGTTTGTTTATTTGTATATTATTAAGGTTTTAATTTTAGTCATTGTAGAAAAAAAATGTGTGATAAATAAAGATTTTTTTCTATGTCTATTTCTATTTCAAAGAACGTAATTCCGCCTGTACATAACGTAATTAACGATACTTAGTTATGACGAGCGGCACTTTGTCGTCACTGCTTTTGCCTTAATTATGCTGAAGTGTCGTTCAACTCGAGAACGTTGCAGAAAATGATGACACCGGCTTAATGTTTGCGAAATGTTGACACGATTAGAAATATTAGGCGACGTAACTAAATTATGCTTGTTTATTTTTAAATAGCCTATAAGTGCTCATGGGTTATTTTATTTCATTTTAAAAATATCTGAAATAGTGTCTGAGTTGCGACAAATTGTGTGTATATGAGTATCACTAGTAGTATATGTATATGGATATGGATGTTTGTGTATACATCCATATACATATACTACTAGTGATACTCATATATGTATATGGATGTGTGTGTCAGTATGAAGTATAAGATGCTCAAGGTACCTTTAATATATATTAAATTAATCTTGTGTATGATATGGATGTGAAATCCCATAGTGTCCCACAGTGAATCTGTAGGTTGTGATGTCTGGAAAAATGTTTAGAGAAAAGTAGGTATAAAACTTTATAGTATTGTGTATGTATGTGTATATGAGTTTGAGTGGTAGTATATATTGTATATGGGTGTATGTGTGTGTGTCATTATGAATGTCGTCACTGTGGTCCGCGATCAGAACACAATGGTTCTTGCTGAAAACCAGTGCCAGGTTCTCCAATAGAACGCCCGGCATGTGCTGATCAAGAACCCTTTTATGACACTTGTTTGATTAAAATTATTTTCGTTTTTTTTTTGTATATAATATAATATTATTAAGATTTTAAGCAAAAATTAATTATTGTAAACAAAATGTGTCATAAATATTTTCTATTTCTATTTCAAATACATTTAATTATAATGAAGAGGTGTCACATCTTCACAAAAAATCAAAGCTAAAGAACCAGCTATCGCCAGCGGTGTTTCCGAATCGATACGACATTGGAACCTTCAAAAAACCTACACTTTCTTTAAACGCCAGCAACGCTTCGACACTGCCACAGCACTGCGGATGCGGATGTCTATGGGCGGCGTTGATTGCATTCCATAAGGACACGCTTGCTTTTTTGCCATCCTAATCCATCCCATAAGGAAACTCGAAGTAGAAGCATAGTACTGTGTGATCCCATTTTGTACCATGCGTGTAGAGTTACATAGCCCCACTTTCTCTTCGCTTCGTATACTTCCTACTTCCTCTACCTTTTTTACATCCTTACCTTAAAGTAGAAGACGCATCTCAACTGTCTTTACTACTGTAGTGATACATACATAAATACTGTAGTGATACATACATACATAAATGTAATAAAATTTTTTATTTGAATACATTAAAACCTTTTATATTATATTACTTTTTTTACATTTGTAAATTTAAAATTTAAAATGAAATAAATAAATTGTTTTATAAAAACAAAAGCATTCGATCGCCTGAAGTCTTGTATGTAACATATCGCCTTTCCTTGCACAAGTAAATAATATTCATAAAGTGTGAATAAAATACGAATGAATGAATAAGATATAAATAAAATAAAAGTGCAGGGAATAGAAAAATAATTTAAATTCCTTCTTATGGTCCTACATCCCCGAGGTGGAGCAGAGGGCGTCCCCAGTGCTTCTCCGTTGGGATCGGAATTCAACGTCAACCCGATGGATTTCATCTCGGCCGCTACGGAGCGCTTCCAGGTGTGTTTGGATCGGCTTCGCTTCCTTTTCTCTTGAGGAGTCCAATCCAGCGCCTGTCTGGGTATGTGATCGGGGTTTCTTCGGAGTGTATGGCCTATCCAAGTCCACTTGCGGCGCAAGATTTGAAGTCCAATTAGCGGTTCGTGACAAAGATCTAGTAGATATTCCTTGGATATTTTCTCGGGCCAGAAGATTCCGAGAATTTGTCGAAAACCTGATTCACTTGGAAGAATTTCACTTTTTCCCTAAAGATCTTCTGTGTCGCCGTAGCAGTACCATACTACTGACCTCCTTCAACATTGACACACCTAAAAAGCGATGCAGAAACAATGCAAGCTCACAAGAATGAATGTACGAAATAACAGAGGAGTTTGTTAAAGTAGAAGGATTTATATTGTAGTACAATAATAATTCACTGGAGTGTGCATTACTGCTCTTTCCGTGTGACACATGAAGTGTTTCAACTCCGACACGGATGAGGTACTTGAGAGATTCATTGTGTTCGGGCACACGAGACAATAAATATAACACATACACAGCCTCTTTAGCAAGAACATTCGTTTCTATCTTCAATTCGAAAAGTAATCTTACATACATACATACATACATATCGTCACGCCTATCTCCCGTAAGGGTTGGGAGAGACCACAGATCTCCATCCGCTACGTTGTGGGCTTGTTGGGGCTGCCTTCGGATTAAATATATATTAATGGACTACAGATATTTATTCCGAGTCTGGTTATCCGCTAATCCACATGGAACATGGAACAAGCATGGAAAAATAAGGCCCGTGCTCAGCTGTGGAACATATATGGGCTATCAAAAAACATACATATAAATATACTCTGCAAACTAAAAATGCGCGATAGTTCAGTGAAAACTTTCATAAGGATGTAAATTAAAGATGACGAAGAAGTAATAGGGGGGGGGAAGACCATAAAGGAATGAGAAAGGAACTAGGCATCCGGTCACAATGTTCGAAACGCGGTGACGAAGTGAAAGATGACCACTTTACATAGAAAATCTGTGAGAGTATGGTATATATATGTATATATTACAATTTTAGTATTTTTTATTGTACTTCTTGTTTGAGAACGAAACCCTATCATCGATAGACTCAACGGCTTCATTCTCTGTCATTGTGGAGGGATATTGCATTTCTCAGCATTTATAGCTTTCGCCATAGGGCATTCTTCGAGGTAATTTCGGAATAACTCCTGTCGCTGAATTCCATTACCGTACATCTCGCCAAAAATAAAAGTATCATTCACCATACGTATGAATGGTGATTCAATACGGTGCATTGTTCTCTAAACTTCATGCCACGCACCAGCACAATGGTTACCAGCTATCATTATTCAGTGGTATTTCCGAACTGATACATTGGAACCTCTAAAGGAATCCTTGTATAACCTCAAAAAATGTCTTGCGGCGTTGATTTATTTCCATCATGCGACACTCATTTTTGCCTCCCTATCCCATATGGACAGTCAAAAGTTTTACTTAGCTAAGATCCGCGACAAGCAAAACAATAACAGAAAATTAATAATGTGTGTTTTTTCCGTTGGGTTTAGTGGATTTATTTGGAACTTAAACTTTTCGGTTGTCTACCGTAGAGTCTACTATACCTGAAGATGCCTCGTGTTGGGGCGAAACACGTGTTGTTTACAAGATGGAAAAGTGATAATGTGTGTTTGGTGTTGTGTATAGTGGTTAGTGGGTGGAGAGTTGATGGCCGATTTTCGGTAAGTTTTTGGTTTAAGTTCCAAATAAATCCACTAAACCCAACGGAAAAAACACACATTAATTTTCTGTTATTGTTTTACTTGTCGCGGATCTTAGCTAAGTAAAACTTTTGACTGTCCTCCTGACTCTATTAATAATCCCTATCCCATAAAAAATATAGAGCATTATGAAGAGACGAGAGCGAAATGAAAAAAAAACAAGACAATTTTATTGAGATTAAAGTAAACAAAACTACTGACTTGGAGTGAAAAGAAAAGGATTGTTTTCTGCTTCAGTTCATCATAAAGAATATCAAAGTAATTCCAAAGTTGACGAACAAAAATATTTCTCGAAAGTTTCGCGGGCGAATTTGACTTTGCCCATTCAACTGTATAATAGTTCACAGACAAAATAATGCAACAGAACACGAAACCGCAAGATTTATTTTTAATATTTTTATAGTGGCGGAGCCACGCTGCAGACGAATACTTTGTCAAGAATGGCATATTATTTGTCTGTAGCATGAATGGGACGGCTCGCCCGGGGAAGCACCACACTCCTGCAGAATACCAGCCAGAGTGGTGACTTAGCTACCGCGCTTCGTCCGATGAGCGGTTAAGTTCCGGATCCCCAACCCCCCTCCCCCTTCCATATTGACACTTTCCTTAAAGGCCGGCCAGCAACGCTTATGCACTACCTATGGCACTGCGGATGTTTATGGGCGGAGTTGATTGCTTTCCATCAGGTGATACGCCCGTTCATTTGCCTTCCTATCCCATAAAAAAACATAAATATATATATATATATATATATATATATATATATATATATATATATATATATATATATATATATATATATATATATATATATATATATATATATATATATATATATATACACACACACACGTGTGCCAAGACGTGGTCTCCACTTTGGCACTCGTCTACTCTAGCGATTGGTGATACTCTGACAAACATTACCAGCCCATTGCCACTATCCATTCTATCCACCAGGGACTCCGAGCATGGCCCTCCCTATACCTCTTTAAGCTTGTGAAGCAGGCGAACTATCTGTATGTACGTTTTTGTACCATGAGAGAGTACATGCAGGACATATGTATATATGCTGGTTATGAATTGGAAACTGGAAATTTTGGTGATGACCTGACACAAAGATATTTCGAGGAAACTTGGACCCATTATATATCAATTCATATTACATATAGTTTTTATTTCAAACTCGAATAATACTTTCCTAAAAGTACAATATACCAAAAAAAAAATTGCAAATAAATCAAATCCAATATTTCCGGTGACCATATTTCTGGCGAAAAATACGATCAAATTTGGTAGGCACGCATTCATTTCACGTTACAAGCGTCGGGTGCGTGGAATGAATAAGTCAACGCGTAGCAAGGGAAAAACGACTTTAAATGCATAAAATAAAACTGGTTTCAAACCTGAACTTTTACTGATAAAAGAAATGGAAATTAAATATATCGGAAAGTTGTAAATTGAAGATGGATACATTCTTCTTTACACGCACCTTCCTGTGGAACCATATCGTATCTCCTCGCTTTGGAGACACTCCCCTTAATCTTAAGCCGTATATCGGAATCCTTGGCGTTGACATATCGTATGACGTCCAGTTCCGCGGCCATCTGGAAGAAAAGGCCAAGCTGGCCTCGAAAAAGCTGGGTGTGCTTAGTAGAGCGAGACAATATTTCACATCTGGCCATTGCCTCCAACATTACAAGGCACAAGTCAGGCCACACATGGAATACTGTTCTCACCTCTGGGCCGGGGCTCCCCAGTATCAACTTCTTCCATTTGATCGCATTCAAAGTCGTGCGATCTGCGAAGACCGACTGCGGTGCGTTTCTCCCGTAACTTCTTTCCGCGCACCACCAGTTTGTGGAATAAGCTACCCTCGGCTGTCTTTCCGAACCGTTAGGACATTGGAACCTTCAAAAAACAAGCCTATACATACCTGAAAGGCCGGCAACGCTTCCGCGACTCCTGCGGTGTCGCGGTTGTCCATGGGCGGCGTTGATTGCTTTCCATCAGGCGATACGCTTCTTCGTTTACCCTCCTATCCCATAAAAAAAAACCAGCTATCTTCAGCAGTATATCAATATATACGATACCTGTGTAATGGCCCCGGCGTAGCAGATGTCTATGAGTGGTGTTGATTGCTTTCCTTCAGGCGAATTAGCATAAATAAGTTAAAATAAATTATAATACTGAAATCAAACGTTAATTTATTTTTAAATAATGTCTAAACTTATATACTATACACGATTATAGTGTCTCTGTGTTCTCAAATACAAATACGAAGTCCTAAATCAATTTTAAATGCAGCTGAACAAGTTCTGCTTAAGAGCTTTTAACGCTCTATTCGCCTGTAAACGTTTTCCGTGCAATATTGATCCCGGTCTACTTTAGTCATCCATCTCATGTGAATGGTGCAATTGATAAGATTTCGTGGTTATCATAAACACTTCTGTACCGTTAATTGTTATTATTTAGACGTGTGACCATACATAACGCGTCATAATGTTTATAATTGGATAAAACTTTTAAGAAACATTCCATGTTATTAGAACTAATGTCATGAGTTCAATTCTTCCATCGGACTATTGATGTGAATACATCTTCCTAGAGGCTAGGACATACCTTTTTTACAGTAAACTCAATACTATCGTATCACTACTTGTCTTCCATTGCGGTAGTATCATATCCCTATCGTCCTGTCTAAATCCATCTTTCCTTTCCCTTGCACTTTCCTTACTTCTCTATCCTTATACCTTACTCCCCGCTAATTCATGGTCTACAATGATAATGGATGCGTGTCTAGGGGCGAGCTAAGTCACAAGCGTGCCAACCGTCCCGAAATTGGGTCCTCTAGCTTCCCTTGCGGCTCGTGGGATTCACTATGACGAATTTTAATATACCTTATTTGTCAATCCTTCTTTGCTTCCTCCACACTCATTCGTCTTTCCATCCATTCTTCCTCTCACATTCATTTACAGGTCATTTATGTCCCACTACTGAGCACAGACCTCTCCATTTCTGGAGGAAGGAACTTTTTAACCCACCACGCTTGTCCAATGCGGATTGACGGTATATACATACATACATATCGTACATACATACGTATGTATTTAATGCCAAAATAAAAACTAAATAGATATTAAATATAACATATAAAATAGAGAGGGCAAGAGTAGCAGTAGATTTATTATATTTAACAACGAAAGACCCATATGATCACAAACAAACAGATGTAGTTACATAGATGTAGGCATTTGAATTTCACCCTCAAAATATACGAAGAACGTCGTGATCACTTAAATTCAAGAAATGTTATTTCGAAAGCGAATCACGTTCTTAGCAAAGTGGAGGGAGCTTTAGGAGGAAAGTATGGAAAAGTTCCGTTCGCGCTTCCGCCTAATCCGGCCCATAATTCTAAAGAAGTTATTTACTCATAATTTAGGGGGAATTCCCTCGGAGCAGGGAATCAAGTAAATTATTACATCGCTTATTTTAAACAAAAGAATAATACAGTCTAAAATTGAAAGAATAAATGACGAGAGAGATCATGACTTAATTTTTCAAACGGCTCGACGAAAACTAAATTAAATTCTCGATAACTCTACTTGTGATATTATTAAAAAGTTTGAGTATTTCTTATCGTTTATCTTATGATAAATGAAGCAAGTATTACTTTGCGGGGACCCATTACTCTGTGGACAGTCAGAATTTTCACTTAGCTTGTTGCTGAAATAGAAAAATAATAATAATTTGTGTTTTTACTGGAAGGAGTACATTTATGGGCAACTTAAACTAAATCTTACCGAAAAATGGCCGCCAGCAACTCTCAACTTCCCAATCACTATCAACAAAACCAAACACACACCACCACTCTTCCACAGTGTACACGACACGTGTTTCACCTCTACACGAGGCATCATCAGGTATAGTAGGAGACTCTACGGAAGACAACTGTTAAGTATTAAATTAACCGTTGTCTTCAATAGTGTTTCGTCTTATGTAAGGTTCAAAGGCACTTTTAAATCTACACGAATAAATAAATGTGAAATAGACGACCGATCGGCTCAGTGGCGGGGCCCTCCGCCCGCGGAGTCAATGGTCGCGAGTTCGATTCCCGCATCGGAATAAATATTTATATGGATTTATAAATGTTTATTCCGAGTCTGGTAACCCCACCAATCCGCATTTCTTTTCCTGCCCTTTTCTTTCTTCTCTATCCTTTCCCTTCGTCTCCGCCAATCCACGGTCTGCCGTACCAAAGGGCTGATCTCCATTCTCCCTTGCGGCTTGTGGGATTCACTAAGACAAATTTAATATACCTAATTTGTCGAAAATGGCGGTGACGTGGTTCGCCACCCGTCACGTCCTGATCCTCACGAGGGCGAAAAACGACCAATGACGAGCCGTTTCGCTGCGATGAATGGCAGCAGATGGAGCTCTGTGGTCCCTGCCAACCCCTGCGGGGGGATAGGCGTGAATATATAAAAAAAATAAAATAAAAATAAAGAATACAATGAAATGTGCGAAATGAAAGAAGTTCACCAAATTAATAAAATAAATGAAACGAATAATAAAACGAATACAATTGATGAAGTGAAATAAATTATGTAAAATTCTTTCATATAAATATATTTCACATAAGATTTTAGGCTCTACTCTATATTATATTATTTTTTTTATATATATTCAAGCCTATCCCCCGCAGAGATTGGCAGAGACCACAGAGCTCCATCCGCTACCATTCATCGCAGCGAAACGGCTCTCCATTGGTCGCTTCTCGCCCTCGTGTCGGTCGGCACACTTGCGACTAGGCTCGCCCTTAGCCACGCATCCTTTGGCACGGCAGACCGTGGATTGGCGGAGAGGAAGGAAAGGATAGAGAAAAAAGGAAAGGGCAGGAAAGGAAATGCGGATTGGGGGGGGGTTTATCAGACGACGATGATGACAGACGATGCGGGGATCGAACCCGCGGCCATTAACTCCGCGGGCGGAGGGCCCCGCTACTGAGCCAATCGTTTGTATGGCTCTATATTAGCTTACAAATAAAGCTTTATATAATTCAAAGAAGTGACAATATAAAGTTTTACTATAATATTATTTCTGACCGAAACGGAGCCGCGGTAATCCTGGATATCCATCACCGAGGCCGTTCACAAATTCAACGTAAGATAAAAGTAATAAAAAACGCTCCAGTTGACACGCAAACACCGGCGGCCGGCGCACCTGCGGATCAGAATGAAAAATATTAAATCTCAAGTAATCCTGGCTGGTAAGCCCCTCAAAATGTCACAGTTACGGGCGACCCGCTGATAATGTACCGATGGTGGTGGCTTTATAATGTAAGTTGTACAAATGAAAATTATTTTAGTGGCGCAGCCTCCCACCCACGGAGCCATTGGTCGCGGGTTTGAACTCGCATCGGAATAAATATATGTATTGTTAATGATTCATCAACGACCGAGGCGAGAGGAACGGGGCGCGCGGAGGAGACGGCATGATCGGGGGACAGCGGCCAGTCGGCGGGCACTACGTGCATGGTTCTTCTGATGCACACTACGTGCATTGGTGGTCTTGACTCAGATGTCACAGAAGAAGAAAAGATAATTTATAAGACATCAACCCAAATCAAAACATGAATCATCATCAACATCAACAGCCTGCGACAGCCAGCTACCCTGTGCAGATCGTCGCACCATTTAGCCGAGAGGGCGTCCAACACTACGTTTGCCAAGACTCGGTCTATACTCCAATACCATATGTATGGCCTACAGATATTTATCCCGAGTCTAGTAACGCCGCCAATCCGCATTGGACAAGCGTGGTGGGTTAATGTCCGTTCCTCTAGAAATGGAGGCGCCTGTGCTCAGCAGTGGGACCTATATGGGCCGTGGGAAAAAATTACGTTCGTATAAAAATTGTTCTCGGAAAAAACAAAGATCAAAAGATCAAAGTGTTTGCCGAAGAGAGATTGGAACGCCGAGATCATTGTATAAAAGGGGATACCACAGGAAAGGACCGATACTATCTATCGCTATTTGAACTCGTAAAGGTACTATGTAAAAATTTCAACGAACAAAGGATTTGAGTACTTCGTTTTTTCCAATCCAACATTTACATACAAAAATCCGTGTCGTATTTATTACAAGTACATATTTGGCGAAAAAAAATTATGAAATTTTATGAAAAAAAATATTTTAATTTCTAATCAATGTTTGACTTATGAATTTTTTAAGACAAACTCAAATTTAAGGTTAAGTAACATACTTCCATACAACCCGTATCTCCGATTTAACTCCCTTAAGGGGCGATTTTTTTAAAATAAATTTTGTATCCATACACTTCGATATTTAAATTAAATTAAAAGAAAACGACCTTGGTCCTGGAAACAAATTAGCGCTCGCGATACTAGGGCGTCTAGGTCATCACTGGTTGTTTTTTGTTTATGAGATATGAAAGCCAACGAGCAGGCGTGCCACATGATAGAAGCAATCAACACCGCCTATAGACATCCGCAGCGCTAAGCGCTATAGGCAGTGCGGAAGCGTTGCCGACCTTTAAGGAAGGAAGTGGGAGGAGCAGGGGAGGGTGTTGGACCTCTGGAACCCAGCCGCTCACCGTACGAAGCGCGGTAGCTAAGCTACCACTCGGAAGCCAGTATTCTGTGGGAGTGTGGTACTGCTCTGGGCGAGCCGGCCCATTCATTCTACAGACAAATAATATGCCATTCTTGACAAAGTATTCGTCTGCAGCGTGGCTCAACCAATTCAAAAAAGTTTTGTTTATTTCATAAAATAATTAAATAATTATATTAATTCATTACATACTGTATACTGCATTCAAAGAATAAAGAATGCTAGGCTATTCGTCACTGAGAGATTTCTTCATAGTGTACTTCTAACGCTTTGTTTCATTTCTGTATTTACAATGTCACGTTACACTGCATGCGGACAAAAAATCTTGCGACCTCTCGTAGAATCAAAGAAAACACGTGAACTGCTAAGATATGGAGATATTTTTAGCTTACAGTTCCAAAGCTACTCACTTGAAAATGCGTTTTTGTATACTTGAAACGCTATTTGTAGTGGATTGTTTTATTTTGTTCATACGGGAATTTTGCTAAAGGGAAGTAGCTAAGTGGCGAAACTACCGATTTTGTAGGGTAGGCCGTAGGTTCGATTTCCACATTGGAATAAACATACATATGTATTAATATCAATATCAATCCGTGGCAGTCAACTGCTGGACATAGGCCTCATTCAAGGCGAGCCACCTATTTACCGATCTTCGGCTACACGCACCCAGTCTCTGCCGGTCGCATTGCGCAGATCGTCGCCCCATCTTACAGGGGAGCGTCCCACACTACGTTTGCCGAGTGTCGGTCTACATTCGAACATTCGTCTACTCCAACGATTCTCATTTCTCCAACAAATGTGTCCAGTCCATTCAGTCTGCTACCTTGAATAGCTATGTCGGTGACTCTGGTATATTTATGTATATATATTTATTATATGTATATATATTTATCCTACAGACATTTATCCCGACTATCCATGTCTCGTCAATCAGCCTGGGACTAGCGTGGTAAGTTATATACATACATCCAGAAATGCGAAGTCCCTGCCCAGCTGTCTGACAAATAAAAAAAATAATTTCCTGTATTTTTGTTTCACTGCTGGTCATGAACCTCTCTAATTCTAGAGAAACGAACATGCCACCACGCTTGTCCAATGCAGGTTGGCGGGGTAATAACATTAGAAACAACTATTTATAGGCCAAACATATATTTATTTCGAAGCGGTGATTAAACCCGTAACCATTGACTCTGTAAGCGGCAGCCCCATCAATTGGTCGTCCTTATTGCCTCAAAATACAAAGAAAATAACATAAGGTTACACACAATACGTCGAGGAAGAGAATAGTGATAGAGCCACGCTGCAGACGAATTATTTGTAAAGAATAATTCGTCTGCACGCACGGGGAAGTACCACATTCCCGTAGAAATCCGGCGTCGGAGTGGAAGTTTAGCTACTGCGCTTCGTACGGTGAGCGGCTGAGTTTCGGAGGCCTAACACCCTCCCCCTCCCATAATGACACTTTCCTTAAAGGTCGGCAACGCTTCCGCACTGTCTATGACGCTGCGGATGTCTATTTTGGCAGGCGTTGTTTGCCTTCCTATCCCGTAAAAAAAGAGGAGAGACTAAGCTTTTGCTACCGGTAAGTGACTTTTTCCTATAGCGCTAAAATGTTTATAAATATCAAATAATACATTACAATATAATCTAATAAGAAATATATCAAGTCAGCGCCATCTAGTTCGAAATACACAACCAAAGATACCCGTCAAATAAAAATTACAAAAGCTTTTTTACGTCCGTTCACCTTACGTGTACCTGTTTCATTCTTTCCGTTAGCCGTAGTTGCCGTGAAATGGCGGCCAGATCCTTTCAAAACTTGGACATTGATTAAATTACTGTTCGGCTCTATTGTAGTGAGATTTCAGTATTTTTACACGGCTGAGATACGGGTACAAAGGATTAGTTTGAACTTAACGCGATGTGAAACCTCGACTAGTTTTATCGATAAATTTAATTTTATTTATTTACTTCTTGAACATGTTGTAACTTTGTGAAGGAAAGAAATTAAATTTTAAACAAACAGTTTTAAAAAAAACAGTTGAAATTTTCTATTGGTCCTAGAACTATGAGATTCAAACCGCGAGTATTTATATTCGAAGCAGTATTTTTATCTGATCCGAATATAGAATAAAAACAAACTAACATCTGCGGCATTTACAACTTTTTCGCTTTTATATATACATACATACACACATACATACGTACATATATTTCAACACGCCTGTTTCCCGTAGAGGTAGGCAAAGACCACAGATCTTGGCTCTTTCTTTACTTCATCCACACTCATCATTCTCTTCATACAAGCTCGTCGGTTAATAATACTGTAGCGTGTAAAAAGAAGTAATAAAATATAAAAGGTTTTATTTTATTCAAATAAAAAGTTTCATATATGGACAGTCAAAAGTTTTACTTAGCTAAGATCCGCGACAAGCAAAACAATAACAGAAAATTAATAATATGTGTTTTTCTGCTGGATGAAGTGGATTTATTTAGAACTTAAACCTAAAACTTACCGGAAGACAATTGAAACTTTTCGGTTGTCTTCCGTAGAGTCTACTATACCTGAAGATGCCTCGTGTTGGGGCGAAACACGTGTCTTTTACAACATGGAAAAGTGGTAATGTGTGTTTGGTGTTGTGTATAGTGGTTCGTGAGTGGAGAATTTATGGCCGATTTTCGGTAAGTTTTTGGTTTAAGTTCCAAATAAATCCACTTCATCCAGCAGAAATACACACATTATTAATTTTCTGTTATTGTTTTGCTTGTCGCAGATCTTAGCTAAGTAAAACTTTTGACTGTCCATTTAGTGATGGATTTCCGCAAAGTAACGCCTGACTCCGTTAAAAATCTTAAAAAGTTTCAATAAATTAGTGATACATTTATCAATATATCATACACATTGACCTGAACTTTCTTAAGAAGAACATATTTTAATTATACATATATAAAGATTGAATATTTTTAAATCATGCCTTTAAAATAGACCGAGTTTTTCCAAAGTTAATTAATAATCGAAGCGGAGCACTAATTAACACAATTAATTTCTCTAAAGAGCACGTCTTCCAACAGCAAAAAATGCTGCCTTTTACAGTTATTAATTATATAAAATACGAGAAGGGAAAGTTGGTGCAATTAATTTATCGACTTCTATTATATTCATTTAGCAAGCAGCGACTTAATAAAGCGTGATGCAGCAAAAATAAAAGTAACTTTGTTGGCGCAGCGACCTGAAATGTAATACACATTACATTACATAATCTAACAGCCGGTTTGGCTGTTAGATTTGGGCCAGTCCCAATGGCATCCTGAGGCCATTTGCCGACAGGTTTAATTGTACATTATTAATATATACTTAAGTTCAAACGTACATGAGTGAATGTAATAAAGTGGTGTATTTAAAGGGCTAAAATTAGTTTTATAAGTGTGAATCACATTTTTTTTGGGATAGGAGGGCAAACGAGCAAGCGTGTCGCCTGATGGAAAGCAATCAACGCCGTACATAGACAACCGCGACACCGCAGGAGTTGCAGAAGCGTTGCCGGCTTTTTAGGTATGTATAGACTTGTTTTTTGAAGGTTCCAATGTCGTATCGGTTCGGAAAGACTGCCGAGGGTAGCTGGTTCCACCAACTGGTGGTGCGTGGAAAGAAGTTACGAGAGAAAAGCACCGTAGTAGATCGTCACTCATCCAGATGGTAGGGATGGGATTTTCCTTTACGGCGAGTTGTGCGATTGTGGAATTCAGCGGCGGGAATTATTCCAAACAATTCCTCGGAGCACTCCCCATGATAGAAGCGGTAAAAAATGCTGAGAGATGAGACATCTCTTTGCAGCGCTAGAGAATTAAGCCGATCGGTGAGATCTTGGTCATCGACGATTCGGATCGTACGACTTTGAATGCGGTTAAACGGAAGAAGTTATTACTGGGGAGCCCCGGCCCAGAGGTGAGAACAGTATTTCATGTGTGGCCTGACTTGTGCCTTGTACAGTTGGAGACAATGGCCAGATGTGAAATACTGTTTCGCTCTACTGAGCACACCCAGCTTTATAATTTGAAATTAACAATATCTAATTCATTAAAAAATGTAGGTTTTCCTTATCTAGTCAGTCTAATGGTTTAATATGCCATATCTAGTATAATATTTTTAAACGTGCCATCTTGTGTAGTAATTTTAAAATTATACAAACTCCATTTATATAATTTGTTCAGATGATACTATCAACGTCTCCCACAAACTTTTACCTTTCACCCGTTTCATTCTCACCGCAAATTGATCGCAAAATTCGCATCTCAGCTAAATTGAGTTTGGAAATAAGATAGACGTAGAAGAGAATCGTCAATTGGGTAGAAATTTATTTTCATTTGAAATTACGAATGGATATAATCTGCAGACATACCTAAGCACATACGAACGGTAAATATCACAAGGAGTTTCTTTTTTTATGGCTTAGGAAGGCAAACGAGTAGGTGTGTCACCTGATGGAAAGCAACCAACGCCGCCCATAGACATCCGCAACGCCATAGGCAGTGCGGAAGCGTTGCCGACCTTAAAGGAAAGTGAAATTATGGGAGTGGGAGGGTGAGTGGGACTCGAAGGGGGAGTGGGAATCGGAGGGGATGGGGAGTGGGACTCGGAGGGAGAGTGGGATTGGGAATCAGAGGGGGCGTGGGAAGGTGAGGGTGTTGGGCCTCCGAAAATCAGACCGCTCACCGTACAAAGCGCGGTAGACAAGCTACCACTCAGACGCCGGTTTTCTGCGGGAGTGTGGTACTTCCCCGGGCGAGCCGGCCCATTCATGCTACAGACAAATAATATGCCATTCTTGACAAAGTATTCGTCTGCAGCGTGGCTCTACCACTAATAAAAGTTATTTAATATCTTTCCAACCGTATGTTGTATGTTCCACTACGCAAATATGCGCAACAGAAATGGATTCCATCCTCATTAACTTGATGGCTGGCCGTCCGATTTCCGATAAAAAATTAACTTTGTTGGCGCAGCGACCAAAAATGGATCTTGGCCTCCGAATAGATCTTACGCCACCGTGCCCTGTCCTGCGCCACCTTCTGCCAGTTGCAGACTTAAGGATTGCGCAAGTCATCCCCGATCATGTCTCTCGTCTGCTCTAACGATTGTCGGATCTCCGACAAACGTGACTAGCCCATTGCCACTTTAATTTACTAATTCGAAAGACTATGTCGGTAACTTTGATTCTCTGGCGGATTTCTTCCAGAGATCTACCAGAGAAACTCCGAGCATAGCTCTCTCCATAGCTCTGAGCGACTGTGAGCTTGTGAAGTAGACGGACTGGCAGTGTCCGTTTCGACGCCGTAGGAGAGTATAGGTAAGACACACTGATCGAAGACATTTGTCTTCAGGCTCTGTGGTATGGGCGATATATATTATTATTATATAATTATATATATAATAATATTATTATTATATATATAATTAAAATTAATAGTCACTGTTCGTAGTTTCCATGCTTCCGTGTTTACGATTGGTTCCATCTTGAAAGATCCACTTTTGGAACTGACATGATGTTGCTGTTATCAAGATAATTTATTTTTCCGAAGGTTTTTTCTAATGCTATTTTTAACTATGCAGGACGTCCACTAACAACTAGTCTTTTTATAAAATTTTGTTATTCTTTTGTGTAGAATAGTGAACGCTGTTGAATTGCACCATTTTCACGGCTTTTACACTTGCCCGCGTATTCTATTCACGTAGCTGAAAGGACGGTGTAGCGCGACAGGAATGGACCCTGCAATTTGATCGCGTCTGTCTAGCGATTGGATAGTTTCCATTCAAATTCCAGACGTAGTTTGTTTTTAAATATTCAGGACGTCACATTTGTTTGTATATATTTTATCATACGTTATTTATTGCTTCGTTCAATCAATCAACGGCCTGCGGCAGTCCACTGCTGGATATGGGCCTCCCCCATGAAGCGCCACCAGGCCGATCTTCGGCTTCACGCATCCAGTTTCTGCCAACCACCCTGCGCAGATCGTCGCATCATCTTGCCGGGGAGCGTCCCACACTACGTTTATTGAGACGCGGTCTCCACTCCAGCACTCGTCTTCTCCAACGATTGTCGGATCTCCGACAAACGTGACCAGCCCATTGCCACTTTAGTTTGCTAATTCGAAAGGCTATGTCGATGACTTTAGTTCACTGACGGATTTGTTCATTCCTAATCATATCCACCAGAGAAACTCCGAGCATAGCTCTCTCCATAGTACTCTGAGCGACTCTGAGCTTGTGAAGCAGACGGACTGTGAGCGTCCACGTCTCGGCACTGTAAGAGAGTACACGTAGAACACTCAGGTCGAATTTGAAGATGATTGCTTTATTATTATTAAGCAGCAATAGGTCAGTTGGTTGGGAATGCGTTTATGATCTAAGATCATGGGTTTGATCAGACATTGGATTGCTATGTGGACCACACTGTCTTAGCACAAGCGTAAGATAATAGCAATATCAAAACGTTGCTAGTCTTGTTCAAAAAACAATTATGTGTGTGTGTTAGTGTATGTATGTGTGTGTGCGTGTGTGAGTATAGAATAGAGCCACCCAATTTCTTTCCATGGATGTCCTACAAGATAACTCTGGGAACGAATACATATAAGGGTATCAGCGTCTACTGAGTCGTTTATAAAATTTAGAGTTATGTGTTTTACGAACTAACTAGAACAAACTTACCCTCTATTTCTTTACAGTTATTGCAGGTAATGCAGCAGCTTTATAGAATATTTATGATAACGAACGGCCTTCATAATGCAGCTCAGAATATTTAAGTAAGTGTCCCGGGGAAATTATGCAAGTACTTATTTTAAATGTTAGTTGTTTTAAAGTTTTACTCTATCATTTTAAACATGCAAATCAGTTTAATCTTAAAGTTTTGCAGGCGATTTAAAATTTTCAAAGAAAGTTATATTTTTTGTATAGATATACATCCTTGTATTGCAGTGCAATAGACTGGGACAAAGGAGATAATGTCTCAAAGATGAAGGTTCCTCCACTATCCAAATTTTTAGGTCTTAATCGCGTCAGCTAGCTTTCTTTTCGGTTCCACGAGTCCAAATTCTGCCAAACGTTATATATTATATGCAGATTGTCACTCCATCTAATCGGGGGACTTCCAAAACTACGCTTGTTAAGATGCGGTCTCCACTCTAGCACTCGTCTACTCCAATGGTTGTCGGTTCTTTGACAAACGTGACCAGTCCATTTGTCACTCTAGTTTTCAAACATGGAATGTCAAATCGGTAACTTTGGTTTTCCCCGCAGTTAAACTCCCAGCAATGTCCTGACTATAGCCCTTGGAGCAACTGTAATAAATAAAAAAATATATTTTTTTCACAGCCCACATAGCGACAAACAAAACAAACAGAAAATTAATAATGTGTGTTTTTCTGTTGGGTTAAGTGGATTTATTTGGAACTTAAACCAAAAACTTACCGAAAATCGGCCATCAATTCTCCACCCACCAACCACTATACACAACACCAAACACAAATTATCACTTTTCCATCTTGTAAACGACAGTGTTTCGCCCCAACACAAGGCATCTTCAGGTGAAGTAGACTCTACGGAAGACAACCGAAACGCACTTTTCGGTAAGTTTTTGGTTTAAATTTTCAAAGAAAGTTATATTTTTTGTATAGATATACATCCTTGTATTGCAGTGCAATAGACTGGGACAAAGGAGATAATGTCTCAAAGATGAAGGTTCCTCCACTATCCAAATTTTTAGGTCTTAATCGCGTCAGCTAGCTTTCTTTTCGGTTCCACGAGTCCAAATTCTGCCAAACGTTATATATTATATGCAGATTGTCACTCCATCTAATCGGGGGACTTCCAAAACTACGCTTGTTAAGATGCGGTCTCCACTCTAGCACTCGTCTACTCCAATGGTTGTCGGTTCTTTGACAAACGTGACCAGTCCATTTGTCACTCTAGTTTTCAAACATGGAATGTCAAATCGGTAACTTTGGTTTTCCCCGCAGTTAAACTCCCAGCAATGTCCTGACTATAGCCCTTGGAGCAACTGTAATAAATAAAAAAATATATTTTTTTCACAGCCCACATAGCGACAAACAAAACAAACAGAAAATTAATAATGTGTGTTTTTCTGTTGGGTTAAGTGGATTTATTTGGAACTTAAACCAAAAACTTACCGAAAATCGGCCATCAATTCTCCACCCACCAACCACTATACACAACACCAAACACAAATTATCACTTTTCCATCTTGTAAACGACAGTGTTTCGCCCCAACACAAGGCATCTTCAGGTGAAGTAGACTCTACGGAAGACAACCGAAACGCACTTTTCGGTAAGTTTTTGGTTTAAATTCCAAATAAATCCACTTAACCTAACAGAAAAACACACATTATTAATTTTCTGTTATTGTTTTGCTTGTCGCGGATCTTAGCTTAGTAAAACTTTTGACTCCATCATGACATCCATATAGTGATGAATTTCCGCAAAATAACGCCTGACTCCCTTAATAACCACATAGTATGCTCAACTGTTGAGCACGGGTCTCTCCGTTTCTGGAGGAAGGGACTTTAACCCACCAAGCTTGTCAAATGCGGATTGGCGAGATTACCAGACTCGGAATAAATATCATACATAGTATATTTATGCGATGCGGGAATATATATATCTAGTATCTAGTATATTAATACTAGATACTATATATCTGTCTATCTGTGTATCTAGTATGGTAATACGTACTGTAAATAATTATGTAGCGTGTTACTGCAGAATGAAATATACGTATCTGTATGTTTGTCCCACTTCGTTAAGCTTAACCACTTAATCGAGGCAGTTGTATTTCTCCAGGTAAGCCCTTTAAATTTGCTGTTTAATTCTAAATGTTTGGAAGAACGCTGTTTACAAAAGCGATTGCCATTATGAGCTTCAATTTATAATAAGCCCCGGGTATTTCCCAGCTAACATTTTACTAACACGAGATAAAAACCTTGATGGGTTTTACTTGCATTATTTTTTCCTATTTTTGTATAGAGCAAGCATATTTGTGATAAAATTTCGATCTGTAAGATCAAGAACGCACAGATAGGCCGTCCACCACAGACGAAGATACGATACGAACAGAAATCGAGAACAACCCACGCTCGACATTACGCCAATTAGCAGAATGGTACCTATATAATTTACTAAATGTATATCAATATTTAAATGAGCTGCATTTTAATTGTCCTAAAATATCGGCACGAACTTTCCGTACAACCTATTATTTATAACGTTCCAAATAAGCGAAATGAGCAATTTATATACTGACACGAATAAGTCACACCGGGCTACAGATAAATAATTCTATTTGTTAAATGGGTTGATAAATAGTTCGTCACATATATGTGACGCTGGTAGTGAAATGGAGGGTGTGCCAGATTGTAGCGGATGGTGTTCTGTGGCCTCTGCCAACCCCTGCGGGAGATAGGCGTGAAGACATATGTTAAATGGATTAATAAATAGTTCGTCACATATATGTGACGCTGGTAGTGAAATGGAGGGTGTGCTGGGTTGTAGCGGATGGTGTTCTGTGGTCTCTGCCAACCCCTGTGGGAGATAGGCGTGAAGATATATGTTAAATGGGTTGTTAAATAGTTCGTCACATATATGTGACGCTGGTAGCCAAATGGAGGGTGTGCCACGTTGTAGCGGATGGAGTTCTGTGGTCTCTGCCAACCCTTGCGGGAGATAGGCGTGAAGATATATGTTAAATGGGTTGATAAATAGTTCGTCACATATATGTGACGCTAGTAGCAGCGAAATCGTTAATGTAAATTTGATGATGATTCTATCAAGAAATATAGCAACGAAATTGGTTGCGGTTTATGCCATAGAACTCATCAACAAATGGCAACGACAAAACTTTTAACGACTTACAAACACAATTTCCCGTTGCATCACAATAAAAAAATTGATATCGTTTTAACGGAGGGAAAATATGACTACCGCATTTAATTTGTTCGTGTTTCCTTTGAATGAAAACAAACTTGAAAATGATTGAGAGTGGGTATTTTCATTTTAAATTACAATTATGTGGTTTGAAGAACAAATTTGTTTCTGAAGCAAATTTACCATTTCAGATGTAAGAAAAATATATTAAATTAATGAATTATATATACATAATGATATATTTATATGAATTGACATTAATAAAGCCTCAAATAAATTCATTTTTAAAGCTTTTCAATTCTTTCTTTTATTATTTATTTTTTCGTGAACTAATGTGTATATGTATGTATAGATATAAAGCTCTAGTGTTATTTTACACCACTAAAGCCACAATTAAAAAAAACGTTTTAAAAATTCTCTCAGACAATAATTATTATTAAATATACACATATGCACACACTCCGACACACACACACTCTGTATGCACACACACACAGACACACACACACATGTGTGCGTGTATGTGTGCATACAGAAATCCATTATTTAGATTCGTTTGTGAACTACCTAAGATTTTATGTGCATATTAACCGATAAAAACACAACACCACTTTTCAACAATTCACACAACGCCTTTCGCCACAACATTAGGCATTCTTAGGTGTAATCGACTCTACGAAAGACAATCGTCGGAAGATAACGGGAGCCTCCCTGTTTCTGGGGGAATGGACCATTATCGTGGACCAAAGTGGATTGGTGGGACATCCAGACAAATAATAAATACCTGTAAGCCATACTTATCCTGATGTCGGATCCAACGCGCAAACAATAACTGCAGAATCAATAATTACAGATACGGAACCGAACTTTGCCACTGAGTCATCGGCGAAGTTAGGTCGTCATTGTCTGTATAAATATCAGGCCACGGCAGTCCACTGCTGGATGGAGTCCTCACCCAAGGTCACCTCACTCAGTCTGCCAGCCACCTTGTGCAGATCGTCGCTCCATCTACCAGGCATCCCACACTACGTTCGTCGAGACGTGATCTCCAGTCCAACACTCGTTTACTCCAGCGATTTTCGGTTCTCCGTCAAGAGTGTCCAGCTTATTGTCACTTCAGTTATTTTCAGTATGACGCATCTAAATTAACTGCAAACTTTCCCGAGTACATCAATTTGCATATTTGCGATGGCTAGAGTACGTTTCAGTATTCAAGTGCCTTAAGATAGCTGGAATTTCGAATGAATCACTTGCATAATTACTCTCTAGGAATATTTCAAATTATTTTTATAAATGAGTTATGAAAAATGAAAATCCTGTTATGAAAATGAAGTAAAAGTTTTGTAGGGATTTTAGTAAATATATTTTTTTTATGTCACGTACTTTGTGAAAGCGCTTTTTCATATAAAATGATATCTCCAGGTAAGCTTATCTTCTACTGGTATTAAGTATTTAGGTAGATACAATACGTTTTAAAATCAAACAAGAGAAACGACAGTTTTGTATAACAACACGTCCATTAGACGATAATGCCGGCACAAATGCTATCTATCAAAAGTACTTGAAAGTAAAAGTAAGAAAAATTTTTCATTTTTTAAGCTGTTCTTTTATATTTTCCCTATATTTTTTATCCATAAACCTTCCCCATATTATAGCGAACAAAATAAAAAAAATATTCAAATCGGTCGAGTTTTTGAGTATTAGCGAGACTAACAAAAGCTCTCCATTTATATATATTTTATTTTATTTCTATTGTGTTTGCCATCGAAGCGTTGGGATTACAGCATAACTCATAGATTAGGCATTACGTCTAGTATTTGATTTTCTCGACTGTATTGATTTATTTATTAATTTCTGCGTATGCTTTATTATTCTTTAAGTTACTTCACTAAATTTATTTTATAGCAAATTATTTTTTTTTATGAAATAGGAACGCAAACGAGCAGGCGTGTCATCTGATGGTAGGCAATCAACGCCGCCCATAGACTTCCGCAGCGCCATAGGCAGTGCGGAAGCGTTGCCGACCTTTAAGAAAAGTGTTATTAGGGGAGTGGAAGGGGGAGGGGGAGGGATAGAGGGAAGTGGGAGGGTGTTGGGCCCTCGGAACTCAGCCGCTCACCGTACGAAGCGCGGTAGCTAAGCTACCACTCAGATGCCGGTTTTCTGCGGGAGTGTGGTACTTCCCCGGGCGAGCCGGCGAAAAATTGTTTAAATGTACACACTAAGTATTTTTTTTAGCAACCTCCACTTTTTTTAGGTTAAATAAAAAAAAAGCTTAAAAATCTTGATTCCAACGCAGGGAAAAGTTTCACCAAATAGCTCGTTGCGATTTGGCGTATCGAAATCACAGTCGACAAATTGAACTGGCGAAAAGTTTTAACGAGTTGTAAGCGAAATTTGTCATTGCACCGAACGCTGTGCGGTGGGTTGACGTTTTGCAACGCTGCAAAATATGGAAAATAGCACCAACTTTGTCTCCGTGCACAGCAGACATTACCTTGAAAATCGTCGCTTTCAACAAGAAACATTGTTGCCGCTTGAATTTATTTCTGTTAACATAAATTTAAACTGAAATACCGTCTTACTTTTCAATGTATTTTAGTTATCCTATCTATGAATTCAAATAATTTCTCTTTTAAGTGTTTTATATCATCTTTATCAGGACGAATCACATTCATTTTTTCTAGCGGTAGTCCAGTAATACAAATAACTGTAACTTGCTTATCTTCCTGTACTGTTTCTTCATATGAAACACTACCTTTACACATTAGACATTACCTTGAATATCTTTGCTTTAAACAAGAAACATTGTTGATGCTTGCATTTATTTCTGTTGACATAAATTTAAACTGAAATACCGTCTTACTTTTCAATGTATTTTAGTTATCCTATCTATGAATTCAAATAATTTCTCTTTTAAGTGTTTTATATCATCTTTATCAGGACGTATCACATTCATTTTTTCTAGCGGTAGTCCAGTAATACAAATAACTGTAACTTGCTTATCTTCCTGTACTGTTTCTTCATATGAAACACTACCTTTACACATTAGACATTACCTTGAATATCTTTGCTTTAAACAAGAAACATTGTTGATGCTTGCATTTATTTCTGTTGACATAAATTTAAACTGAAATACCGTCTTACTTTTCAATGTACTTCAGTTATCCTATCTATGAATTCAAATAATTTTTCTTTTAAGTGTTTTATATCATCTTTATTTTTTATATAGGTAGTCCAGTAATCGAATAACTGTAACTCGCTAATCTTCCTGTACTGTTTCTCTGTATGAACCTCAAATATGCCAAAAATCACACTCCTCCGTGTGTGAAATGTGCTTAAAAAGGATGTGTAAAGATCTTCTTCACTGTACAGAACTTAGACGCGCCTTTTAAAAGTTTCATAATAACACTTTTCTGTGAAGTATTGCAGCCGATGTATTCACTCTTTTTTGACATTATCATTCTTCTTCTTCGCGTAACTATTCGACCAATTGGCTTGATGACGAACAATTAGCTCAGTGGCGGAGCCCCGCCCACAGAATCAATGCCGCGGGTACGATTCCCGGATAGGAATACATATATGTTTAGCTTATAGATATTTATTCCTAGTCCGATAACCTCGCTAATCCGTATTGGACAAGCGTGGTGGATTAACGTCTGTTCTTCTATCAATGGGGAAGTCCTGTGGCGTGCCTGCCGTACTTCTTACGGCGACACCTGGGATCTTTCTGGGTTTTTATCTTCTTCAAATAAAACTCTTGAAAATTATACCAATTTATTCTTCCACATCATTGTACATTTATATGTTATTCATATTAATACTTTATTATATTTTATTACCACTTTTCAATTTACATTTTATATATGTGCCGGACGGGTGACATGTATATATAACACGTCAATCGAACTAAATGTTGTTTTAATAGAAAACTATTTTTTTTAATTTCAAATAACGAATTTAAAATGAAATAATATAAAAAGCTTCGTTGCATTAGTGATACATTTATTAATGTATCAGTACAGTCCCGTGTTCAGCAGTTAGATATATATGCTGTGAGTATCTATAAACAAGTTTCACATATAAATATTTAAATTTTTATAAAATACAAAAGTCACATGATACAATATAAATTCAAATAGCTAATTATTACTATAATTTATATTAAGATATATTAATATTTAGATAGAAAGGCAAACGAGCAATTGCTATGCTTGATGGAAAGCAATCAACGCTGCTCTATCAATCTGCAATCAATCTACAACACCACAATTAAGCGTTGCCTGTCTTTGAGAAATGCTTGCCTTACCTTGAGTTGCGTCAGTCTGTATTTTCTTTAAGATTAAAAACTTTGTACATAAACTCTCTAAGTAACGTAAGTGTGGATCTATCTGTTGTTACATAATGTACACATATATCATATCAGTTTGTGAAAATAACTTATGTTGTCTTGGCTTGTTACCAATTGAGGCCTTGGCTGATTTCCAGATTATTATTATATCTATATATTATGAGGGTGCTGCATTAACAAATATGAGCCCTATTATTACATCCATAAATAGTATGTCTATGATATTTTTAAACGGGATCGGGCACCCTGGGTACTATAGTGCCTTACCTCAGTATATGGGGCTCCGCTGGGGCTGACCTCCATGCTCCCTTGTGGCTCGTGGGATTCACTATGACCTAATTAAACCCACGAGGGCGAGAAGCGACTAACGGAGAGCTGTTTGGCTACGATGCATGTTAGAGGAAGGATGGATGAAAACATGGACCCAACGAAGGTGTGCCAGAATCATAGCGGATGAAGATCTGTGGTCTTTGCTTAACACTATGGAAAACAGGCGTGACAATATGCACCCATGTATGCATGCATTTTTAACCAAACCAAAGCATAGTCGCCGAAATAGTCGTCATATTTACTACCAAACTGAATTGTCAATAGGCTAGTCACGTTTCTCGTAGAATCAACAATCGCTGGAGTAGATGAATGCTGGAGTGGAGGCCGTGTGCATGCAAACGTAATGTGGGACGCCCCCCCGCAGGATGTTGCTACGATCGGCACAGGGCGGCTGCCAAAAACAGGATGTGTGAAGCCTAGAAGTGCAAAATGTAGTCACAGTATACCACTTGCTAAAGTAATAATGTGAGGATACCATTAAAATTGCGGCCGATATTTTCTTGGCGACCAATTGGCTCAGTGCCTTCCGCTCGCGAAGTCAATGGTCGCGGGTTCGATCCCCGCATCGGAATAAATATTTAGGATTCTGGTATATTTAGGAGTCTGGTAAGCCCCCAATCCGCATTTCCTTTCCTGCCCTTTCTCTATCCTTTCCCTTCCTCTCCGCCAATCCACGGTCTGCCGTGCCAATGGATGCCTGGCTAGGGGCGAGCTTAGTCGCAAGCGTGCCGGCCGTCCCGAGATCGGGCTCTCCCGGGTACTATGGTGCCTTACCTCAGCATGCAGGGCTCTGCTGGGGCTGACCTCAATCCTCCCTTGCGGCTCGTGGGATTCACTAAATACGAATTTAATATACCTAATTTGTTGAAAATGACGGCGACGTGGTTCGCCACCCAACACGTCCTGATTCTTCGTCGTTTCGCTGCGATGTTTGGTAGCGGACGGAGCTCTATGGTCTCTGCCAACCCCTGCGGGGGATAGGCGTGAATATATAAAAAAATATTTTCTTTTAGTGCTGAGATTATGATCGGGGTTGTTTCATAAATTTTACTTTTGAGGTACTCCCACAGAAGAAAGTCTTTAATTTTGCTGAAAACCAGCGCCAGGAGCTCCAATAGCGTGCCCGACATATGCTGAGCAAGAATCATTTTATGACACTTGTTTGTTAAAAAATATTTTCTCTTTATTTTGTTATATTATTAAGGTTTTAAGTAAAAATTAAAAATTGTAAAAAAAGTGTCATAAATAAAGTTTTTCTATTTCCATTTTCTATAATTTGTTAGGGAATAAATCACGAAGAAACCCCATGGTAACTCTAGCAGTGTCAGGCGTGGCGCAATCTTGTTGAAACCATGTTTGGAAAGCGAAGCTTCTCCCAATATTAGCAGAAAATAACACTCTATAGATATTAATTTTACCAAATAAACTAAAGATATTCGTTTATAAAAACAATATCCGTAACAACCAATCTGCTCTGTCTGTGGGCAGCTTTCCAGTCTGTCGCTTCTGTTTTCGTTTCTAGCAATAAATAACACAGCGTTCGTTGCCATTGCTGCTGGAAATAAATCATTTTTCGTTACCAATTCAAATATAATATAATTGAATTCAGGATAAAATTAATTCATTTTGATTAGATCTTATCTTTAAAACATGTTTTTTCTGCACACTGCGATAGCTGATAGAATAAGGAATTAAGTTATAAGAGAGCAATGTGGAGTGAAAGATGGTGTCGTGACCAAAGGGTGAGAAAGGGATCCTTAGGTGGTTTGGGCACATAGAGAGGATTAAAGACGACTCATAAGAGAAATTCACGTTGCGGATGTAGATGGAAGGTGAATACCAAGGGGAATATACCTTGACCAAATTGCTGAACTTCTTAAGAAAGACCAGGTCAAAAGTACCATTAACTGGCGAGCTTGTATGAAGAGAGTGATGAGTGTGGATGAAGCAAAGTAAGTGCGCCGAGATCGTAGCAGATGAAGATATGTGGTGCCTACCCCTACGGGAAACTGGCGTGATGATATGTATGTTATTCTGAACATATTTAAATAATTCAATATCAATATTATTAATCTTAAAATAAGATACATATTTTTTTCTTTTTATATTATATTTCAATTTAAATTTTTAACTCTGCCATGGTAAGAAAAAGGAGATCTATGTAAATATGTAAAAATTAATCACAAATATGTGAATAATGACACGAATGAGAAACATATAATATAATGAAAAAAATATATATCTCTTTATCCGATAACTACACACCTAATTGCGTCGGGTGTCCAACCAATCGTACTCGACCCTTATTGGTTGAGGATCGTGAACTTATCTATTTTATTAACTCTCTTATTATCTGACGCCAGATATTGTGTACCTATGTCCCTCTTATGGTCTCCTGGTACGTGCGTGCCGGCCCATTCATGCTACAGACAAATAATATGCCATTCTTGACAAAGTATTCGTCTGCAGCGTGGCTCCACCACTTTTATAAAATAACTTAAATCTTGTCGTATAATCACGTTGAAAATCTTCTCCCGAAAATATAGTCATATAGGAGAAAAGAAAAGACAATTATTTTAAAAAGTGTTTTCGGTATTATCTTGCAAAAAACCTTTACGAAATAAGTTTATTTTGACAGGCAAACTTCAATTTCATTCGTAGTTATTGATTACGTTTATTCCAGACCAGACCTTAACTTGTTTACTGTGAATAAGAAAACTTCTATAGACAAAATTACATTTCGCTTTTTTACGTCAAATTTACTTAAATTAAACGTACAAATGTATTTGAATCATCTATCCGTAAAGGAAATAACAGACTCTTTAAGCATACATAATAGTTTTAAAAAGATTGTTTTTAAATGTTTTGTTTGATTATTTGTGAACGATAATCTATTGGTGCGTTTCTCTCGCAACTTCTTTCCACGCACCACCAGTTTGTGGAATCAGCTACCCTCGGCGGTCTTTCCGAACCGTTACGACATTGGAACCTTCAAAAAACAAGCCTATACATACCTAAAAGGCCGGCAACGCTTCCGCGACTCCTGCGGTGTCGCGGTTGCCCGTGGGCGGCGTTGATTGCTTTCCATCAGGCGACACGCTTGCTCGTTTGCCCTCCTATCCCATAAAAAAAAATTAAATCGATTTTATGTTTCGTACTATAGATATTATATTCTTTATATAGATTGTACACATCTTTATTGTACACAAAAAAAAATAAAGTTTTGCAAATATGGATTGTAATATTTATATACGCGTATGTAATATTTATATAGCGGTCTTATCGCTTATAGCGATTTCTTCCAGACAACCGTAGGATGAAGACAATGTAAAAAAGATAATTTGATGTAGGGCGGTGATACATTATCGCTATAATGATAGAAAAAATATATTAATCAACAAAGATAATAGCCATCAACAAATTTATAAGTATAAACATACAAATATACACTATACAAATTGGTATCTCTAAAGGCCAACATTATTAAAATTAAAATGGAACGTGTTATGCAGAAATGTTCCATCCCACAAATATGTACACGAATAAAATGTATTACAATTTGGAATAGAAAAGCACTTTTCTATTGACAGTTACCCTATTATATCATGTTATATATTATACATCATTTTAAAGATGATGAAAACTGATTTTGGGATTACTTGTTACTTGTATAATTATCAACAAAAGTTACATATGATTTAAATTGTTCATGGACATTCATGCTTTTACAATATTTGAATTTTTTTGAAGTAAACACTTCTATAGCCGCGTTACACGACTCTGGGTAGGGAAGAAATCCATGGGTTCGCGTCAGCAACATGCTGATGTTTAAGGTATATCTATAACTATGAGTAGAGGTATAAACATACTTTAAACACAGTTAATGCGCGCGCAGCTGCCTACGTACACGCCAAAACATTGTATATACCCGATTGTATGTGTGTGCATTGGACGCTTCATGGATGGATACAGTTTTGTGAGTCGTGTCAGCAACATGCTGTAGTAATAGCACAGCAGCATTTAATATTAAAATTAGTTCTGAAATTTCAAAATACAGTTTTTTTTTTCATCCCTATATTTATTTTTCAATTCCTACTACAAGTTCACACTCGATATAGATTTTCAAATTGCTTTTTAATGTTGGTAAATCGTGGTAAAAAGCAACGAATAAAAGGGGATCGTTCTCACGAGCATTTTTCGGTATCACGAATGACGAAGCATCTAGGTAATACTTTCCTTATGGCGTCACCCTGACAAGCAAGAAAAACTCGCCAGTAATTCGAAGTAAACGAACCGTTCGACCGAACAACCAAAGGGCCACAAATGTTACCGGTGGAAAGAAATGATGAAATTTCGTCAGGAGCTCGTTTCGATGAATTATTCAAGTTTGGAACAAAGCTCTTGTTATGGTATTTGTAATACAAATCAGTTCAAATGGTATTTGTAATACAAATTAGTTCAATTTTGGCGTATTATATTTTTCTCAATTAAAAGTTACGCTCCCAGCAGAGCGGTAACCTCGCCTCGTCACTTTCCTCTGACCGTAGTTATTACAGTTATATATATTTTTCACGCAGGCCCAGCATTCGATAAAGCTGTAAAAGCCAAACAAGCTACCAGCATTAAAATGTTCAAATCATATGGTCTACAGTTATTTTGTTACAAACATTCATACGACCGTCAACAGCAGACACACATGAATGTATGAATGTAATGAAATAACACGTAAAATTTCATGCTTCTAGACTCTCAGATCAGATTCGACAGATTTTATTCTTTTGATTTTCAAGAATACCTAATTGGTAATAATTTAACATTATTGAAACACATCGTTATTAATTATGTTACAACTTAAGCCACAGTTATATTAGTTTACAGACTATGCGCCTTTCTAAAGTTTAAAAGGAAATAGTATTGCTATGTTGTCCAAGCGGCTCACTAGTCAAATAATGACCTTAACACTAAAAAGAAGAAGCTATTAATCTAATATTTATACTAGTAAATACTACTAGGCTATTTCATATGTATATTTGCAATACATGGAATAATTATTTATACAATAACTAATATAAGCTACCCAATTAAAAAAAGTGAAGGTTGGTTTGCTGTCAAATTATTTTGTGCTAAACCAGAATACACTAACCGGTCCGGTATCCAGTCAGCTAATCAATAATAACTCTTAATAGAATCAGCTTAGACTGATAATGATAATGTGGACAGTCAAATGTTTTACTTAGCTAAGATCCGCGACAAGCAAAACAATAACAGAAAATTGATAATGTGTGTTTCTTGTGCTAGATGAAGTGGACCTATTTAGAACTTAAACCAAAAACTTATCGAAAATCGGCCATCAACTCTCCACCCACCAACCACTTTACACAACACCAAACACACATTACCACTTTTCCATCTTGTAAACGACACGTGTTTCGCCCTTCATCTTCAGACATCTACTATATCTGAAGATGCGCGATCTTAGCTAAGTAAAACGTTTGACTGTCCACATAGTGATGGATTTCCGCAAAGTAACGCCTGACTCCATTAATGAATCTGATAATGGTAATTCTAAATCATGTCGTAATTTGTTTTCCGCTTAGCATTTCGAACATAACCGCTTATTGCATAGATTTATCGTAGACAATCTAGGATAACTTTTATTGTTTATCCCCAGCACAATAATCCTTTCTTTTTGTTACAGATGTCGCGGGGGTGTATTGGAAAACATAAAACTCGATCGCACAGATAAAGGCACAAAAATGATAACATGACGAAATATGTTCCCTAACGGGCAGTTCCATAGAGCGCGGACCAAAAACAATTCGAGCATGTTTCATGACGAACATAAACATGGAGGAAGAATAAATCCCGCCCCCACAGTTTTCTGTTTCAATTTATACACGCTCACCGTTGTAACTTGTTTGTCCCAAATGGTCAATTCAGATACGACGAACATGAATCGACATAACGATAGAAGTGTTAATAACAATTTCAGTTTTCACACTCAGCCTTCCAACGCCAATATAAAATATTATGACGAACATAAAAGTGAACACAATGCAAACGATTTTGAACACAACCCTTATTATAACAATGGTTTTCTTGCAAATAAGTTGTACAACACTGAAAGTAACGCGTATAGCAACTACGATGACTACAAGCAGTTTTATTTGAATCCATCTAATCCAGTACCCAAATCGAATGTTAAGTTTAAAATAAGTAGTAGGATAGTACAGACAAAATATGGAAAGTTACAGGGCATAGTTTTGGCGATGGACGAACACAGATACTTAAGTCCGCTTGAAGTGTTTTTAGGTGTCCCTTACGCGACCCCACCGGTTGGTTCTAACAGGTAAGCTATAAATATATCGTTTATAACTCTTAAGTTTTTCCTCGAGTGTAAAGTTGAGGTTACCTCAAGTTTAGATGTCAAAAAAAATTAAATGTATTAGTGTGTGCATTATTTCGTTCATATACCAATAGATGGCACTACATCGTCTATTTACATGCGTTCGATATTTTAAATTTTAAAAATAACATCTAATAATGCTTGTTTGTCTCGCTTTATACTCGCGTTTACATTGGTCCTTAATTTAGCAATATTCAAGCATATTTTTCCTTTTAAATACTAACATTGATAATTTGAAAATAACAATTTTAAAACTATAAATTTCTCTGTAATAGACACAATTCTAGAAATATTTTACCATGTCATTTAATATTATTTTGACAAATGCAAAAGGTATTCTATGTTTATTATGTCTCTTCTTCAAATCAGTATAATTCTTCTTCAAAAAATACTTAATAGAAGCGTTGAAGAACCACTTCAACGTTTCTATTTGGTATTTTTGAGAAGTTATTTATTATTGCTTTTATTTTATTTATTTGAAAATCCCGCCAATCCACTTTGAATAAATGTAGTGGGTTACTGCCCATTTCTCCAGAAACAGGAAGCCCCGTGTCAACAGCTGTGGGACATATATAGGCTGCAAAAATATATTTAAAAAATGTTATGTATAAAATGAACTTGATTGTTGATATATGGACAGTCAAAAGTTTTACTTAGCTAAGATCCGCGACAAGCAAAACAATAACAGAAAATTAATAACGTGTGTGTGTGTGTGTGTAATTTTCTGTTATTGTTTTGCTTGTCGCGGATCTTAGCTAAGTAAAACTTTTGACTATCCATATAGTGATGGATTTCCGCAAAATAACGCCTGACTCCATTAATAATCTTGATTGTTGATGACATTGATGACTTTTCTATGAATTTTAAGTGTTTTATGAGTGTTTGACAAAATCACAAATTTTTCTATCCTTAAACTTTTTAAAGTCATTAAGTTTACCTTTAGATTAATGACGATAAAATTTGTAGATTCAGTCCCACAAGAACACCGTCACCTTGGGACGGAGTAAGAGTCTCCGACCGGCCTGGACCAGCATGCCCTCAAAAACTGCCAGACCTCGACAACGAGAGGACCATATTAGAGAAAATGCCCAAGGGCAGATTAGAGTACATAAAAAGACTGATGCCTTACCTTAAGAATCAAAGCGAAGATTGCTTGTATTTAAACATATTCGCGCCATTACAGAGTGAGTTATCTTCTTTGTGCAACCTTTTTTAAATGAAAATATTTTTTTTTAATATATCGGACTTTTTATATATCTAAATTAAGGAATCTTATTTTCTTTCTTAAAGTACTTTTCTTACTTCTCTTTTATAATTTAAAGCAAAATATTAATTTAAATAAAAGTATACAGTCAAACTAACTTTGCTATGATCCGCGGACACAAATCAGAAAAATAATATTGTGTGTTTACGAAGAAGTAATTATTTATATTCTCTAGGGCCCTTCGCCCGCGGAGTCAATGGTCGCGGGTTCGATACCTCCATCGGAAATAAATATATGTATGGATGATAAATGTTTATACCGAGTCTGGTAACGCGCCAATCTGCATTGAACAAGCGTGGTGGGTTAACGTCCGTTCCTCCAGAAATGAAGAGGCCCGTGCTCAGCAGTGGGCCATATATGCGCTGTTAAAAAAAAATTTCTATACAGAGGACTACTTACCGAGAAACGGCCGACAGCAAATCCTCCATCACCTCGATCTAACATTGACAAAGTCACACACACAATACCATTTTTCACTAGAAACACATGTAAGGTTCTGAAGACCGACTTTCTAAAAAAATAACTAGGCTTAAGCTAGCTTTACTGGTTCAAAATGCTCGACTAAGCTAACGAGGAGGTTATGAAAAATGCATCCCATCCTAGAGTATAAGTAGATTCAGCAATAATTTATTCACAAGATAATATACAAGAGAAGATAAGATGAGAGACAATATATAATAATCATGTATGTATATAATAAATATTTAATATTTCATCTATATTTCTTACTAGTGGACGAATCGAAGTTGACCTTGCCGGTATTAGTGTATATACACGGCGAAACTTACTCTTGGAGTTCGGGGAATCCCTACGACGGTGCAGTTTTAGCAAGTTACACGGACTTGATCGTGGTCACTTTGAACTTCAGACTGGGAGTTTTGGGTAAAGTACAGTTAAACTTACTATATATTTAGTATAGATTTTAGTATATTTATTATGTGTTCGCTTCGAAGGAAGCACCTCCATTATTTGAGATTTGCAATAACTATTATATTTTTTTAATTTCCGTAACATTTCTGCCTATCGGTCTCAATGTTAGAATAGAATACATAGAAAAAACTTTATTTATTACAATTTTCTTTTTACATTAGCTAAAATTAAAACCTAAATAAACAAAACAAAAAGCAAATAATTTTAAACAAGTGTCATAAAATGGTTCCTGCTCAGCGTTTATTTTGACAAAGAAACAAATGACCTTGTAACATTGTCTACTACAACGCACTTCTCTAAGCTATTAACCCTTTCGCTACGGCAGTATGCTCCGCCGGAGTAGCGGCTACGAGCGTAGTAGAGCGTAGAGCGGTAGTAGACGCTCGTACACACAGATCAATACGCGGATGTGATGATCTGTGTGTCCGACCTGATGAAAAAATAAACAGTTGAATCATCACATACTTAGAAGAGAAATATTTGTAAGAATAAAATTCAAGGTCATAGCTAAATAGAAACCAAATTCTCGCTAAAGAAAAAAATGTTACGTCTATAAAAGCTTGTTCAGTAGGAAGGTTCTAGTAATGCCAGTTTTAATGAATACGATTTTCTCGTTTTTTTCATCTCCATGAAAACCAAGCCAACTTGCCGGTGTTCTATCAACAAGTGGAAAGCTTTCTATTGGTCTGGATTGTTGAAAATGCATCTTAAAATATATATGAAATTGATTCGAGTACTTTCCTATAATGAACAATGGTCTGATGTTAAATTATAGTTATATTAGAAAGACGAACAGTCAAAATTATTTTGTTAAGATCGCGGATTAGCAAAGTAAATTAATCAAGTTGACTCTCCATCTTTGTAATGGATTTCCATAAATAAAGTAACGCCTGCCCATCAATTATGTTGTATTGGAAGACCTAGTAGAATGAGTAAACTCATTAAGACGTATTGAAAATTTTTATTACAATAACTAAAATTAAATCCTTAATATTTATTATAATATACAAATAAATACACAAAACAGAAAGGAAATAATTTTAATCTAACAAGTGTCATGAAATGGTTCTTGCTAAGCATATGCCAGGCGTTCTATTGGAGCACTTGACGCTGGTTTTCAGCAAGAACCAACGTTGTCAGATCGCGGACCATAGTGATGACATTCTATATAAGTACTGTAATGATTCATTGATAAACGTATCACTAATGTATTAGAACTTTTTAATTAAATATAACCTTTTTAATTTACGTAATTTTAAAAATTTAAAATAGAAAAAAAATATATGTTTTATAAATGAAAACAAGATTCGATCGACTTACGTATTTCGAGGAACATGTCACCTTTCCTGGTATAAGAAATTAATATTGAATAGAATGAATTTAAAATGTAAAATGATTCATTTTTATAAAATATAATATTAGTATAAATAATATAAAATGTAAAGTAATTCTTCAAAGATAAAACCCCCTAAAGATCCCGTGCCGCCGTATCAGTGCGACTGGCACGTTATAGTACTAAGACAGAAGAAACAGGGTGCGCGAAATAGTTTTCTTAATATAGACTAGCATATTTTGCAACGTATCTCCGGAACTCAATCGCTCACCGGACGGTAGTTAAGCAATTATTGTATTTTATTTGACACTGGCATAATAGTTATACCTCTAACTCTGAAAGAAAATACAAATGTGGATGTTACAATATTACAAATGAAACGAAAACACTCAATCGCCCACCGGACTAAGCGCGGTAGCTAAGCTACCACTCAGACGCCGGTTTTCTGCGGGAGTGTGGTACTTCCCCGGGCGAGCCGGCCAATTCACACTACAGACAAATGATATGCCATTCTTGACAAAGTATTCATATTCAGCGTGGCTCTACCACTAGATTTATTAGACAAAAAGAATTATGTAAAAGTTTACTGATTAGAGAATGCTTTTGTAGGTTTTTTAAACGCGAACCCAGCTCCGCATTTAAAAGCTCGAGTGGCAAATTACGGGCTGATGGATCAAATAGCAGCTCTGCATTGGGTTCAGCAGAATATTGCCTTGTTCGGAGGGGATCCAACCAACATTACTCTAATGGGCCACGGCTCCGGTGCGGCGTGTATCAATTTTCTGATGATATCTCCGACTGTAATGCCAGGTATGATATATTATATCAATCGTTATGATGACAAAAATAAAGAGCTCTATATGTACATATCGAGAAAAGCGAAAACGCCGTAATTTTTTTTTTGTGGAATAGGAAGGTAAACGAGCAGGCGTATCACCTGATGGAAAGCAATCAACGCCGCCATCTGCAGTGCCATAGGCAGTGCAGAAGCGTTGCCGGCTTTTAAGGAAAGTGTCGTTATCGGAGGGGTTGGGGGAGAGGGTAGGCCCACCGGTAGCTGAGCTGCCACGCAAACGCCGGTTTTCTGCGGGAGTGTGGTACTTCCCCGGGCGAGCCGGCCCATTAATGTTACAGACAAGTAAGGTGCCATTCTTGATAAAGGATTCGTCTGCAGCGTTCTTCTAGCACTTCTAATTAATATATTTTACTTGACACTGCCATAATAGTTATGCCTCATTGCAATCTAGGAAGAAGAGTATAACACCTCTAGGTTATATACATATTAATATTTTACCTCTAATTCTGAAAAAATATAAATGTGAAGGTTACAAATATTACAAATGAATGAAAAGAAGAGTAAGCAAGGAAGGTATTCCGAGACCGTAGCAGATGGAAATTTGTGGTTTCTGCGTATCCCTACGGGAAATAGGCATGACAATATGTATGCATGTATATAAAATTAATAAAAAAAAATTAAAATCATAATAAAATTATTATCTATACTGTAGTATGGATTATGTAATATGTCCACACTCAGCAACCTAAAGCGCTGGTTTTCAGTGTAGCCTAATTTTTTTAATTTGGTAATCGCTAATACAGTTTTATTTTTCAGGTCTATTTCATAGAGCAATACTCTTATCCGGTTCCGCCTTGAGCTCTTGGGCTATTGTAGATGATCCTGTTTATTACTCCTTGAAACTAGCTAAGTATATGAACTGCTCAATACCAGAAGACATGACTAAGGACCACGAAGTGATAGTCGATTGTCTGAGAGAAGCTTCTGTAGAAGAGTTATTATCAATAAACATATCTCCACCGAATTTCCTAACCGCATTCGGGCCGTCAGTAGACGGGGTCGTAATAAAGACAGATTTCGGAAAGGACTTTTTGACTACGTATTCAACGGGCGACTTCCCCAGTTTCGGGCCGTTGAACAATATGAATCAAAACAATTTTCACACGAAAAGAAGTGACAGCGGACGCAGGTTGTTCCAAAACAAATACGATTTGCTATTCGGTGTTGTGACGTGTGAAGCTCTATGGAAATTTTCAGCGCATGACGTACAAAATGGAATCGAACCGGACAAGAGGGATCGGATGTTGAGGTAAAGTATAAGGCTGATGGTAACCCTACCTGTTTTGACTATAGTAACCTCTAAGAAATTGCATAAATGTCTGTCTGTCTGTCTTACCATCAGGTGACTCGCATGTTCCTTTTCCTGCTCTGCTATGAAAAAATGGAAAGATGACTAGAGTTCCTTCCCCCCTTCCATAATGACAATTTCTTTAAAGGCCGGCAACGCTTCTGCATTGCCTATGACACTGCGGTTTTGATTGCTTTCCATCAAGTGACACACCTGCTCGTTTGCCTTCCTATACCATACAAAATTAAATTAATGATGTTTTAATGTTAGTTTATATTCATAAGTTTCTTTAACGTACATTAAATTGATTTCTATTTACTATTATTATAATTAATTTTATAAGTGACCGATCATTTATCAAATATTAATTTTTCAGAACGTACGTGAGGAATGCCTACACGTACCATTTAAGCGAAATCTTCTACACAATTGTCAACGAATACACCGATTGGGAAAAGATGGTAAATGTTTGGTTTTGTGTAAGATTAGTAAAAGAGATTATTCAGATTTTGCATTATTATATTTCGCCTGTGACAATTTATTTGTAAAATTATAATTTCTTAGCCTAAAACAATTTACGCCCACCTCCGAAATTAGAATTGCAATACCAATATAAAAAAAATTTGAGGCATTCATGAGGACTACCGACAAACGTGAAAATTTAAAACTGTATTTTGAAATTTCAAACTAATTTTAATATTAAATTCTGCTTTTACTACAGCATGTTGCTGATGCGACTCACAAAATTTTATCCATCCATGAAGCGTCCAACACACACACAATGGTGTATATACAATGTGTTGGCGTGATGCGTTTACGTAGGTATTACGCGTGCATTTACTGTGTTTAAAGTATGTCTATTGGTATACTCATAATTTTTTTCCCTACCCAGAGTCGTGTAATGCGGCTATAGAAGTTATCACTTAAATAAAACGTTGCAAGATTTGTTTCAAACAAATATACATAGCCCTTTAAAAACAAATCCGTCGCATATCTTTCGGAAAGAAAACAACTTCTACTACATAGATAGTATAATTATATGACATTTTATTTTAAATATTATCTCCGAGAACATGGAAGTCAAAACGGCAAATAATGTAAAAGGAATTCTTAGCCAACGAAGCATTATTAGAGGAGGCATGCTTCACAAAAAATATACTGGAGATAGTTCATTAAATCGCGTTTATTATGAGGTATATGGAATATCTTTGATGGATATTATTTTCGAAATAAAATGTAACTCTTTGAAGAAATAGCCAAATATCGATTATTAATTAGACGCAGCCTTTTTAAATTATTGACGAGTTAATTGGTTCAATGGCGACGCAACGCCATTCAACCAATTAACTGTCTCTAACCAATTAAGTGACTCTGAAAAGATAACCATCTTGGATAATCAATGGTTGCGAATTCTATTCCTGCATGGGTATGAATATATCTATGGCGTACAAGTTTTTTGACATACATACATATAGTCACGCCTGTTTCCCGTGGGGGTAAGCAGAGACCACAGATCTCCTTAAATTTTCACTTCCGTCGGCAGTCCTCATGACTGCCTCCGATTTTTTCCACCCACTTATACTTAACCGATTCTCATGAAACTGCACATACATTAAATACATTGCGTTCTCAACATTATGTTATTTTAACTTAAAATTATGATGTAGTCAGGAAGAGGACAGAAAAACACTTCTACCGTTACTGTAATAGTAACCCTCCTTACCGAAAATCGGCCATCAATTCTCCACCCATCAACTAAAACACATAACACCAAACACACACTACCACTTTTCCACCTTGTAAACGACACGTGTTGTAAACGACTTGTAAACGAGGCATCTTCAGGTATAGTAGACTGTAAGGAAGACAACCGAAAAGTGACTTTTCGGTTGTCTTCTGTTTTTGGTTTCTTGAACTTTTGACTGTCTAGCTATTATCCGTAGAATACTTTCCTAAAGTTTCATCACAAACGGATAAAGGCTTAGAAACGTATAGAAAGGAAACGTACAGAAATCATTCATTTGTGATTGTATAGACTATATTTATATTTTTGTGTAAATTTTTGTGCACAAGAGGCGGCCTTAATGCCATTGTGTATTCTGTACTAGTAAACCTGCGGGCGAAACTGGGAATATTGGATTGGAGGCTTGTACAGACAGCTTGTACTAAAAAAATTATAAAGATAATTATATGATATTTACAAATTATCGAAAGCGTACCGATAGTCCCGGAGTCGGGCTCCCCCGGGGACTATGGTGCCTTACCTCAGCATGCAGGGCTCTGCTGGGGCTGACCTCCATCCTCCCTTGCGGCTCGTGGGATTCACTAAGACGAATTTAATATACCTAATTTGTCGAAAAATGACGGCGACGTGGTTCGCCACCCGTCACGTCCTGATTCTCACGAGGGCGAAAAGCGACCAATGACGAGCCGTTTCGCTGCGATGAATGGCAGCGGATGGAACTCTGTGGTCTCTGCCAACCACTGCGGGGGATAGGCGTGAATATATAAAAAAAAATTATATGATATATACTAATTTCATAATTTGATATATACCAATTTTTTGAAGTCCTTTTCATAAGAATTGCAGCAAGATGAATATTTATTTTTTCAATATCTTATTTTATTATTTTATTTTCTCGTGAATTAGTGTGTATATATGTATATGTGTATATGCATTGTATATATTTAAATGTATAAAATTAGTTTTTAATTTTCTTTTGTTTAAGCTGCGCTACCTTCGAACCAATCTTCGCAGTTTCGCCCGCAGGTTGACAATGCCCAATGGAATTAAGTCGACCTGATGTATATTTTGTATATAATTGATATAAATTTAAACACATACAAACATTCATACATACATATACATATAAATACAAGAGAAAAAATATATTTTATAAAACTATTATATAATTAAATATACCAATATTATAATATAATACTTATATATAATTATAATACAGTATAGTGGCTAACATTGGTTACGATGTGTGTGAAAGTAAGTACATTACACACATCCTCATTAGTAAGACCCAAGTTTCTAATGTCGCGTGTTGGAACAGCTTTGTAGTTAGAAAGTTTTCTCATTAACCCTGAATGCAGCGGCCAGTGACAATATTGCTTTTAGTTTTGAAATAAAGCTTTAATACAGAAAAAGTTATATAATACAGATAATCGTATATATAATGTTAATTACAATTTGTATTAATTACAATTTGTATTAATTACAATTTGTATTAATTACAATTTGTATTAATTACAATTTGTATTAATTACAATTTGTATTAATTACAATTTGTATTAATTACAATTTGTATTAATTACAATAATGATATTAAATTAACAAATGCATATTAATCCCTTTGCACTCCAACCTTTTTTCCATTGTTTATTGGAGATCACCTTGTTTCACATTTTAAACGATTATACAACAATAGTGTCACATACTTTTTTCAATTCCTACGAATTAGTTCACACTCTCCCTCCCTATACATCTTGTTAAATTTTTCAATCGTTAATAAAACACTTTTTTATTCATCCACTCAAGTTCAAATTTTTTTTTAATTTGTAGTGGACGGCACTTATGTAAATATAGTTTTTCAAATATTAATTAAATTTAATTTTAGTTTTATATATCAGAAAAAAATATCTCTCTCTCATTTAAGATATTTAGCAGGATATAAATTTAGGAATAAATATCGTTAGTGTATCGAGGCGTGTAGATCGCTGGAAAAAGTAGGAATTGAAATAAAAAAAATTATATCCAATCCACGGTCTGCCGTGCCAATGTATGCGTGGCTAGGGGCGAGCCTAGTCGTAAGCGTGCCGATCGTCCCGGGGTCGGGCTCCCCCGGGGACTATGATGCCTTACCTCAGCATGCAGGGCTCTGCTGGGGCTGACCTCCATCCTCCCTTGCGGCTCGTGGGATTCACTAAAGACGAATTTAATATACCTAATTTGTCGAAAATGACGGCGACGTGGTTCGCCACCCGTCACATCCTGATTCTCACGAGGGCGAAAAGCGACCAATGACGAGCCGTTTCGCTGCGATCAATGGCGTGAAAAATATATATATATATATATATATATATATATATATATATATATATATATATATATATATATATATATATATATATATATATATATATATATATATATATATATATATATATATAATATATAAAATTATATTACTTGTTTTTGATATCGATATAACGTTACTTCGTCCTGATTCTCACGAGGGCGAGAAGCGACCAATGGAGAGCCGTATCGCTGCGGTAGCGGATGGAGCTCTGTGGTCTTTGCCAACCCCTGCGGGGGATAGGCGTGAATATATAAAAAAAAATATAACGTTACTTTGTTAAAAGAGAGTGAGAAAGAGTTGAAATTCATGTGAATTAAGATCGTAAGTAAAATACACCATCAGAGTTGATGCAAGGAATGAGTGAGACTCACCGGTGAAGTAGAGTGTTAAGACTGTATTAAACGTTGGGTTATTCATAAATGATCTTTTAATGTAAAAATGATTAACTATTCGATTTGATAAAGTTTTAAAAACAATATATTTCGTTATTTAGCTAGTACTCTTTCGAAGAAAGGATAACTGGTTTCCATATAGAGCTCAATAGCCTCATTGTTACAGAGTCCAATAAGCACGAGAGATGCCACAGTCTCCGCCCTGTCTGACGCACAATACGTAGCGCCGTTGATGCAGAGCGGGGACCTCTTGAGCGGGGGACCAAAGCCTGCCCTTACTGAAGACGACGGCCCGCGGAGGCCCACCAAAACGTTCTTTTACGTTTTTGATTATCAGACAAAAGACGGTTTCTATTCCCAGGTGAGTGTGTTCAATTCAAATTATTTATTTTATGACACACTAGTGTGCAAGGTGGAAAAGTGGTAGTGTGTGTTTGTTGTTGTTGATAGTGGTTGGGAGGTGTAGAGTTGCTGACAGCCGTTTTTCGGTAAGATTTAGGTTAAGTTCGCCGTAAATCCACCTCTTCCAGTATAAAAACTTTTTCTGTTTTGTTTGCTTGTCGCGGATCTTAGCTAAGTAAGAGTTCTAACTGTTTACATAGTAATGGATTTCCGCAAAGTAACGCCTGACTCCATTAATCAGATTACGTATGATCAGGACCAATTAATTGGCTCAGTGTCTGGACTGCCTTCGACGGAGTCAATGCTTGCTAGATTCTCGCATCGGTATAAATATATTTATGATATTCAAATATTTGTTCCGAGTCTGTTTACTCTGTCAATCCACATAGGATAAGAGTGGTGGGTTATAATATCAATTTATCCAGAAATTGGGAAGCCCGTGCTCAGGAGTGCGATATATAGTGGGATATATCGCGCCATTGTGTCAATTGGTAGTCAGATATAATAGGCAAATATATTTATTCTACCACTCTTAAATTCTTCAATAAATTTTTGTACTAGATCCCTCCTTTCTTCGTGACTAGCAAAGATGCTAGTAACGAAAGAAACATAAGAACGATCAAATCTAAAGTGATTTTCAAATTTAACATTTTCTCTGCATCTTCTCTATTTGGTCAAAGCGTGAGAAACAAACAACGTATACTCTAGCAAGTATGAAAAGTCATTTCGTCTTTCCAGAAAACAGGCGTGGTCCACGGAGAAGAGTTGCCGTACATCTTTGGTGCACCGCTTGTGGACGGATTCGGACACTTCCCGCGGAACTACACGAAATCCGAAGTCGCTCTGTCAGAATCTATTCTGCTGTTTGTCGCGAATTTTGCGAGAACTGGGTTAGACTCTTAACATTTGTTTAATAATACGAAGGCAAACGGGATACGAACTCATGGGATACAAAGGCAAACGGGAGAGTTATGGAATTGATACATATAATATTTTTTTTGAATTCCTACTATTAGTTCACACTCTTAATCTTATTAAAATAAGATACTTTTTTATTCATCCACTGATATTCAAATACATTTCTTTAACCATGTTTATATAGTTTTTTTAAATTATTAATTTATTAATTAAACTCAATTAATTAATTTTAGTTTTATATGAGACAAGAAAAATTCTGTCGTATAAAAATATTTAGCAGGATATCAAAGTAGGAATTGAATTTAATTTTTTTATATAAACCTTGTTTTAAGAATATTTTTTGTTATATGTATATTTTTAAAATTACACACATTCCCATTTGACGCCGACTCTCGTGTCAAGTTTGTGTTGTTTTGTTCCAGTAACCCAAATGACTTGACCCGCCAGGAAGCGCTTCTCCCCGCGTCGAGGGAAAGAAATAAATTTCGAGGCGTTAACTGGGAGGAATACGACTCGACGCATCAAAAATATTTAGAAATAGGTCAGTGGTAGAAGCCAAACTGACGTCACATTATTCTTTCTTTCACAAAGGCCTGTACTAATTACCAACGCCTACAGCGTCTAAATTAAAATTGTGTTTCTGTGGTTACATCATGTCAATATCAAATACATATTTTTTTTTTACAAAAAAATATTTTTTCTTAATAGCCTTATAATTAATTAAAAACCTATTTCATTTTTAATATTTTTATATAAATATAATGTGATTATTTAAAACAGTTTTAACCTCTGAGGCACGGCTGAATTTTACACGGGGCTGTTTCTCTATACGGCAGATGTGAAGGCAAACTAGTATGAAGCAATATGTGAAAATGATTATTTAATTTAAACGGTGAGCTAGTATGTTACTAGTGGCGCGTCTTTCTGGAAGATGATATCCGCTGAAGCCACTATAGTGGTTTGTGTTGGAACAACATGCCACCACCTCTTCGTGACTTGCATACTATAAATATGTTTAAAAAAATACAAAAATCTAATTTTAAGTATGCAAACAGGAACTTGTTCTTTTGGTTGCGGTGAATTCATTACATAATTTAGCTGTTTTTAATTTTATTGTATTGTATGTTTATATTAGTATGAGTAGTAGTATATATATATGGATATATGTGTATGTATGTGTGTGTACTTATCAATATCGTCACTGTGGTCCGCGATCTGATGACGTTGGTTCTTGCTGAAAACCATCGCCAGGTGCTCCAATAGAACGCCTGGCATATGCCGAGCAAAATACATTTTATGACACTTGTTAGATTAAAATTATTTTCTTTTTGTTTTGTTTATTTGCATACTATTATATAATTAAGGTTTTAATTTTAGCTATTGTAAAAAAGGTGTCATTATTAAAGTTTTTCCATTTCGATTTCGATTTCTAAATAAAGTGTGACGTATTTTATTTATGAAACATAAATAGATAAGAAATGAGTAACTCGTGAGTGGAACATTTGATGGGGAAAAATCAAAGCTTTAAACATTTTTAACACATTCAAGTGAGTTCCTTTGACTTTAAGTAGGTGTATCTCATCATTCAGCATCTTTTGTAACTTTTACCACAAGGATGTCTCTTATCTTACTCAAAAGACTGCCTGTTGCAGAAGTATGAAATGACCAATTCGTTCTACAGCTTGAAATTTTCTAAATTTGAGGCGGATACTTGTGTGCGTCGTAAGTAGGTTTGATCTTGATGGGCTCTAAAGAGTACCAAGCGCTTTCTTCAGTTATTGATGAATGTCAGAGACCCAATTCTTTTCGCGTTCTCTCATTTCCACAATGCCCTTTCTTATCTCACTCTCTCTTAGTGTGTTTCTCAAAGGCAACCAACGCATCTACAGTGATATCAAGTCTCTTGATACTGTAATATAAATGTTACCAATAAAAGAAGTTGGCAAACAAGTAAAATGGTCACCTGGACCATTTTACTTGTTTGTTTTACTTGTTTGCAACTTCTTTTATTTAAAAAAAAAAGATTTTGTTTAGATATTTATCAATGTAAACGTTGAAACGTTTTTTTCGTAGTAAAGCAGGAAGACGAGCATTCGGGTAACCTGTAAATTATCACCGCCGCCCATAGATATCCACAACGCTGCAGGGATCGGAGACGTTAGTGATAGAGTCACGCTCCAGACGAATACTTTGTCAACAGTGGCATAATATTTCCCCCCTCCCGTGGAAAACCGTCGTATGAGTGGTAGCTTTACTACCGCGCTTCGTACGGTGAGCTGCTGAGTTCTGGAGGCCCAAGACCCTCCCCTTACCCTACCCTTACCCTCCCCCTCCCCCTTCCCCTCCCCCTTCCCCTCCCACTTCCCCTCCCACTACCAAAATGACACTTTCTTTAAAGGTCGACAACGCTTCCGCACTGCCTATGGCGCTGCGGATGTCTATGGGCGGCGTTGATTACTTTCCATCAGGTGGCACGCCTGCTCGTTTGCCTTCCTATCCCATAACAAAAAAAAAGATGCGGGCCCGCCACCTTTATAATTAGAACTATCAGTTACGTTTTTTAATATTTCTTTTGTTTCATCAGGTGTAAAATCGCGGTTGAAAAATCACTATCGGGCTCACCAGCTGTCAGTCTGGCTCCGCTTGGTACCCGAGCTACACCGAGCAGGCATGGAGGATGTAGCGGCCCGTCACAATCTGTTCAAAAATCACAACGAACAAGATCTGTATGAAGGAGTAGTGAGACCGGACCCCTTGTCGAGAAACACTGATGTTGAAACGAGACGAGTGAATGGAACCGTATACTCTGATGCAGCATTAACTACAGTCGATACTATTTTAGCCACGTGTGTTACTGTGATACCAAACGCGAGAGACGTACATCCATTGAACGCCACAGATAGTACGCTTGCTAATCTTGAGGCGGCGGGATACGCAGCATATTCTACCGCTCTTAGTGTGACTATAGCAATCGGGTGTTCTCTACTTATTCTGAATGTTCTCATATTTGCCGGTGTATATTATCAGAGAGATAAAAGCAGGTCTAGGGGAAAGCATCCCAGATTCAATGAGAAACATTTCGAAACTATATCCGGCAAGCATTCCCATTACCATATTGATCCAACTCTAGCTCCAAGTTTGGTTGTAGATATAGAGAGGCAGAATCGCAAAAAGAATGCGACCGATCAAAGTTTATCGAATTTGAACTTCAAAGGGCCAATGGACAGCCGAAAGTCACCAAGCCCAACGTTGAGTATAGACAACATGATGCTGCCGAGTAGATTGGGGAGCAGAGGCAATAGTTTTAGGTTGCCTAACGTTAGCTATCCACAAATAGGCGCGTATGCTACTATGCCAAAGAACGCGAATCAGTTTTGTAATTCTCCACCGCTGCAAGAATTGAGACAGCAGAAACCACCTAATGGATCGGCTGGCTCCCCGGTAAGAGAAGAAAGACTCCCGCATGCAACGCTCCGCAGAGGAAAGTCTCTCCACTCGACAAGCTTACCGCAAGCAGCGATAGACGAAATGAGAGTGTGACAATTAATTTCCAATGACTCTGTTTTGTATTAGGTCAGTACGTAACTGTGTGGTCGGTTTGTGAAATGTAAAAAAAAAGTTTAAGACTGTTTGTTTTTTTTTTAGAAAAGGAATGTTATCAATCTTCTTGGTCGCTGTAAAACGATTATCGAATAAAAACATTAAAAAAATAATTCGTTTTATTTTTTTTTTAAATTTATTTAAGAACTATAAGGGTTATAAATAAACAACAATATATTACTACGCTGCATAGCAAAATGTAATATTGTGAAGTACTGACATGACATTCAAGGGAAGAAGAGACGAAGGTATGTGGAGCGTCTATGTGGAGCGACGATTTGTTCACGGTGGCGAGCAAAGACTGGACTTTTCTATGAGATAAGAAAGGCAAACGAGCGTGCCTGTCACCTGATGGAGAGCAAACAACGCCGTTCGTAGATATCAGTGTCATAAGCATTACATAAGCGATGCCGGAAAGCGATGATTCGGAAACAATATAAAATAATTAAAAGAAGTAGATTCCACAAAGTGGTTTAAAGAAGAAGTAAAAGAAGTTTAAAATAAAAAAAAGACAAAAAAATTCTAAAAGGAGTCAGCGTATCGATTTCTACACTCCCCTGTTCATGAATTGATGCATGTAAACCATTGTCTTCTTAAATCATTCTATATGTGAATTTACGAAATTTACAAACACAAATTCTATTTTAACTTCTCTATATTGAAGTTTTTGGGATGGACATCGGTATACCCGTATTGATACAAATGATGCTGCAAATTATACGCCATTATAAAATTGTGATAAAAATATCGATCTTACCAAAAGTTTATCAGCTTACTCCTTTCCTTACTTGCTATCCTACGAATATTATAAATGCGAAAGTTTGTGAGTATGGATGTATGTTTGTTACTCTTTCACGAAAAAACTACTGGACGGATTTGGATGAAACTTTACAGTAATATATGTTATACATCGGAATAACATATAAGCTACAATTTGTTATGATTTTATTTAATTTTAATCGTAATATTATTTTACTATTAGTAAAAAAAAATATTTAAAATGATATGTCACGAAACTTTATGTGATAGACCAAATTCTACGTGATCGAAGCCTCGGGAAAAAGTTAGTCTCCTATATACACGAAAATTTAAGAGTCGCCTACATATTGAAACATGCCTCAGAAAGAGATGTTGCCAAAATCCCCACAATTGGCGAGGGGATTAGGGTGATAGATGTGTGTGTGCGTGTGTGTGTATAGTATAGCAATTTTCTCAGTTTCGCCCGCAGGTTGACTGGGAAAGAATACTCAATGGTATTAAGTCCGCCTGTAGTACTAAATTTGTGTAAATATTGGGATAATTTAAAGACAATACCTGAATAGTACTAAAGACATTGGTGCGTTTCTGCATATTCTTGCAGAATAAAATTCTGATCCTGTGTAATATTTATTTTATTGGAGCAGTATGCAGTAAGCATAAAATTAAAAAAAAATATATAATTTTATGTACTTAATTAAATTATGGTTATTATAACATGAAGCTCTCAACTAAAAGTATCTAAATAAATAAAGACGGAAATAAAATATTACTTAATCAAAAATAGTACTTTTTAACGCTAGTGTTATAGGAAAATATAACAATAACATTCAGAAAAATAAAAGCGACAAACGCTTGTTGCTACAACAGAAAGCTTTTCCGATTTTCAATTTCGGAAATCGAATGTATCCATAAAGGAAAGTGGACCGATCTTGATAGTACATTAAATGAAATGGGCTTTTAGAATTAAATGTATTACATACAAAATTATAAATATTTATAGAATAAAATCAAACATCTTTTTTTATGGGATGGGAAGGCAAACGAGCAGGCGTGTCACTTGATGGAAAGCAATCAACGCCACTCATAGACATTCGCAGGACCATAGGCAGTACAGAAGTGTTGCCGTTTTAAAGAAAGGTCATTACAGGAGGGGGAGGGGCGGTTGGTCCTCCGGCACTCAACCGCTCACCGGAAGAAGCGCGGTAGCTCAGACGTCGGTTTTATTCGAGAGTGTGGAACTTTCCCGGGCGAGCCGGCCCATACTGAGTGCTGTGATTCCATCCACTCACATGTCCTGCTCACCGGCATGAGGGCTCCTTGTACATGAGGTAGAGCTCGTTGTTAAACCGGTGAATTGCCATCTCTCATTTTCCAACACTGCACAGAAATCGTCTCAGAATCTTAAAAAAGTGACGATGTCAATGAGAAAATCTTCCTGTCCTGAAATATAGTGGTCCCATGTAGTTAACGTCCACTCCTACAGAAATAGCTTAGGATTTATTAGACATTATGGATTAGGATATGACCACATTTAGAGACGAAGTCAAGACATCGTACATCGACGAAGAACGTCGAACCTGTACTCCCAACGTGGCGGCCAATAAGGAGCCATCGCAGTGATTTGAAGTCCAGGAAACGGGGATCAGCCCCAAGGTGTGATATTTCCACTCTTCTGGGTACAGAAGCCTTCAAGAATTCTAATTATATCATTCGCCTCACTTACGTAGTACTACTGGTAGAAACAGATGTTATAACATGTATACGTCTCACAATGTCTCGCTATCTCTCTCTGTTGGAGGTCATTCGAGTGCACTCATGAACGAACTGCCAATAGCTGAGTTAATCTGGTCTATCTATCGCATAAGTAAGCTGTTGCTGTTGCTTGTTGCTGTATACTCACGGCCACGTGTAAATGACCTTGTATAGAGGTGCTCCAATAGATCTCCTGGCATATGCTGAGCAAGAATCGTTTTATGACACTCGTTAGAATTATTAAAATTATTTTCTTTCTATTTTATTTGTCCTACTTATCCTACTAATATTATTAATGCGAAAGTTTGTGAGTATGAATGTATGTTTGTTACTCTTTCACGAAAAAACTACTGGACGGATTTGGATGAAACTTTACAGTAATATAGGTTACACATCGGAATAACATAAAGGCTACAATTTGTAATGATTTTATGTAATTTTGGTCGTAATATAACGATACATGTCAATTAATTCGTCAAAAAATCTGGCCTCTAAGAGCTATCTTGGCGTACGCTGGCTAAACCATTGAAGTTACACAAAGATGATGTACTGTAGGATTGTTTGTCTTGAATAGTTTTAACATTTTATGTGGAAGCCACTATGACCAAAATTGTGAACTATAAATTATGTAAAAAAAATATATTTATTTAAAATGATTTGTCACGATACTTAATGTCGCAGACCAAATTCCACGCTAGCGAAGCCGCGGGCAAAAGCTAGTATATTATAATATTATTAAGATTTTAATTTTAGTTATAGTAAAAAAAAAGGTGTCATGAATAAAGCTTTTTCTATTACTATTTCTACAGTCGAGTGGAGGGGAGCGTAGCCCGAAACGAGACGACGCTTTGGTCTACGTTTGCACTCCCATACCCCGCGATGTTTTGCTTGGTGAAGATGTTTCACATCAAAATTGTATGCAAATTGTTTCGAAGTAATTTTACGGACTTTGTTATATTTCGCATTTACAATCCGAAATAAATGTGCAAATACGTGGTCCCGCAAACATGGCGTTCTTGTTGTTGTTATGAAAAGAATTTCAAATTGCACTCCCAGAGCGCCACTAGAGTTTAATTAAACTATGCACACAACGGTACAAAATTCTTGAGCTTTGTTGTTTTGGTAGGTATCTCTAGAATATGTTTAAATATCATTTATATTCTGTAGAAATAACTCGATTTTATTCTTTATTTATTTACAGCATTTAGAAAAACACCTTATTATGTATCATTATTACATAAATGTATGACATAACACAAGTCATACAGAAGTCAATTCCTACTTGGGTCAACAAATAATAATTTTAATTTATATTATTTTTTTAAAACTGTATTTCATCAAATGTCATCCACTATAAGTTTAAAAACGACTTTTCCCGCCAACTTACATCATTGGCGTTGTGTTTTTATTTCATTTTCATAATCTTATATTATTATCAAATATATTGTTTTATTATGGTGGAGTATTATACATTATAGTTGGATTAAGGCGTAAAAGTGAAGTAATATGAAATAAATGTGTGTATGGTAACTTTTTAAATTGACTGAAAATGTTTTTCGAGTTCCGAATTGTTATACGTAGGGCGACGACATTTAATTAACGGTGATATTATGACTAGAATTATTTTAGTCCTTCACTTTACGTTATGTTTGATATAAATTTTACGACGAATTTTAAGTACTTGTATTGTACGAAATACAAGCGACTATAATAGAATAATGGATCATATTCTTGGCAAAGAATCATGTGATTCTTTTCACAGATAAGATAATATAATTTATGGCACTGTCAGAAGATTTTATATTTGAGTGCCATAAACTAGTTTTATGTTGGTATTAAACTCATTTAGGCTTTATACACTTTTGAAATCACTGTACAATTTGATGCTTTATATTGCTTTACCTTCATCGTGTCTATAACTTGGTGACTCAAAGTGTGACAATTTTGTGTGACTTATCGCAAATAAAAAAAATTTAATAGTTTTAAAATCGTTTATAGTTTAGGTTCTATACGCTTTTGAACCTTCAAAAACAAGCCTACACTATTTTTACAGACCGGCAACTTTCACATCTGGCCATTGCCTCCAACTTTAGAAGGCACAAGTCAGACCACATATGGAATACTGTTCTCACCGGCTCCCCAGTATCAACTTCTTGCATTTGACCGCATTCAAAGTCGTGCGATCCGAATCGTCGATGACCAAGATCTCACCGATCGGTTTGATTCTCTAGCGCTGCGGAGAGATGTCTCATCTCTCAGCATTTCTCAGCAGCCGTGTAGATCTTTTCACTACCCTATTTACAGTATACTATATGACCAACGATACGAAAACTGTATCTTGCAAACTCACTTGATATTTATAAGCTGAAAACTTCAAGTAAACCGCAAACAACGCAGAAGTGTACCGTCTGCTAAGTTTAAAACTTCACTTCAGTTCCATAAGTTAAACTATGCGGCTTTATTCATAGGAATAATATTTTAACTACTTATATAAGTACTCGGCTTTATAAAAGTTTGTTTTTTGTCACAATGGTTTTCATCAACAGCCTGCGGCAGTTCACTGCTGGACATAGGCCTCCCCCATGGCACGCCACCTTGCCCGATCTTCGGCTACACGCATCCAGTTTCTGCCATCCGCCCTGCGCAGATCGTCGCACCATCTAGACCGGGGGCATCCCACACTACATTTACCGAGACGCGGTCTCCACTCCAGGACTCGTTTGCTCCAACGATTGTCGGATCTCCGACAAACGTGACCAGCCCATTGCCACTTTAGTTTGCTAATTCGAAAAGCTATGTCGGTGACTTTAGTTCTCTGGCGGATTTGTTCATTCCGAATCATATATACCAGAGAAACTCCAATCATAGCACTCTCCATAACTCTCTGAGCGACTCTGAGCTAGTGAAGCAGACGGACTGTCAGCGTCCACGTTTCGGCGCCGAGTCACACTGGTCTGGTGTCACAATGGTTGTCTAGAAGAAATTGTTTTTAAACGATGAGACAGCATTTGGTATTACTTATTTTTTAACAGCAGAACAGGCAAACGACCATATTGATCACTCGATGGAAGGTGATCATCACCGCCCATAGACATCAGTAACGCCGGAGGAATCCAGTGATCCAGAGATCGTGTTGCCAGTCTTTTGTGAACACGTACAAAAAATTACATACATTCATATCGTTACGGCTGTCTCCCGTAAGGGTGGGTCGATCTCGGCATACTTCCCTTGCTTCCTCCACATTCATTATTCTCCTCATGCAAGCCCGCCGGTTAAGGGTACTCTTGACCTGGCCTTTCTTAAAAAGTTCAGCAATTTGGTCAAGGTATGTTTTTCGTGGTCTTCCTCTACCGAACCTTCCATCCACATTTTCATGGTAAATCTCTTTTGCCAGTCTTCTTTCATCCATCCTCCCTATACGCCCGAACCATCTAAGCATCCCTTTTTCAATTTTAAAAAGACAAAGGTTGAAAATGAAAGAAAACATGTGTACAAAAAATTAATTACATTTTTGGCCAAATTATCAGAATTTGCCATATAAGTAAGCATAACAGTTCCGAATGTAGGGCGAAGATATGCAATTTATAATGTGATATTATGTTATTATTTACGAGGCATTCAAGAGAATTGAAAATACGCCATATTTACGTGTGAACACCGCAGGTGGCAAATAGTTCCACATTTCCACAGTTCGTAGCAGAAAACTGTGACTAAATCGCACAGTGGTTGTCGGTCAACCATCCTGGCCCTATCGCCTGGTACCTACTTTTATAGCGCGCAGTCTCATAGTAAAACTGTGCCGCTAGTAGGAAATTTAAATGTTTGTATATTCAATGTATAATATATCAATTCAGCAAAGATTTTCAGATACGTCGGCAAAAATGGAGATGGATAGGGCGTACTCTCCGGCGCCACGCCAGTCATATCCCCAAACAAGCCCTCGAATGGAATCCGCAGGGGACAAGAAAGCGTGGACGCCCAAAACAAACTTGGCGGCGTACTGTGACGGCCGAAATGCAGACCATACCAGAGAGGTCATACGCTTCTTCGCTACTTCGCTACTTCGCGAGGTACTTCGCTCTTCTATCTCCAGGATAAGCCCATCTGGGCCTATCCTGGAGAAGAAACGTCGTGTCTGCCCTATGTCCTAGGGACTTAGGACTCAGAGAGAGAGAGATATTCAATGTACGAAAAACATACCCACGCTTAATTTCCAATGGCAATAACTATATATATATATATATATATATATATATATATATATATATATATATATATATATATATATATATATATATATATATATATATATCATATATATATATGTATGTATGTATGTATTCTGTAGATTTAAATATATTAAACATCACAATGAAGAGCTAATATTTTATTATAAAAATAACATCATCAGTGCTATAGAACTTACAAAAACAATGGTGGTACGAACAAGTTACAACCTGTCCAATCATGCATTATATTACGGAAGTTTTATTGAAATTGTTATAAATAATCAACAGTGATAGGCGTGTCGGATTACAGGGGGCGCCGGATTACCCGATCCACTATATATGTGTTTCTCTTTAACCCTTAATTTGGCAGAGAAAAACTCTTTTTTTATACTTTTAGAAAGGTATGTATTTTAGGATATTTAAGGACCTTGTAAAAAATAATAAAAAAATCATCTTTTTGAGAAAATACATGTCCACTGTGGCGGACATTGCCAAAGTAGGCTAATAAAACAATATTTTAAAATTAAACTTTATTTCGTGTGAAATTTAAGGAAACAATATCTGGAGCTTTTCTCCATTACAAAATATAGTCGTATATTGCATTTTATGTAATATACGACCGTCTTTTGGCGGTACCTGCAACGACCCTCATCCATAGTTGAGGGAAAATGACAAACAGTTCAATTCAATATTTTTTTCTACTGAAAATATTTGATTTGCCAAGTAATATAAACTTAATTGCCATAAATAAATTACAAATTTGAAGGACTTGGATTTTTTTAAAGTTTGTGTTCCGTGTAGCGGACAAATTAAGAGTTAAACAAATAGATTAAATGGCTATATAACATGAAAGAGATTCTTTTCACAAACATAACAAAGGAAGCAGTTACTTGTCATCCCTTTGCACTGCTCTCTAATGTTATTACGTGAAACTTACATTCAATTATATTTTACTGCGGGCTATATTGTGAGCAGAGAGCTGAAAAAACATCGCTTCATGATGAAGTAGAGAAACATTTTTAAATTATAATGGAAAACATTGTATGCAGATAACGTTTATATATTATAAATACATGTGTATGCCATTGAACTCCTCTTAAATGTCTGGACCAATTTTAATTAAATTTTTGTTTGTACAGACACCCTCGTATGTTTTAGATTCACAATTTGACCGAAAAGGTGATACTGCAAACAGCTTCGGCCTTATACATTTGAATAAATAAATAAATATATATATATATAGATTTTTTTTGATTTCACCCTGTTTCAATCCTGTCACCCCCTTTCGGCTTGACGTTGAGTTCTGAGACACTCTGTATATATACACATTATCTTTAATCTTTCAGGAGGTACTGAGAGCACTAGGCGTTGATGATCAAGACGCGAAGACGAGAACTCACAAACAAGCACACACACACACATCATGTAATTCTCTTCTTCCTCTTTCTTTCTTAAAAGTATATACAGCTGTGAAAGTGATAACTCTTTTATGGGGTATAAACATTAAACATGTCGTCGAATAAAATTCTACATTTACGCCGTGCCTTGATATATTCCATTACGTGGAATATTCTCACTTTCCCCGCAACTTCCCACATCTTTATTCTGCGAACGTATTTACCTTCACTTACCTACGTATCCACCGTCTAGACAGCACTTCGTTGTAATTTAAAACAAATAAACATTATTTTCGTCTCTAGTATAATTCGCAGAGTTTTATTTTAAAAAAAAACATAATCAACATGTTTTATTTTACTATGATATAGTATTTTTGTTGAAAGTCCATAACACTGCAGTTTAAAATATTTTTTTCCTTTATTAATAACTTTAAAATGTTCACATTCTATTCGACATGATTTACAGAATTAGCAGTTTGCTATGGCATGAAATAATATGAAATGGCAATTGGATGATCACGTTTGTCGGAGATCCGACAATCGCTGGAGCAGACGAATGCTGGAGTGGATACCATGTCTTGGAAAACATATTATAAAATGCAGATGGTGCGTGAAGCCGAAGATCGGGCTAGGTGGTGCTTTGTGGGGGTTTGATTTGATTAATTGATTGTTCACTTTATAATAAATTCACTTCTTCTTTTTCATGAGACAGGAAGGTAAACGAGTAGGCGTGTCATCTGATGGAAAGCAATCAACACCGCCCAAGGACATCCGCAGCGCCATAGGCCGGCCTTTAAGGAAAGTGTGAAAGAGAGCGGAGGTAGATTGGGATTCCGGAACTCAACAGCGCAACGGAAGAAACGCGGTAGCTAAACTACCACTTAGACGCCGGTGTTCTGCGGGAGTGTGGTACGGAGGAGCCGGCTTATTCATGCTACAGACAAATAATAAGCCATTCTTCACAAAGTATTCGTCTACAGCGTGGCTCTACCACTATGCCTTCGAGTCGTTGACTGGGGAAAACGCTAATATATTATTAATAAAAAAATATGCCATTTATATGAGGGTACTGTTTAATGTAATAAAAGATACATTTATATAATACATTTATGTATAAGCCAAAAATACAAAAAAGGTATATTTAAAATTAAGGCCGGTAAAATGCTAATGTATTGGTAAAAGTTACTTCTTTCAGACAAGCTTGCGATAAATAGAACGAGAGAACAATAAAACTAACAACAATTAATGGTGCATAAAATATACAAAATATTTATAAACATTTAAATGTGTTTCAATTAAAACAAATGCAATATAATTCATATACATACTGTAGTGATTACGTTGATAAATGTATCACTAATGTAATAAAATATTTTATTTAAATATATTACAACATTTTATATTGTATTACTTCTTTTTAAATTCGTAATTTTGAAATTTAAAATAAAACAAAAATTGAATTGTTTTATAAAAACAAAGATTAGTTCTACTGATGTCTTTTGATACACATGTCACCCGGCGGCATAAGAAATTGAGATTGAATATAAAATGCAAATTGATAAAGTGTGAATAAAGTATGAATAAAATATAAATTTACAGTAAATAGAAAAATAAATTAATTTCATTTGGAAGAATTTCAATTACATCGAAGATAAAACCCCCTTAAAGATCCCGTGTGTCACTGTAGTAGTACGGCTGACAGGCCATAATACCTATAATAAATTAAATATTTACATACAGTTAAGTTATACGATAAAACGTAAAATTGTGTTTGGAGACCCTTATAGGTGGTACTTCAGATATCAAAATTTTAATTGCTCTTCCCTTAAAGCTTCAAGCGGACTCGAACAAAAGTTGAAGATCCCATCGACAGAAGTTCTTGCAAAACAGACAGAGCAATGCTTACACAGACTTAACGAGAGAAAGTTCCAAGTTAAAAGATTAATTTGCAGACTCGCGATGAATTTTGAAATAAATTGCTTTCCGAAAATGAATCGGAGTAAATAAATAAATAAAATAAAAAATAAAAATCATTCGTTTAACAAAATATTACCTCATCCAGTCGTCTCCAGTTAATCTGGTTATTGCCTCGGCCCACCTTTCACTGGGATCGTCTCTGCCTCATTTGCCGTGTATATAACTCAGCACCATTCTTTTTTGGAGGCATTCTAGTCCCTAAAGCCGCTGCAGCCTCTTCGAACTGGTTGTCCAGTTAGATGTATGATTTTACCGCCCTTGCGACTATTTTGATCTTCTTACTCAGTACGTGTTTCGATTGTTGTAATCGAGACATCGAGACATCGCTGCGGTCGCCGTCGCCCGCGCCGCGCATCTCAGCGGTTGGACGCGGGGCAGCCATTTTGAAATCAATTCCGTTACAACAGCACTCGTGTTCACACGTGTTCTCTCTCTGGTAATTGTTTATTTTGATTTGAATATTGTACCATAGCAACTATTAAATAAATTTAAATTCAATTTATAATCCACTCCACTTAATCCACTCCATCACTTAGTCCACTTAATTTATCCCTGCACTATACAATACGTGTTGGCGAGGATTCGGATAGCCTCGTTTTAGATAACTATGAAGATTTTATCCACATAAATTAATATGAACACCATAATTTATAGAAGAACATAAGTAATTTGACGTGAAATAGATAGTTTTCAGCGTCTGTTAAATTTACTACTCGCGATTTACCACAAACAATTTACAGTTGGCAATTAATCGTCAGCACTATATCGCGTTAACAATTTATAACCTGTAAGCGATCGCTGGCGTATTTCAACGTCTAGAAGCTGAACTGGCTCGGCCACTGATCCTTATTTTTTAATTGTTTATATAATTTTAGGTTGTGGTAAAAGAAATCCATTATTTTTACGTTAAAATCTTAACTTTATTTAAGATATTTTGGATTGTCTCATTTGGTTCAAATATGCATCGTTTTATTGTATAATTTGTTGCCATTTAAAAGGTAGCTTTATAATGCCTCTCTCATAGAAGTCTTGGTCGTTATTGGCGGAAAACTCTAGTTATCTCTTTTAACAATCTTCTCTTGATCACAATTTCTTATCACTCCTAATATTATATATAGCATGTCCAGTGGCAAAAATAATTTATGGGTCGAACAATCAGTAAACTCACGCTTACTGATTTTTTCCGCCGATATTGAGATAACATCCTACCTTCACTTCATGCACATAGCCAAGTGGTTTATTTCATTGTGATATCGCGTTTCATATGGTGAGTACAGGGATCAGGTCGATCAATTTCTTTACCTTCCATTATTTCTTTCTTTACCTACCATTTTCATGTCCTGACCTTAACCTACTCAATGCATCTGCAGTGGCTTTTGTATCGCAGATGTTCATTGGCATCGCTGGTAAGTTGCCTTTAGGTCACCGCGTGCAGTTTGCTTTTTTTATCCAAAATAAAGGATAAAGAGAGGGATAAAAATCCTTCTTATTTCTTTAAAGGAATATAAGCAGGTCACCTGATATTATATAATTCCGCAGAAAACAAACATTAAAATAGTATAGAATTTAAAGAATTGAGCGAAAATTAAGAAGACGTGACAGCTCTGAACCCTTATCGAATTATTCTTAGTAACAAAACTGTTTTTTGCAAGTCTGCCTTCTCTGGAAGCTTTTTGTTTACTAAGAATGCGCGTGATCTTCTTCTGTTTTCTCTAGTTAGTCTAGCTAATGGCGATTATCTTTCTCTCTTCGATTATGTTGGCATACATGACTAACTGCAAACATAACAAAGGTTTGGCCAATAACAAGTATAAGAATGTGCGCATCTTGACGCTTTTCCCTTAAATCATGCTCTAGCACGTAATAAAGCTGTTATCTTCAAGGCTACACATAAAACGCACTCGTGGTGTACAATAAATATATTTTATCGCGTAAGATGGCGCTGGATTACAGAGGAGACAAGGTTGTCTAAATTGCTTTTGGTGTAATATTATTTCGAAGTCTATAAGTATTTATGTATTAGAAACTAACTTCTCTGCTAGTACCCGGCTGTGGCGGCCCCTCAAAGCTACGCCAGCGTTTCGAGCTTTTGCCAAATTTCTTTGCATCATCCAAACTCATCACTCTCTTCATACAAGCTCGCCGTTTACGCCTGTTTCCCATAGAGGAAGGCAGAAACCACAGATCTCCGTAGTTTCTTTGCTTCATCCAAAGTCATCACTCTCTTCATACAAGTTCACCGTTTAAGGGTCCTTTTGAGTTGGCCTTTCTTGAGAACTTCAGCAATTCGGTCAAAATATGTTCTCCTTGGTCTTCTACTATCGACTCTTCCATCTAACTTAATATAGTAATTAAATGTTTGGATCTGGACATCCCTGCACATTCAAAAATATTAACGTTGTTTCAATATTTAAGATTAATATATTTTTTTTCTAATTCACCTTTCACGTACTAGCATCAAGCTTGTAGCTCGTGCAAATTCGCAATCACCGCATCACTCCTTCGATACTTGAGGCGATCATCCATCGTTGACCAATCGGTAGATTGTTTTAACATTGCGATCTTCTACTCTATCATTTCTACGTAATCGAGGCTACTAGGGTGAAAGATGATATTAATTTTAAATATTAGAAAAACATTAATATTTCCGAATGTTCAAGGATTTTCGAAGCCAAACATTTGATTACTATAATAAAGTATAAGGGAAGATCAAGAATGTTCCTCTTGACCGAATTGCTAAGTTAAGAAAGGTTAATTCAAAAGTACCCTTAACCGGCGAACTCGTGTGAAGAAAGTGAATGAAGCAAAGAAAGTACGAAGATCTGGGGTTTCTGCCTGCCCCTACGGGAAACAGGCATGATCATATGTATGATGTATGTATGTAAGTAAAATGTAAATAATCATTCAATGACAAAGGCTATAAAAGTAGTATTAACACACATTCAATCGTGATACATTGGAGTACAATCTCGACAAGCGAATATTAGATAGAGCCATCCTTTTAGAAGCTAAGCATTCATTTGTTTCGGATTACAGCAAAGAAACGTCTAGACATGGAATCGATTTGATTGAAGATAGATAAGTGCCCTGTGAGATACACGGGATAATAATAGAACAACATAAAATACGTGAAGATAAATACCATATGTCTCTACATCGATAAATGGCCGTTCATAAAACACGTAAACGAAAGGTCGACGACTGATAAGGTTGTATAAATCTGAAATACTTCAACTTAAACTTCAACTCCAAAGAAAATCTTCAAAGTACATAATACGAATTTTTGTTAATATGAGTTTTTGGTGCTTTGTTTTTGGACGCTTTTCGAGCTGAAACGCCAACCAACCAATTAACAGTCTGCGGTAATCCACTTCTAGACTTAAGTCTTCGCCAAGAAGCGCCACCTAGCCCGATCTTCACCTTCATACGTCCAAACTACTGACATAATCTTCCGAATTAGGAAACTGAGATGGCAATGGGCTGGTCACGTTTATGAGAGCTCCGACAATCACTGGAGTAGACAAGTGCTGGAGTGGAGACCGCGTTTCAACAAAGACGGTGTGGGACGCCCCCTCGGTTAGATAGTGCGACGATCTGCGCAGGGTGGCTGGTAGAAACTGGATACACGAAAGTGCTAATATTGCCTAATTTTGGAAGGGTTGTTTTTATATAATATAATTTTTTTAATTTAAAAATAAGAAATGTGACTTCAGAAATTACACATTGTGACCACGAGTTATAAGAAAAGAAGGGGACGTCAAATATCATGAAACTCGTGTGACGTAATTTATTGATGGCCACTTAAAATTTGTTTGTAACTGGTATTTACAAGTACGATACAGGTAACCCTAACGGCCAGCAACGCTTCCGTGACTCCGTGTCGCGGTTGTCTATGGGCGGCGTTGATTGCTTTCCATGAAGCGGCACGCTTGCTCGTTTGCCCTCTTGCCCCACAAAAAAAAAGTCATGGGTGTAGAGTAAAAAATGTAATAAATCTTAGTAAATGCAGGCAAAAAAATTACACGTCGAAAACAAATATTCCGAGAAATATAAAGAAAAAGGAGACGATTCGAGATCGAGAAATAACATCGTTATTTCATAAAGGAAACAATGACCCCCCCGAGCGCTAGGGTAATTAATTATGTCTGGTTCCGCTGTGGCTATTATTACTGTAATTTTAATTATCTCTCCAAGTTTGTATACGTTAATTAATTATATTTTATTTAGTAACGAACTGTTGAACGCGGCTTTCACATTTTGTCGCCATCACAATTTGTATATTTCTGCCTTAGGAGTCCAAACGTGGACGCTGACGATCCATCCGCTTCACAATTTAAAAGTTTTCTCAAGAGCTCTTGAGAGGATCATTCTCGGAGTTTCTCCGGTGGATATGATTGGAAGTGTAAAAATCCGATGGGTGATTAAAACAACCTTCGAGTGATGAAGCTGAAGTCACAATGAACTGGATCCGAGAACCAAGAACCGTTGGAGTAAATCAGCGATGATCTGCACAGTGCGGATGTGCTTTACCACAACTCATATGATGTTCAGGAATCCGATGCTTTAACTTTTTTTCTCTTGCTTTATTTCTTCTTCCCGTCCAATTACGTTCTTCTTCCCCTTTTTATAAGATACGGAAACAAACAAACAAGCGTGTCACCTGATGGAAAGCAATAAATGCCACCCATAGACATTAGCAACACCAAAGGCTACACAAATGCGTTGCCGACCTTTAAAATACGAGTAGATTTGTGTTTTGAAGGTAAACACAAGCCCTCACATACCTTGTAATGTCTATGGTGTACTCCGTAATATCTATGGCGTACTCCGTAATGTCTATGCTTTACTCCGTAATGTCTATGGTGTTACAAATGTCTATGAGCGGCTTTGATTGCCTTCCATCAGGCGACAAGCTTGTTCGTTTACCCTTCTATACCACATAAAAACCATCAGGTGAACGACTTGCTCGTTCGTCTATAAAAAAACGATATAAAACCCTGAAAAAGTATTACAGAAGCCAGGCCACGCAACATGATGAGGGTAAAAGTCACGCCACAAGTTTTTACTTCGTGAAAGCTGTGGGCGTTGCGGTTATTGTATGCCAGAATTTCCATTAAATAACACGCGAATTGCAAATTTTCTCGATATATATACACAAATAAAGTAATTAGTTTTGAATGCGCGTATCGATTAATTAATAAAACAAATATCAATTAATTCAACTAGCAATCATATACGATTAAAATCGTCATTAAAATAAAATGTATCAAGAAAAATAGAACTAGGACTTTTCCCGACAACTTACATCAGTGAAGTTGTTATAATCAGTTACATTGTTTAATTGTGGTGGCGTTTTAAACCATATAGTTCGATTAAGGCGTATAGGTGAAGTGATATGAAATAAATGCGTGTTTCGTGGCTTATTAAGTTGACTAAAAAAGTCCTCAGAAGGTTTTGTTAAAATAGCCACCATTTCATCAAGACGTAATGTGAGAAGCTAACATTTGAAAATATTTGATAGTATTGTATTTTTCTTGACTCTGGCATAATAGTTAAAACTATTCGCCATTAAAAAAAAGAAAGAAATAGAACTCTTTTGATTGTTGGCAACCGTGGGTGCCAACAATCAAAATAGTCGCGAAAATTTAACAACCATGGTTACAACAGCGCGGTACAACTTGCAGGTTTATGTTGTAAGACCTGCGTCTATTCATTGTTAGATTGCCACTCCTTAGATCTGGCGCTAGAGGCGTTTGCTGAAAATAAAATGGACTGCTCACCGCACTGACGTTTCCATCTTGAACGAGCTCCACATCAAACGAAGACTTTCGTCTATAGTGCAAGTACTTACATTTCAACGATTTAGGCGGTTGTAATTGACAACAATTGGTTGTTGAAATGAATTTCCCCTGACTGAATTTCGGCTACAAATTCGAGAAGGTAAACGAAAATAAACAATCCGTAAAGACTCTAAAAATAGATTTGTTTCCGTAATAATATAAATAAATGAAATTACTGCGAAACAATTTGCTTTAATTACAGCTGATTATTTAAATTATATATTTGTATGAATATTAAATACTTTATTTTACACAAATTACAATTATTTTATATAAAGCAACAATATCGTTATATAATCTGCCAACAGATGGCGCCAAAATACATATAATATTAGTAACGTCTATTGCATAACTGAATAAAATAACGCTATCATTTCTAATACGCCGAGATACTTAAGGTACAAGGGTAGAAGGATGCCGTTCTCGTGTCCGATTATCTACAAGATGAACAGCCTAAAAAGCCTTTACTAAGTTTCCCATTAGCGATTTTACATGCAGTGCGATAATGAGAAAGAGATGGAGAGGCCTCGCTGAAGCCGCTACAGCCTTGTTAGACGATCCATGACCACAATCACGCCAGGAGTGTGCAACTGAGGAAGAGGGGGAGTTTTAATGTAAAAAAAGATCTTATAGTGATGTAATCTTTCGATTTGACTGTAGGGAATTCCCCGATAAATCTCTAAAGTAACAAATACGCCAGATATAGGTTTAAATTTTGCGTCTTAAACTTTCGATGTCGTAAAACTCTAACCTGTTTTATGATATTATCGATTTGCTAACGTTCGATGTCTCACATCGACACAACAGCACGCTTTGAACTTTAGTGCTAATAAGTATTATTGCTATGAAAGTAAATACTCTTATTATAATATTTATTTAATATTATATTTTAGTTATACATTTAGATCTGTAATAATTGTTTTAGTTATTTTTAATAGTATGTAATAATTAATGAAATTTGTACGCCATAAGTGGCAATGTGATGGAGCTTTTATACGTCTTTTTTTCATCTTGTTACTAATGTAAGTTCATTATGCAAATAAAGAATAATTTTATTTAAAATTATTTATTTAATACTTTATTGTACACAAAACACGAAATACAAGAATTAAAAAGAAAGAAGATGTACAAGGGCGAGATTAACTCAAAATTGAGTTTTCTTCCAGCAAACCCAGGAGTGAAAGAGAGATAAGATAAGCTGTGAGGATAGAAATAAGTGTACAACAACAAAATATAATAATAATATACATAACAATACATACTATATAAAACTATACATATATAATCATATTAATACTAATAATATATAATATAATACTATATAAATATACACATAAATATATACATATATAAATATTTAATACTGAAACGAAATGTTCTTTAATGCTTCTCTTAAATACATCCAGTGAGAAGCTATCACGTATAGTATGTGGGAGAGAGTTCCACAAACGCACTGCGTGTACATTGAATGAGCCACCGTGTGAATGAGTGAATGAGTAAAAGGGGTTTTATTATTATTATTATAATTATTCTGAAAGGCCAATCTCCAATAGATGATTATAACTGCATTTATTGATTAGCAATTTTATTTATTACGACATAAATAAACCCTGATTTCACATACAATGAAAGTTGAACGGTCTTTATATACTGTCGTTTACAGGTGGTACTCACTTCGTAGTAGATTATATAATAGATCGTCATGCTATTGACACACCGATTAGATTGATCGATGGACTAGCGTGGCAAATGGGCTTCGATGATTTTGAATGTTCACTAACACCGATATTACCCCATATTAATATCCTGATAGAGAAATATTTAATATTCAAATTCTTTACTCCGCTGGCTTAGTGACCCGAATTTTATTTTTTTTATGAGATAGGAAGGCAAACGAGCAGGCGTGTCACCTAATAGAAAGCAACCCACAACGTCCATAAATACCCGCAGTGCCACAGGCAGTGAAGAAACGTTGCCGGCCTAAAGGAAAGTGTCATTACGGGAGGCAGGAGGGGGAGGACCTCTGAAACTCAACCGTTCATCAGACGAAACGCGGTAGCTAAGCAACCACTCAAACGCCGGTTCTCTGCGGGAGTGTGGTACTTCTCTGCAGCGTAGTTTCCGAAACGAGAGTCGTCCAGCTATCCCCGTCCCGCGCTAATTCTTGCCAATTTGTGCCTTGAAGTTCGCGCAGTTCAGCATTCACCTGATCTCTCCAGCGATATCTGGGTCGAACAATTGGCCTTCGACTACTTGGTCGACACGAGACCCTCTTCGATCCTCGCCCATTCGCTAAAATATAAAAGTTCATTTTCATACGGAGAAGTAGTGAACAAAAAATGAAAAACAACATATATACATATATATAATATATGTATATATGTTGTTGTAGTGTTCAACATTATAAATTTAATGAGCTACGTCTGAATTTTGACCACTGGGCGAACATAAGTTTTTATAATTTTATACTAGATACATATATATATTTCTTTATATACATATGTAGTGTGGATTAATCTTTCGTGCAAGTGGATTCTCCATGGATATATATATATATATATATATATATACATATATATTGCCTGTTAATAACAAGTACAAATAAAGAGAACAATTTCTTATCGAATATACTTGAACTTCAATAAAATACAATTTGGAAATTCATTATTAAAGAAGTCTTCAGAACTTTTTTTTCCCACTCAAGCGATCCGAGATTCAGTCGTACTTTAAGACAATGGACGGCCAAAGTACAATTGGCGAAAATTTCCAACTTCTTCTGTTTTAGCATTTTTCGCTCGTTTTGTTTTTTTACAAAGACACCTTTATTGTTCGCACTTAATTGGTATAACATGGTTTATCGTGAATTGTGCTTGCAATACTATTTATATGACTTTTTTCTATAGGATTTTCTATCAGGTAAACGAGCAAGCGTTTCGCTTGATGGAAAGCAATCAACGCTGCCCGTAGACGTCTATAATATTATTGACATTGAAAATGCGTTGCGGGCTTTTGAGATAAGGTAAGACATGTTTTTGAAGGCTCCAATGTAGCGTCGGTTCGAAAACACCGCTGAAAGTAGCGGGTCGCTGAAAGTAGTAGACTGGTGGTGCGTGGTTTCAGGAGACATGTATTGTACTGATTAGCCATTCATTCAGATGGTGGGGATAAAACTATTCTTTTTAACAAGTTGAAATATGAGAAGACTTAAAATAACATTAAATTCGTTAATTTTTTAACTATATTTGAGATGATTAATGGAGTCTAGTTTTTACTTAGCTAAGATCAGCGACAAGCAAACAAAATAGAAAAATAATAATGTGTGTATTTTTTACTGGAGGAAGACATTTGTTAAGTGAACTTAAAATTTAAGTACATTACGGTTGTCTTCCGTAGAGTCTACTACACTTGATGATGCCTCGTGTTGAGGCGAAGCACGTGTCGTGTATATTGTGGAAGAGTGGTGGTGTGGGTTTGGTATTGGTGTTGTTGCTAGTGGTCGGGAAGTGGAGAGTTGTTGACGGCCGTTATTCGGTAAGTTTTGGTTTAAGTTCCAGGTAAATTCGCTTCATCCAGCAGGAAAACACACATTATTAATTTTCTATTGTTGTTTGCTTGTCGCTGATCTTAGCTAAGTAAAAGTTTTGACTGTCCACATAGGAATGGATTTCCGCAAAGTAACGCCTGACTCCATAAATCATCAATAGATATCATATCGATTATCAGAATTGGTCTACGGGGTTTACTGTTAACTTACTACCTTCCAATAAATATAAAAAAACTTGTATTTACTTTTTGCATATTTTCCCTAAACAGTCACACCAAAGTTTTAAGCCGTGACCTTCTTGCTAAACTTTTCTCAAGTATAAGCTCACTGAAAGCCTTGGCAAAGCGTCAAATGGAACTTAAGGTTTGAAGTCAGAACGTGTTTTGACTTGAAATTCGGTGTCGACGCGGTGAAAACTGTATAAAATAATCACATTGTTTTCCTTATACTTAAGATGAAAGTGATTTTCAATTATACCTTATAAATATTACAAACACATCATCACATCTGTCTCTCGTAGGGGTAGACAGAGACCACGGATTTCCATCCGCTACGATCCTGGCACACCTTCCTTGCTTCCTCCACACTCATCCATCATTTCATCCATCTTCCCTCTCACATTCATCGTAGCGAAACGGCTCTCCGATAATCCCTTCTCGCCCTCGCGGTAATCAGGACGTGACGGGTGGCGATCCACGTCGCCGTCATTTTTTTAACAAATCAGGTTTATTAAAATTCGTCATAGTGAATCCCACGAGCCGCAAGGGAGAATGGAGGTTAGCCTCAGTAAAGCCCCGCATGCTGAGGCAAGGCACTAAAGTACCCGGAGCCCGATCCCGGGACGGTCGGCACGCTTGCGATCAAGCTCGCCCATAGCCACGCATCCAGTGGCACGGCAGACCGTAGATTGACGGAGAGGAAGGGAAAGGATAGAGAAGAAAGAAAAGGTCAGGAGAAAGGAAAGATGGATTTAGACAGGGTGATAGGGATATGATACTACCGCAACGGAAGACAAGGATTGATACGGTAGTAGCTCGAGAGGCGGGGGTCGCGTACCCATGTACCAATACCATAACTACCGGGAAGGTGGCTAGGCAAAGATACTCCCGTATAATATTGTAAAAAAAAATAATGTAATCTATATATATATATATGTAAAAATCAATTGCTGTTCGTTAGTCTCGCTAAAACTCGAGAACGGCTGGACCGATTTGGCTAATTTTGGTGTCGAATTATTTTTGGAAGTCCAGGAACGGTTTAAAAGGTGAGTAAATATGATAAAAATATTAGGAATATATTAAAAGCAACAATAATAACAAAACCTAATGCATATCGAGCATTTTAAGTGTTGACCACATTTTTTACTTAAGTTGAAACATTCCGCAATTATCGTTCATCATTTTTTTTTATTGATTCTGAGGCGGTACGGAGTTTGCCGGGTCAGCTAGTGTATCATAAATTAATTAAAATAAATAACCTAAAATTGTTTACCTCCTCTGAAAACATAAAATAGATTCATAAATATTCAAACCGTTCTCTTACTAGCTTCCAGGCTTTATACTTGTCCTTATAATATTTGTGACATAGTTTGTCCTGGATATCCTTTATTCCAGATAACAACGGTAGGAACATCTCAAAAGGATTATAAATAATCTGCTTGTTCGCTTTATAAACGATGTTCCTTGTTTAACTTACTTGAACAGATTAAATTATCAAAGAGACATATAGTAGTATCATGTAAGATGCTCAAGGTACCTTACCTTTAATAAATAGTGAATTAATCTTGTTTAGGATATGGGTTGGAAATACCACCAAATATAATTTAATATAGCTATCTGTAGGTTGTGATGTCTGGAAAAAAGTTTAGAGAGAAAAGTGGGGATGAGACTTTATTGTATTGTATGTGTATGTGTATATGAGTATGAGTAGTAGTATATATATATGGATGTAAATGTATGTATGTGTGTGTCCGTATGAATGTCGTCACTGTGGTCCGCGACCTGACCACGTTGGTCCTTGATCAAAACCAGCGCCAGGTGCTCCAATAGAACGCCTGGAGTATGCTGAGCAAGAACTATTTTATGACACTTGTTTGATTAAAATTATTTTTTTTTTTTATTTGTTTTTTTTCTTTGTATATTATAATATTATTAAGGTTTTAAGCAAAAATTTATTATTGTAAAAATATTGTAATAAATAATGTTCATCTATTTCCATTTTAATGTAATTTGCGTTAGAAATTGTGTATATACATGGTGTCTTTTTTTACGTGTAAAAAGTATTACGCAAATTTAGTTCATTTTAATGACAATAACTTTTGTTTTACGAAATATCGTTTTCAACATATCTATTTTTGTTTTCACGATGTTTTCACCTAGCATCAACGTTTTGTGAGGTTGTGATATTATAATCTATTTATCTGTTAACTCAAACTAATTGGTCGGATACACGTGGTGATTTTAACCAAATCTACCCACTTTGGGAGCGGCCTATGTCCTGCAGTGGACTGCGAAGTGAGTATAATGATGAAAACCACTCCACCGGGTGTAATTTTTATTCTTTATGAAGTTTGTTTACCATACTGAGCACATAGAAACGTGTAATAAGCTTGGACTGTTTTCAAATTAACTCTTTTGCGTTTTATCCACGCGTAAATGCAAACAATATAAAAGCATTTACAAATAAGGATTTTGTGGATTACATTGTAATAAAATGCAAATCAGTTCGCTTTACATTGGAGTGTGGTCCAAGCACTAAGTTATTAATACTAACTCTAATCTAGTTTAATAATATTATTAATCTATATTAGAGTTAGTATTAATAACTTGTATACGTATATATCATTTGTAATAAATGTATATACACTCTGTATATTTTTCAATATCCTACTATTACTTCACAATCTCTCCCTATATGCACCGTGACTTTTTAATTACCCGAGAAAACTAAAATTCGCGTTTGTAAAAATATGTATGTCAGTAAGTAACATTCAAATATTATAAGCGTTCATACAAAAATATTGGTTTATGGGACTTCAAAGAAATCCTGTAAATATTACGCGACCAAATTAGATTGGTTTGGGTGCAGTTCATATTGGTATGATAATGATGTCTATTTGAATTAGCAAGATTTTTTGTTGTATAATTTTTGGTGTAAATTAAGGACATTTTTAATAAATATTTCATAAAAATAAAAATTTTTTTTCTTCGCTAAATTTAATGTATATCGATAACTGAATATATTACTTAATTTTTTTGGGTAATTAAAAATATAGAGAGGATGAATGTAAAAGGACTGGCAAAAGAAATTCACGTTGCGAATGTGGATGGAAGGGTCGGTAGGGGAAGACCACGGAAAACATACCTTGACCAAATTGCTGAAGTTTTTAAGAAAGGCCAGTTCAAGAGTACCCTTAACCGGCGGGCTTGCATGAGGAGAGTAATATAGACGAGACGGCCTCATAATATGTATGTATGTATGTAAAAATAGTCTATCATATAAAATATTTAGCAGGATATAAAAGTAAGAATGGACTTAAATCTTTCTTATATTACTCGATTTTTTTGTACATTTCATGCTAGGCTGTCTACAAAAAAATCTAGCCAAATTGTATTTTAATGAAAAATATTATAATGTTTTGAGTTATATATCAAAACTTTTTGCACAAAGTTAACACTATAGGCGGACTGAATGCCATTGGGCATTCTCTCTCAGTTAACCTGCGGGTAAAAATAAATAAGCTGCTTAGGAGTTAATTTAATTTAGGAGTTAATTATTTTAGGAGTTAGTTATTATTATATAATATTTTAGGAGTTAATTAAATAGACTAAAGACTACTTGTATAAATATAAATACTACACATAACACACACAGCCTCGTATAAACGCATATATAAGATGATTAAGAAGTCAGGCGTTGCTTTGCGGAAATCCATTACTATGTTCTATCCGCGAAAAACGAAAAACATAGACAAATAAAAATGACTGTCCACAACGCGTACATGTATAATATTCACACACATACATACATAATTATATACATATAAATAAATAAAAAAAATACGAAAAAAATATCAATAAAAAAACTTTTCTTGTAGAATAAAAGTTGGCTACTTCTTCAGGAGAACTTCTTCCTCTCTTCTTCTCTCTTATCTGTTCAACTTTATTGTATTTCATTATTACATAAGCAACCCTATTGTTAAAATGTAGCCATGCTGTGTGCAAAGGGTTATATTCCGGGCGTTATTAAGTTTATATTATAAGTACCTATATATTATTAAGACTATAACTTGTTTTTGTGTCTAATAAGTAAATAAATCTCTAATCTAATAAATATACATTATCTGGGGATTAAAATAGAAGAATAATTAAATGTGTTTTTTAATAACAAAAGTTCCAAAAATAATAAAAACTCGACTAAAAACGGTAAACATATTTAATAATTATGTTTAACTGTTAATGTTATAATAAATTAGGAAGGCAAACGAGCAGGCTTATAATCTGATAGAAAGCAATCTACGCTAACCATAGACATCCGCAGTGCAGTGCCATATACATTGCAGGCCTTTAAGAAAACGTAGTCTTATTTTTGAAGGTTCCAATGTCATATCGATTTGGAAACACCGCTGAAGGTAGCTGATGTGCTTGGCTATGGGATATATGTGAGCAATGAAATAAAGAAATAAGTCAAGGGATATTACTCTAATACCAACGGCTGACGCTTAGCTGAGGACCGTGTGGAAAAAAGACGAAAGCAAGTTTCAAATAATAGCCGTTTATTTGTACGGTAAAAAAGAAAAAAATACATCGAAGAAAAGAAATGTCGGTAAAGCAGTTTGTAAGGCAAGCATCGCGGCTTGCTCCGAGCTTGGCTCGCTCAATTGAATGTAAAATGGCGTACAAAAGGAGCTTGTATTCCATTGTAATCTGTTTCAATACTTTATTCAATATTTTTGCTTCGTTTTAACTACAAAGGTTCACATCTATTTAATCGCATCACTCTCGTTTTAATTCATTGTTAACATCGAAAAAGCAAAGGAGATTTCTCGCTGACGCGTCGTCATGACGGACAAGCTAATTTTAATTAAAAATAATGTGTTGTGTGAAACTTTGTTTGTTTGCCATTGTGTATATTTTTTGTATGGAATAAATAAACATTATAATGAGAAAGCGGCTCATAAAGCAACCAGCATCAACCACAGACAGCCGCAATAATAAGGGCATTACTATTGTCTACCTTAGGGTAAAAATGTGGATAATAGGGAGGAAGAAAGACTTAAGGGGTGAGAAGGAAGGTAATTTTAATAAATTTATTATTTTTTTTATATATAACAGTTATCATATGAAATTGGATGGAGCATACTAGCATTAAGCATTAAGGGTAAGAAATAGGGCCTCTTGATTCCTCCTTCCCCGGACGAGCCGGCCCACTCATGCTACAGATAAATATTATGCCATTCTTGACAAAGTATTCGTCTGCAGCGTGGCTCTACCATTATTAAAATCGGATTACATGCAGTCCGGACTTTATTTGAATGAGAGTACCTTGTAATCCGCAATATTACGAAACAGAATCTATTTGACCTACGAATTATACTACATAATAGTGGACATTACAATATTATATATTATATTTTTAGTGGTAGAGCCACGCTGCAGACGAATACTTTGTCAAAAATGGCATATTATTTGTCTGTAGCATGAATGGGCCGGCTCGCCTGAGGAAGTACCACACTCCCGCAGAAAACCGGCGTCTGAGTGGTAGCTTAGCTACCGCGCTTCGTACGGTGAGCGGCCTGAGTTTCGGAGACCCAACACCCTCCCCTTCCCACTCCTCCTCCGATCCCCACTCTCACTCCCCCTCCCACTCCCCCAATCCCATTCCCCTCCCCCTCCCTTCCCCTCCCCTCCCACTCCCTCTCCAACTCCCCCTCCCACTCCCCCTCCCACTCCCTCTCCCACTCCCCCTCCCACTCCCTCCTCCCACTCCCATAGTTTCACTTTCCTTTTAAGATCGGCAACGCTTCCGCACTGCCTATGGCGTTGTGGATGTCTATGGGCGGCGTTGGATGCTTTCCATCAGGTGACACGCCTGCTCGTTTGCCTTCCAATGTCATAAAAAAAATATGAATGTGGAATTTAGTAAATTAAACATCACAATGGATAGCTAATACTTTATTATAAAAATAAAATCATCAGTGATATAGAACTTATATCACTGATGATTTTATTCTGCAAGGTGAGGGACTTTCCCTATCAAGCCGGTCTATCATGCTGCAGATGAAAATCTATCACAAATGTGTTCCATATAAGTGGACAGTCAAAAGTTTTACTTAGCTAAGATCCGCGACAAGCAACGTAGACAACCGAAAAGTCTTTTCGGTTGTCTACTATACCTAAAGACGTCTCGTGTTGGGGCGAAAAACGTCTCGTTTACAAGGTGGAAAAGTGGTAGTGTGTGTTTGGTGTTGTGTATAGTGGTTGGTGGGTGGACAGTTGATAGCCGTTTTTCGGTAAGATTTTGGTTTAAGTTCCAAATAAATCCACTTCATCCAGCAGGAAAATACACATTATTAATTTTCTGTTATTGTTTTGCTTGTCCCGGATCTTAGCTAAGTAAAACTTTTGACTTTCCACATAGTGATGGATTTCCGCAAAGTAATGCCTGACTACATTGATGTTCCATATAAATTTACGTTACATGCAGCCGTAGGTAATTATCTCAAATAGCCTTGTTTGTTGTTTATATCGCATGCATATTCAAAATATCTGCTGGCTTACAATAGTTCGTCCGCATTATTCACGTTTATCTGTATTCTACAGCTGGAATCTAATTGAACACGTTTTGAATTGAACATCGGAATACGTATTTATTATCGATAATGCATTATGTTATTGGATTTTGAATATTATGAACTTATTAAAATCCTACTCCTACTAATATTATAAATGCGAAGGTTTGTGAGTATGTATGTTTGTTCCCCTTTCACCAAAAAGCTATTGGACGGATTTGGATGAAACTTTACAGTAATATAGGTTATATATCGAAATAACATATAGGCTACAATTTGTAATGATTTTATGTAATTTTTTTGGTCGTAATATAACATGTCAATTAAGTAGGAAAAAAATCTGGCCTCTGAGAGCTATGTTGGCGTACGCTGCCTAAACCATTGGAGTTACACAAAGATGATGTACCGTAGGATTGTTTGTCTTGAATAGTTCTAAATAAAAGTCCGCGATAGCATATCTACCTTTATGTGGAAGCCACTATGATCAAAATTGTGAACCATAAATTAAGTAAAAAAAAATATATTTATTTAAAATGATCTATCACGAAACTTAATGTGGCAGACTAAATTCCACGCGAGCGAAGCCGCAGGCAAAGGCTAGTATTTCAAAATACAAACTCAAATTGACTCATAGTGTTGTAAATATATAGTAGTCACACTAAAATTGTATACTTTGGTTGGTATACAAGCAACGTCTCTTCTTCCTCTACTATAATGGAACGCAATCTCACTATAACTATTCCCTTGTTAAGCGCTAAACAATGAGCTTTTACTCTTCTTGTTTAGGTTCTATTCACGACCACTTCCAATGGCTGGCTATCACTGCCTCAGTAAGTGCCAACAGGATTTTTCACTTTCTTTTCATAGCAGAACGGGCAAATGAGCAAGCGGGTCACCTGATGGAAAGCAATCGACGCAGCCCATAGTCAATATACGCGACACCACAGGCGTCGCGGAAGCGTTGCCGGCCTTTTAGGTATGTGTAGACTTGTTTTGTGCTTGTATAGTTTATAGTAACTATTCGTATATGTATTCGATTCAAGAGAATTCCATTCTAGAGGCTTTCGTCAAGAGGAAGCGCGTTCCAAAGTGTAATAAATTTTAATGTTGCCGTAAAAGAATTGGAAATGAAACCTGTACGGTGAGGAGGAGATTATATGTGTATAATAAATAAATAAATATGATTGAAATACATTTAGGAACATATTTACATTGTTACGAGTTGAGAATCGGAAAAATGAAATCGCCTACTAGTTTTACTTCTCTTCACTGTACTTCTACTATTTTCTTCCGTATTAAACTATTAAAACTATTCCTGCTTCCACGCACCGTCGCCCCTTTATATAGGTAAAACGATGGAAAGTTCTAGTATTCCAAAATTCGAAATTGTTCCAGCCTTGTGTAGTCTTTTCTAGACATCGTCCTGTCTCTTTCCCGCGCGCAGCTATTTTCTATTAACTGTTCTTGTCACGCATTGACGGATGTCTTGTCAATTTATTTTTAAAATTTGTAATGGCTTGAGATTTCAAAGAGAGGTTTCAATCATTTTATAAAAAAAATATTTTTTATATGTGTTACGCAACAACATGTTTCATTAATGCGTCCCCCAAGTGGAGACTGATGAGAGAACATCAGGCATTACTAGTGAAAGTGCTTTTCTGACTCAGGTGGATCAAGTAGTTTATCTTACTTTAGTGTAATGTTTTTCTAGACGGAAACACATGACTTCGGAATTCATTAGTTTTTTTTTATATTCAGTAGAGACTCTGTTATCTAAGAAAACATGTATATATAACGTAAACAATTTTTAACTAAGACTTTCTGTTTGAGGCAAACTGTCAAACTTTGTTCAAAATACAAAATAATAAGATATTCATGCCACGTAGCGAAAGCGAGTGGAAAGTTAGTGAAGAATTGAAGTTGCCTCCAAAGAGTTTTCCTTATTTTCATATGTTTTTCCACATTTTAAGAGCTTTTCGATAGCAAAACTAAAATTATTATTATTGAAGTGAAAACTTCTATAGCCGCGTTACACGACTCTGGGTAGGGAAAAATGTATGAGTTCGCGTCAGCAACATGCTAATGCTTAAGGTATATCTATAGCTATGTATATAGAGTAAGTATATCTATAGAGACATACTTTAAACCCAGTTAATTCGCGCGCAGTTGCCTACATACACGCATCACGCCAACACATTGTATATACCCGATTGTATGTATGTGCATTTGCGATGGATAAAGTTTTGAGAGTCGCGTCATCAACATGCTGTGGTAATAGCAGCATTTAATGTTACAATTAGTTTGAAGTTTCAAAATACAGTTTAAAGTTTTCACTTCTGTCGGCAATCCTTTTGATTGCCTTCGGTTTTTTCTTATTATTTACCCCAATTAAGCGATAATGTTGCTTTTAAGTGTTTTAGAAAGCATAGTTCACTAAAATAGTCCAGATAAGTATTGAGCCCATGACGTGAACATCGAAAGTATAGCAATGAAATACAAGAGCGGCCTTAACACAGAAATTATTTAACATTTTTATCAAGAAATAAGTATTGTAACGGATTTTAGCGCCAACTAAGTTTTTATTTCATTTTCATATTCTTATGTTATTATAAATTTTATTACTTAATTCTCGTGACGTATTTTAGAGTATAGTTTGATAGAGGCATATAAGTAGAGTGATATGAATAAATACATGTATCGTGACTTAAAACAATTAAATTTTTTCTCATGATATTATTCACTCGAACTTTAAAATATTCAAAATGATACTCTCAAACTTATTGAAAATATAAAATAATATCATAAAATTTATACAAATACATATACTCACATGCACACTCCCACACACACACACACACACACACACACACATACACACAGAGAGAGTGAAAGAGAGAGAGATAGAGAGAAACACACACATTGCATCGTTTATTTATTTATATAATAACGCAATCGTGAAAGTTAAGTAGGTACAACGTTTGTTCTAGGTTAATGTTCATATGCTTTTTTCATTAAAATTTATATTATATGTGTATATACACATAATGTAAATCCTTCCTTGGCACTATGATATGTAAATATTTTTTTTATAATGCTGTCATATAATAAAAATAGAAAAAAATATATATATTTTAATTAATAAATTTTAATCGTTATCGGGGTCGCGTTTCCCGGGGACACTCGAGATATTCAAATTTTGAAACTCGATGTCTCGTTGCACGCAGCCCCGGCATCCAATTAACTGAAAGTGATGCTTCAGTTCGTTTAAATTAACCAAACTGTAGGAAACGAGTTAGATATTCCAAGTGCAAACAGACCACGTCGTACTGTCGGTAATTTAGGAATTAACTTGTTTGGCGCATAATTATTTACGTACAAATATACATATATATCGATCATTACATAGAGGTAGGCAGAGATCACAGATCTCCATCCGCTACGATCTCAGCACACTTTTTTTGCTTCATCCACACTCATCACTCATACCTCAGAGCCTGAAGACAAAAGTCTTCGACCAGTGTGTCCTACCTGTACTCTCTTACGGCACCGAAACGTGGACACTAACAGTCCGTCTGCTTCACAAGCTCAGAGTCGCTAAGAGAACTATGGAGATAGCTATGCTCACAGTTTCTCTGGTACATATGATTCGGAATGAACAGATCCGCCATAGAATTAAAGTCACCTACATAGCCTTTCGAATTAGCAAACTAAAGTGGCAATGGGCTGGTCACGTTTGTCGGAGATCCGACAATCGCTGGAGCAAACGAGTGCTGGAGTGGAGACCGTGTCTTAACAAACATGGCGTGCGACGCCCCCCGGCTAGATGGTGGAATAATCTGCGCAGGGCGGCTGGCAGAAACTGGATGTGTGTAGTCAAAGATCGGGCTATGTGGCGCTTCATGGGGAAAGCCTATGTCCAGCAGTGCATTACCACAGGCTGTTGATCACACTCATCACTCTCCTCATACAAGCTCGGCGGTCAAAACCACTTTTGACCTGGCCTTTTTTAAGAACTTCAGCAATTTGGTCCAATTATGTATGTTCTCCTTGGTCTTCCCCCACCGACCCTTCTATCCACATCCGCAACGTAAATTTATTTTACCAGTCGTTTTTCATCCATCCTCTCTATGTGCCCAAATCATCTAAGCATCCCTATCTCAACTTTTGTCACGACACAACAAAAAATATTATTTAATTTAATTATTATATATTTTATTACTTTTCTCGAGTCGCAAGGGAGGATGGAGGTTAAGGCCAGCAGAGCCCCACATGCTGAGGTGCTTTATCTCAGCATGCGGGGCTATAGTACCCGAGGGAGCCCGACCCGGGATGGTCGGCACGCTTTTTGGGATTCACTATGACGAATTTCAATAAACCTTATAAGGAAAGACGGCGACGTGGTTCGTCACCCGTCACATCCTGATTTCCACGAGGGCAAGAAGCGACTAACAGAGAGCCGCTTTACTACGATGAATATGAGAGGAAAGATGGATGAGTGTGGAGGAAGCAAGGAAGGTGTCCCGGGATCGTATCGGATGGAGATCTGTGGTCTCTGCTTACCCCTACGGGAAACAGGCGTGAAGATAGGTAAGTATTACTTTTCTCATCTAGGTTCTGCCAGTCGCCCTGCGCAGATCGTTGCAACATATAGCACTTACACTACGTTTGCCATCTAGTCTATTCCATATAGTCTATAGTTAATCGTCGATGACCAAGATCTCACCGATCGGCTTGATTCTCTAGCGCTGCGGAGAGATGTCTCATCTCTCAGCATTTTTTACCGCCTTTATCATGGGGAGTGCTCCGAGGAATTGTTCGGAATAATTCCCGCCGCGGAATTCAACAACCGCACAACTCGCCGTAAAGAAAAATTTCATCCCCACCACCTGGATGAGTGGCGATCTACTACGGTGCGTTTCGCTCGTAACTTCTTTCCACGCACCACCAGTTTGTGGAATCAGTTACTCTCGGCGGTCTTTCTGAACCGTTACGACATTGGAACCTTCAAAAAACAAGCCTATACATACCTAAAAGGCCGGCAACGCTTCCGCGACTCCTGCGGTGTCGCGGTTGCCCGTGGGCGGCGTTGATTGCTTTCCATCAGGCGACACGCTTGCTCGTTTGCCCTCCTATCCCATAAAAAAAAAAAAAACAAAAAAAAAAGTCTCCTTCAGCGGTTGTCGGTTCTCCAACCAACATACCAGCCTATTGTCACTTGCATTTGTTAACTCGGAAGAATATGTCAATGACTGAGATACCAAAGAACCATTTTGGTTTTGGATATCTTTATTTCGAATCATAATCAACAGAGAAACTCCGAATATGTAGTCATTACATTTATAATTTATTTATAAATGAAGGAAAATCTTGTGATTAAAAAAACACACACAGTGTTTCTAGCATGAGGTAAAAGTTTCATACATATGAACAAATATTGGCGTATTTTCATATGAAAAAACTTGAAACTAGAAGGGAGCATTTTTGTCACAGAAAATGTCATTATGAAAGTAGGAATGGGACGGGGAGGGGTAGAGGGAGAAGGGAGGGTGTTGGGCCTCAGGAACTCAGTCCCTCACCGTACGAAGCGCAGTAGGTAAGCTACCACTCAGACGCACTTTCTGCAGGAGTGTGGTACTACGCCGGGCGAGCCGGCCCATTAATGCTACATTCTGCGGCGTGGCTCTACCACTATGACCAAATTTGGAATAAATATCTGTAGACCCAAAGCAGGAAACGTATATACACTGCCTATATATTTAAAAGACATTGCTACTACTGGTGTAGTGTTAAATAAATATTTATGATTTTCTCGATTATTAAACCTTCCACGGCACTGAAAACGTATGTGATTTTCCTTTATCCAAAGGCTTATAACTTATTCAGGTTCATGAATTATTCAGAATAAGTGGGGAGGGGAATCGGGTATCATTAATACTATTTATCTAGAGGCAAAGATAAAGTGTATTTATACAGGAAGAAATCATTTATTTGCTACGAAATAGGAGAACAAATAAATTTTTATTTATTGGTAAATGTTAGGTTAGTTATTTTGCTACAGTGAAAATTAAGCAACTACCAGTATCATCACGAAAAAAGTCGATTTAAAATATAAAGGTTTTTTTTTATAATATATAATAAGTTCCCGAGGTCGTCTCTGCGCAAAACATGTAGAAAAAACAAAATATACATCTTTTTTATAGGGTAGTAGTATCAAATGCTGGAATTTGTATTATTTTAAACTAACTTCGTTGGCGCAGAGACCGTAAATGGATTTTGGCTTTCGAAAATATCTTGCGCTGTCCAGTGCTACTTCCAGCCAGTCATCCACCACCATGTTTCTCCAGGGGTACCTGGGACGCCCCACCAGACGGCGTCCAGTTGAGCGACCCACATACTCTTTTTTGACTGCGCGATCTTCTCTCCCACATCACAAGTTTAAGTTCCCCGCGAATACACTTTTTCCAGTAGGAAATACACATTATTATTTTTCTATTTTTGATTATATGGACAGTCAAAAGTTTTACTTAGCTAAGATCCGCGACAAGCAAAACAATAACAGAACATTAATAATGTGTGTTTTTCCGTTGGGTTAAGTGGATTTATTTGGAACTTAAACCAAAAACTTACCGAAAATTTACCGAGTTGATGGCCGATTTTCGGTAAGTTTTTGGTTTAAGTTCCAAATAAATCCACTTAACCCAACGGAAAAACACACATTATTAATGTTCTGTTATTGTTTTGCTTGTCGCGGATCTTAGCTAAGTAAAACTTTTGACTGTCCATATAGTGATGGATTTCCGCAAAGTAACGCCTGACTCAATTAATAATCTATTTTTGATTGCTTGTCGCGGATCTTAGCTAAGTAAAAGTTCTGACTGACCACATAGTAATGGTTTTCCGCCGTAAAGTAACGCCTGACTCCATTAATCATCTTAATATATTGCCTTAAATATGTCTGACGTGATATAAACAGACAGTTACTTGCTCTGAATCACATACTTTGAATAGTTTCTAATTAATTTGGGAGGTAATAATTCGCCGTTCCATTGTTACAAACTTCAATATGTGAGATACGGAGTTTCAAAGTAATATTATATTGTTTACGATCTACAATATTTTATATTATAGAAAGTGATGTAGCCACACTGCAGAAGAATACTTTGTCAAGAATGGCATATTGTCTGTCTATAGCATGTATGGGCCGGCTCGCCCGCGGAAGTACCACACTCCCGCAGAAAACCGGCGTCTGAGTGGTAGCTTAGCTACCGCGCTTCGTCCGGTGAGCAGTTGAGTTCCGGAGGTTCAACCCCTCCCCCTCCTTCTCCCATAACGACACTTTCTATAAAAGCTGGCTAAGCTTCTGCACTGCCTATGGTACTGCGGATGTCTATGGGTGGCGTTAGTTGCTTTCCATCAGGTAACACGCCTGTTCATTTGCCTACCTATCTTATGAAAAATGCCATATGTACCTTTTTACGAGATAAGAAGGCAAACGAGCAGACGTGTCACCTGATGTACAGCAATCAACGCCGTCCATAGAAATATATAGGCTTATTATTTGAAGGTTCCACAGGGCAATGGTGCATGGAAAGAAGATATGGGAAAAATTTAGATCTTGGGATCTCCGGAACTCAACAGCTAACCGGACGAAGCGCGGTAGCTAAGCTACCACACAGACGCCGGTTTTCTGCGGATATTAACATTATATGTATTTTACATATTTGACCACATAACGCAGATTGTACATTTTATTTTTTACAGCCCATGCATGTTCCACTGCTGAGCATGAGCATCCCCATCTCTGCAGGATTGGACGTGAACCCACCACCCTTGTCCAATGCGGATTGGTGGAGTTACCAGACTCGGAATAAATATCTGTAGGCCTTTTTAATATTAGTTTAAATTCTTTTAAACTTATCTTTATGGTCTTACATATTTATCTTAATTTTTGTTTCTTTTTTTAGTATTTGTCTACCTAATTTTACATATGAATGAAATCATAAATCCCTCATATTGGTATTGTTAAATATTCATTGTAATTGTTGTGTATAGTTGTAACTGGACTTCAGGTTATTTGTAATTAAAATAAAAAAAATACGTATATTTATTCAGATGCGGGGATCAACCCGCGACCAATGATGCCAATTGGTCGTGATTGTATATACGTATTTGTAATTGTATGAAACTTCTCAGTTTTTTATGAGAAAATGTATAATGGACGACTTCATTGATTGTAAGTTTAAATAAAAAAGATTTATCTTGCAAATAAAATTATCTATCCAAAAATATATTTACAGTCATTTTTCGCACAGAGTAATGAAGAGTTATATATAGTCTGTTTATAATTTACAATTTGGTTATATAAAAGTGAGGCATATTGGACCTTTAATTTTTTATTTAAACGTAGCTTCTGTTATCTTTGATTTTAATAAACAATTCCGGTTTGATTTGAAATTATAACGGCTCAACTTCCTGTCACGTGCAAAGTTTACTGTTAACGTCTCTTCACTAATGACTTTAGCTTTTAAATGGAAATAAATTTAGATATTGTTATTTGATAAGGTAGGGTAAGGAAAACGAAGAATATAGAAGAATAAACTTAACTTGGAGAAAATACTGAGTACATAGAGAATCTTATCTTAAAAGGAAACTACAACTCGGAATTAAAAAAAGATTGTGTTGGACTCCTGCATTCCACCAAGTCTAACATATGCAAACCAAACATGGGTATATAGTGAGAAAGTAGGGAACATAATTGTCTTGCCAACATGCAATGGAAAGAAGTATTTTGAAATTAAGAAGAGTGCAAAACGGGTGCTCCCTTCTACGCTCGTCCACCAGAGGGACGTCCCCTCTTACGCGAAATCTTCCTATCGCCATCTGGCTTCCACGAGGGGAAGGCCCAATGACGGACCCGACGTAGGAATAGGTTCAACGGCATCTAGGTCCAGGGCGGTCGCCCTTTGAGTTGTTGCACGAGCAGTGTGGTTCATCCCCAAGGCTCGATCCCACACCCCTGTGGGTGCGGATGTCCCTATATTATTAGCAAATGGTTTACATCAGAGTTATAAGACATAAGTGTCACTTTTGTTTGTACATGCTAATAATCGAAACCATCCAAATGATTTTAAGTAAAATTTTAAGTGTACACTAAGACTAATGCAGTCCCTTAAACTCAAAAAAAAAATCACATTTTACGTTGATTTAAAATAGCAAACTAAGTATTTGTCTAGTCTAGACTCTCAATTCTAGTTAAGATACCCCAATAGATCTTCAGACGTGAGCATAATAGTTCACATGATTTATTTGACGCGACGAACAAATTCGTCTCCATATATGTGTGTATATACAGTAATATTTGCCCATGAATTTGCGTAAGGGATATCAGCATATATTTACATAAAATATTATCCTAAAAGGCCACGAACTAAACAGAAGGAATCCACTCATATTACTGTCTTTTTGAAGGTAGCAGATGTAAATCAGATCACTATTATATAAGATTATTGTATAATAGTGATCTAATTTACATCTGCTATTAATAATATATAATAATAGTTCACATGATTTATTTGATGCGACGAATAAATTTACCTTCATGTATATATGTATGTGTGTATATACTGTTACATTTGCCCATGAATTTGCGTAAGGGATATCGGCATATATTTACATAAAATATTATCCTAAAAGGCCATGAACTAGACGGAAAGAAACCACTCATATTACTGTCCTTTTGATTATAGCTGATGTAAATTAGACCACTAGTACAAAAAGCAATGAGTGTTGTTAATATTTACATTTTTAAAATATCTAACTCACTCAAGACTCAGTTATTTCTCGCATAAAGAATTCCAATATTATATGTAATAAATAAATATAATAATAATAATATACAATAAGTTATTTAAAGCCCTACATTTATTTCACACCTCTGAAGCCAAATTAAAAAAAAAAAAACGTTTTAAAAATTCTGTCAGACAATAATTATTATTAAATATACAGCCTTGCCTCTCACACATGCACACGCTCACACACACAAACACACACACACATGTATTTGAATAAACAAATATTTTATAGATTATCGCCGTGACTAAGGAATTTGTATATATTTTTACTAGGATGACCTTTTGTACTAGGACGGCTAGCAGAAATTGAATTCGTTTACCTGAATAGTAGAAATTGATGTAAGTGGCATATCTCGCAGGATGCTTCCGTCCACCAGTGTACTGCCGCAGAGTATTGATGACGATTATCACTTTAGTTTCACAAGCAGATTTATTATGGTGACTTTGGTTATTTGAAGGAAATAGGGCTCCCAGAAACGCTACCTAGACCGATATTCAGCTTCACGCATTCAGTCTCTGCCAGCCGCCCTGCGCAGATTGTCGCACCATTTAGCGTCCACCGTCCATAGAAGCGTCCCACATTACATTTGCCAACAACGAGACAAAAGACGAGTTTCGGAGTGGACGAGGAGACTCTTCTACTCCACCGGATACCGGATCGCCAACAAATGTGACCAGCCCGCTGCCACTTCAGTTAACTAATTCGGAAGACTATGTCTGTAATTTTGGTTCTCTGGTGGAGTTGTTCAATCCCAATCATATCTACCAGAGAAACTCCGACCATAGCTCTCTTTATAGCTTTCTGAGTGACTCTAAGTTTATGAAACATACGGAAAGTCAGAGTCTATGTTTCGGCGCCGCAAGAGAGTATACGTAGAACATACTGGTCGAAAACTTTTGTTTTCAGGCTTTGAAAAACTTCTTATTTAATACTTCTTGGTCTTGCTGAATCCTTCTAACGGCTTCTTTCGCGAAGTTGTATCCACCCAATCGCATGACCTGTCCGAGATATGTAGATATACTGCTAGAGAATTTTGTAAGTTTATATCGTATAAACACTTTTATGTTTGGGTATTGAAATAAAGTAACTTAATAAAAAACCTCGAAACGGTCTGCTTCAAATAAAGCCTTCTCATCTAAGACAGGAGATTAAGCGTTGAGGAGGGTATGACTGCTATCCAAAGATGACAATGGTTATTGTTCTCGGCTAGCCCACTTTCTTAACGCCTTGATATCCTCTTCATTTTTACGTTATTTTTTAATCAGAGAGGCAGAAAAAGAGCTATATGATAGCTGTATGATGATAAATAACGACTTTGTGTCAACGGTTGAAGGTATGATCCCCTGCATCGAGATAAAAATACATATAATATTTATATGGACAGTGAGAATTCTTACTTAGCTAAGATCCGTGACAAGCAAACAATAACAGAAAATTAATAATGTGAGTTTTTCTACTGGGAGAAGTAGATTTACGAGAACTTAAACTAAATTTTATCGAAAAACGGCCGTATATGGACAGTCAAAAGTTTTACTTAGCTAAGATCCGCGACAAGCAAAACAATAACAGAAAATTAATAATGTGTGTTTTTCCGTTGTGTTAAGTGGATTTATTTGGAACTTAAACCAAAAACTTACCGAAAATCGGCCATCAACCCTCCACCCACCAACCACTATACACAACACCAAACACACATCACTTTTCCATCTTGTAAACGACACGTGTTTCGCCCCAACACGAGGCATCTTCAGGTATAGCAGACTCTACGGAAGACAACCGAAAAGTGAAACTTTTTGTTTGTATAGTGGTTGGTGGGTGGAGGGTTGGTGGCCGATTTTCGGTAAGTTTTTGGTTTAAGTTCCAAATAAATCCACTTAACCCAACGGAAAAACACACATTATTAATTTTCTGTTATTGTTTTGCTTGTCGCGGATCTTAGCTAAGTTAAACTTTTGACTGTCCATATAGTGATGGATTTCCGCAAAGTAACGCCTGACTCCATTAATAATCGAAAAACGGCCGTCAGCAACTCTCCACCTCCAAACCACTATTCACAACACCAAACACGCACTGCCAGTTTTCCACATTGCAAACGACACGTGTTTCGCCTCGAAGCATCATCCGGGATGGTAGATACCTACCGTTAAGTGACTGCCATTAATGATCTGCTTGTCGCGGATCTTAGCTATATAAGAATTATGACTGTCCACATAGTAATGGATCTCCGCAAGGTAACTTCTCTGCTGACTCAATGGAGTCAGCAGAGAAGTTACCTTGCGGAGATCCATTACTATGTGGACAGTCAGAATTCTTACTATCATATTAGCCTTTTCAATTTAAAATTATGAAATTGCTCAGAACAAAATCGTTTTGTGGAGATTTTGTCGCATTTCATACGTAACATGTTATTTTACTGACCTAGTTCCCTTTGTGGTATATTCGCCACGTGTGATTTCTTGCAGTCGAATACATTTAATGAAGTAACATGGGCGTGAAATTTTCCTCGTATATGTATATTTAGGCTAAATTTAAAAATTTGCATTAATAAATATCGCGCTTTGAGTTACACAACTTCTGTAGGCTGTACTCGAATTATTTCCTGTTTAATAATTTTTTTTTAATGACGAGTGTTCCTCGAAAAACTCTGTGTGTGTATGTGTGTTTATATAGATACGATATTGGAACCTTTAGAACATAAGCTTGCACCTAACTTAAAGGTCAGCTGCACTTCTGTAAAATCTATGGTATCGCGGATGTCTATATATATATAGGTAGCGTTGATTGCATTCCATCAGGCGACATTTTATTTTTTATTTTTATTTAGCAAACATACAATTTTATATTGACGACCGATTGGCTCAGTGGCGGGGCCCTCCGCCCGCGGAGTCAATGGTCGCGGGTTCGATTCCCGCATCGGAATAAATATTTATATGGATTTTTAAATGTTTATTCCGAGTCTGGTAACCCCCCCAATCCGCATTTCCTTTCCTACCCCTTCCTTTCTTCTCTATCCTTTCCCTTCCTCTCCGCCAATCCACGGTCTGCCGTGCCAATGGATGCGTGGCTAGGGGCGAGCCTAGTCGTAAGCGTGCCGATCGTCCCGGGATCGGGCTCCCCCGGGGACTATGGTGCCTTACCTCAGCATGCAGGGCTCTGTTGGGGCTGATAAATTTGATAAATTCTTTGGGAGACAAAAAGAGAAAAATCTAATTCTAATTATAATCATGCATACCTTTAAGATTTTATGGAACAGGAGGATTAATGACATGCTTGTTCTTTAATCCTCCTGTTCCATAAAAAAATTGAGGAGTGTTACTACACACGTTTAGCGCACGACTTAATGATAGCAGATTCGTTAGAAATCTATTTGTATTAGAAAATCAAGCTTAGCGGTTAAAAAAGGTCGATCTATTTCGTCCATTATACAAAGGAATACACAGTTGGTACTAAAATGGCAGTCAGTTACTTCGGCGCGTCGTTCTAACTGTAGCAATCATTTTCGAATACACAAAGGGACGCAAATGTGAAGCTAGAAGCTGAGCTAACAGGTCTATGTCCGGGATATATTTCCGACACTTGTAGATACTGCCCGATACATGATGGCAAAACTCGTATCAAGGGGAATTCTTCTGAGAATATAGTACACAAAGGTTTGTGAAAAATTATTTTCTCATGTTAAGGTATCTTTAATATACCTGCATATTTAAGATAATTATTAGATCGATTCTAATGTACGGGTATAAAGCTTGAATCCAGACACTTACAAAGGGAACAAGGGCAAATTCTTCCAATATCTGTTTCGGGCCCCGGTCGGAACAGAAACCAGGTGGAAGCCGGAATATCTTGAAGAATTCTGGGATCGAAGAATTCGTGACGGATGCAAATATAATCAAAGAGGTAAAAATAAGAAGACCCCTTTTACTTGAAGATCTACTGAGTATGGAATAGATTCGCGCTGCCAAATGGAATAATAATAAAATACGTGGTAAGTTTCGGGAAAAATTGCACCTTACTGGATCACAATTCATCTTAATGTTAGAGATGGAACGTATCTTTGTGGTAGGAAAATAATTTATAGAAACGCTACTCGAGGCAGAAGATAGAAGATGGTGAAATATGAAATATCCCTCCAAAATGCTAAAGAATCCAGTCATTCAGTGCGATATTGGTCATTCCAAAAAAAAAGACAAAGACAATTGCGAAAATATTCCATCGCTATAATCTTTATACTTTGATTTAAACCGGATAATAAAATGTATTATATAGAAGAAATAAGTATCTCAGAAATATATTTTTAAACCTCAAATAGTACTATCCCAAGTTAGGCAAAATTTATTGGTCCCTGTGGGCCGATACGGGTAACCTATGTTCAAATTCCGGATGGATTTATGTACGTACAAGACATTACTTATTCAAGTTCTCGTAAATATTTGATACAAATCACTGCAAGTGAATTTAAGACGCGATATATTTTTTTTTTATATGGATCGGCAGAATCTGTCTGTCAAACAAGACAAATCTTGACAAGACAGTAACACATCACTTGCCACTTTTATTTTGAGACATATCCCTAGCAAACTGGACTACGTTAATCTCATGTGGACAGAAAGTATTTAACAATATACTCCATGTAAAATACAAATGGACCAATTGGCTCAGTGGTGGGGCCCTCTGCCCGCGGTCGCGGTCAGATGTCAATGGTCGCGGGTTCGATCCCCGCATCGGAATAAATATATGTATGTATTATATTTATTCCGAGTCTGGTAACCCCACCAATCCGCATTGTACAAGCGTGGTGGGTTAATGTCCGTTCCTCCAGAAATGGAGAGGCCCGTGCTCAGCAGTGGGATATATATGGGCTGTTAAAAAAAATACAATGTATACGACACGTGTTTCGCCTCTACACGAAGCATCATCATGTACAGTAGACTCTATGGAAGACGACCGTTAAGAAACGGCCATCAGCAAATTACTTAAATAACTCTACGAAAGACAACCGTAAAGTGATACTACAGATGTCTTTCGTAGAGTCTACTATATCGGAAAATGCCTCGTGTCGAGGCGAATCGTGTTGTGTTTGTGGTTAAAAGTGGTATTTTGTATTTATCGTTGTCAACATTAGTGACATAGTCTTGGTGTTGGAAGATTTGCTGGCTACCATTTCTCAGTAAGTATAATAATTCTTTATACAGATCTCTGCAAACACACAATATTATTTTTCGTATTCGGGTTTGTGAATCTTAGCAAAGTAAGTTTGAATGTCCATATTCGTAAGAGATAATTGACGGAGTAAGGCGTTAATTTTCCGCAAATTAACGCCTTACTCCGTCAATTATCTCATTTATGAATCATTTTAACGTTTCATTTAAGTAAATTAAATGTTAAAATGAATCACTTATAGTAACGAGAGACTTAATTTCCAATGAATTTCTCTTCGGCCCGAATATAATAGTCATCAAAGCGTGACTTCATCGTAAATGTGCCCCCTACATTTTCCGAGTCGATAACACAATGGAAGGATAAAGATTTTATTGTTGGGCTAAGCCTTATTTCCGCACGAAGGGATCGCAACGCCTGCAATATTTTTACATTAAATCTCTAATGTGTTCTTAAAGCTTTTTATTTCTTGTTATTAGAAAAACGTAGTATCATTTTGACATATTCTGTTAAGCCGATTTGGCTATTATGCCGTATGAGAAGGCCTGAAATATGTCCTAAAACATTCAAGTCATTTTGAGGCCTTAAATATATCCTCAAACTCTCAAGTCATTTTGAGGTCTTATATATGTGCTCAAACACTCAAGTTATTTTGAGGCCTTAAATATGTTCTGAAAGACTCAAGTGCGATTTAAAGGCCTTAAATATGTGCTCAAACATACAAGTGCGATTTAAGGGACTTAAATATGTGATCAAACACTCAAGTCATTTTAAGGCCTTAAATATGTGCTCAAACACTCAAGTCATTTTAGGGCCTTACTTATATATGGTCAAACACTCAAGTCATTTTTAGGCCTTAAATATGTGCTCAAACACTCAAGTCATTTTTAAGGTCTTAAATATTTTCCCAAACGCTCAAATCATTTAGGGCCTTAAGTATATGCCCATATTGTATATAAATAAAAAATAAAATAAAAAAATATTTCATTTGCCTGAAAAAGATAAAAAAATAGCCTTATATTAAGCTTACATTATACTTAAGTATTAATAGTTAAAATCTTATAGTTTTAATATATTTATATACAATCTTATTCCAGCCAAAGGAAGTGGCTCAGCTTTTACTAACAGGGGAGGAATTCCCCTATTAGCAAATATGTAGACCTATAATAGTGATATATATGTATGTAGGATATATATGTAGATCATGCATATATTTATTATGCAACTAGGCAACTGAACATTGAAGTGACTATTGACTCCGAAAGGAATAACTTCGCCACTAAGCCATGTACTTACATTATCGACAAATAAAAGTAGATTATTTTTATTTATCGACAATATAAGTAATGTTAGTATTACTTTGATATCATCGTCTTCATTAACAACCTGCAGCAGTCTACTGCTGGACATAGACCAAGATGCGCCACCTAGCATGATCTTTGGGTTCACACATTCAGTTTCTGTCAGCTACCCTACGCAAATCATCGCACTATCTAGCCAGGGGGCGTCCCACACTACGTTTGCCGAAATGCAGTCTCCACTTCAACACTCCTCTGCGTTTATTTGTTTGTTAATTTGAAAGGCAATGTCGGTGACTTTGGTTCTCTTGCGATTTTTTTCATTCCGAATCATATCTACCAGATAAACTCCGAGTAAAGCTCTCCCAATACTTCGTATATTTACATATATACATATGTATATTTTAAATATTAATTAAGACCGCAATCTCCGTAAGTTTTAAGTAACATTGTATGTTGTAATAATATAAACCACTTTGATTCGCTAATTAATTAATTGGGGTAAACAAATTTGTAAATTAATACGAGGAGCTTGTTAGCGATCCGATATAATTAAAATTAATTTCGTTACACCCATGTAATTAATTACGTATTTAATATAATGTGGTGTATAATATAATAAAGTATATATGAACATGGAAATTATATTAAATATAAATAATCAAATATATAATATTAGGAGAGTATTCGGGAGAAACATATAATGTTGGGTGTTCTGGAGAACATAGTGGCAACACAGTGTTCGCGGATAAATAATATAAAAGCACCGAGCCGGCAAGGATCGGCCTCACTAGCTGGCCGACGTTTGAATAGGCGCAGTTGTTGCCTGCTATTAGACTACACTGTTGGACCATTGAACACCCAAATTGTAAATAGATATCTAGAAAATACAAAGATAAATAGAAAATAGGGTATCACATTGTAAATTAAATGATTATATAAATTATATTTGGGTGTAATTATTAAACAGTATTTTTATATTGCTATTAAAATATATGTTTATATTAATAATTATTATGTAATTAATAGATCAAAAAGTGAGGTATCTGCGGAGTTTCTTTCGCCGTTTCTTCTCCGATCAGACAAACCTTCTTGTGAAACGGTGATACGGTTATATTATCCCAATATAAAGAAATTTCATATAAACAAAATGTTTAATTCATATAATGTTTTAATACTCATTTTAATAAGTCACAATCCCGGCACATCATTGACATAAAAATTCACTTTCCGGGCTTAGTAATTATACTATTATATATAGTAATTATACTATTATATATATAATTATTAGTAATTATATTATTATATAATACTTATTTGTGTAAGTATCGTAGTTACTGCTTTCAGATACAGTGGTCGTGGATTAAATCGGCTATGTGTATAGCCTACAGGTCTTTATCGGATAAAGCCTTTTGTGTTTTTTCTATTTTTCTTTTATGGCAATCAAATATAACTATTATGCCAGTATCAAGTAAAATATAACTAGTCAACTTATCACGTTACATTTTGATAAAATTGTAGATATTCTACCAAAAAGTTCTTTATGCTTTTTCAGTCAACTTAAATGTTATCCGGAATGCACAAATTATTATTATTTAAAACCAACAAAAATAAAAAATGAAATAGGCAATGACTTTAAGAGTGATAGAGCCATCGTATTAAAAACAATAATATCAAATCTCTCGAAATATAAACTAGTTAGCTTGTCACGTTGCGTCTTGATAAAATGGTGGCTATTCTACCGAAACCTTCTAAGGACCTTTCCAGCTAACTTAACAAATCACGATACATACGACGCATTTATTTCATATTACTTTATACACTTTAATCGAACTATATAATTTGATATGCCAACACAAATAAACGATATAACTGATAATAATATAAGATTATCAAAATGAAATAAAAACACAGCGCAACTGATGTAAGTTGGCGGGAAAACTCTTTTGTGTTTTTGTACAATAATTTCCATTGCGCGCCTTTGGCGGGTGACTCTGCGTCGTGACGTGACATGCGTTGTGTGCTTGTTAATAATGTGTCTCAAGTTTACAAAAATGATTACGAATGAGTGTTTTTTCAATTCATTTTATCGATAAGTAGTAGAGCAATGCTGCAGACGAATACTTTGTCAAGAATGGCATAATATTTGTCTGTAGCGTGAATGGGCAGGCTCGCCCGGGGAAGTACCACACTCCCGCAGAAAACCGGCGTCTAAGTGATAGCTTACCTACCGCGCTTCGTAGCGTGAGCGGTTGAGTTCCGGAGGCCCACCACCTTTCCTCTCCCCCTCCCCTTCCACTCCCCTCTCCCGTCCCCGTCCCCGTCCCCTCCCCTCCCCTGCCTTTTAGACAAGTGTTTGACTTTTCAAAGCAAACAAAAAACAAAAACATTGTAAAATGACACAGACGTCGAAAATATTTTATTGCATATTTGGTTCACAAAAACATACCGAAGCGAATAGTCCGAGTCTCACAGCCCAACGACTAATAGAAAAACGTATACAGCTTTGTGAGCGGTGAGCGGCCGAGTTCCGGAGGCCCAACACCCTCCCCCCTCCCCCTATTCCCTCCCCCTCCCATTCTCAATCCCATAATGACACTTTCCATAAAGGTCGGCCACGCTTCTGCACTGCCTATGGCGCTGCGGATGTCTATGGGCGGCGTCGATTGCTTTCCATCAGGTGACACGCCTGCTCGTTTGCCTTTCTATCCCATAAAAAACCATACTATTAGCTCACACTCTCATATGTATATTTATCGTGACGTGACGGGTGGCGGACCACGTCACCGAGGCTGATGATGATGAAATTTGATTAACCAATACTATCCTCTTTGTGAATATTCACTTTAAATATTATTCACACTTGAATAGAATGAATTAAATCAATTCCAAATCCATTATTGGCTTGAACGGCGACAGCAAATAGAATGACCAATACACACAAGCTAAAATTTGCATTTATATTGGTTCAGGCTCACCAAGCTAAAATGCTTTTATACTCTGATGCTATCTTACGTGTTATAATACAGTTTTAATCTCTTATGATAATGATAGGTACACATCTGAGCGTTTATTTTTAAAAACGTATCAACATTCTAAACAAAGATAATAAATAGGATGGCCGGTGGAAGAATTAGATTTTTAAACACAATAAATCTACAAAGAATTACTCACTAAATTTGTTGGTGCAGCAACCCAAAATGGATCTTGGCCTTCGAACAGATCGTATGCCAACGTGCCCTGTCCTGCGCCACCTCCTGCCAGTTGCAGATTTGAAGGTCGCGCAAGTCATCCTCCACCATGTCTCTCCAGAATACTATATGTAAATAAAATTCACGAATATATTTACGAAGAAGAGAAGTGAAGGATATCTTTTTTATATTCGTATATATGTTGACCGGTATATCGAGCACACTCTAATTATCAAGCAATATTATTCGGTGCCACTCGCTGAAGTAGCGATGTCGGGATATATTTAACCTCGCAGAAGATATTTTGTTTTCGTGCTAAGATGGTCATCGGGTGTGTTTCATAAACTTTCCCTTTGAGGTCTCTACATTCTATATATTTCTTTGGTCCATTCATAAAAAATTATCGCTTCTATTTTTGTAAAATAGATAATCTGCTGAAAATTTAATGTTTGGAAATAATTTTTTTTTTTTATAGGTAAGGAAGGCAAACGAGCTGGCGTGTGACCTGATGGCAAGCAATCAACGCCGCCTATAAACATCCGCAGCGCCATGAGCAGTGTAGAAGCGTTGCCGGCCACTAACGAGTGTCATTATGGAAGGGGGGAGGGAAGAAAGGAGTTGGGCCTCCGGAAGTCAACCACTTACTACTCAGACGCCGGTTTTCTGCGGGAGTTTGGTATTTCCCCTGGCGGCCTATTCAAGCTACAGACAAATAATTTGCCATTCTTGACAAAGTATTCGTCTGCAGCGTGACTCTATCACTTAGAAAATTAAAAAATATAATTGTTAAGTTGCTGTATCAGCTGAGAAGCTTAATGAAGAAAGTTTTTTTCCTGGAACTAAACTTAGCTTTGAATTAAGCTGTCACAGCTTAGATAAGAGATAAAGCTTTGAGGAGGGTCTGACTGCTCTGGAATGATGACATTAATTGTTACGTTGCCCTTTTAACGATCGCCTTTTTATACTATCTTAATTTAAATAGTACCAGCATTTATTAGAATTATTAGATATTACATAATATATACAGTGCCTCTACGACTTGCGTAGGTTGGCAGCCAATTCAGCACAACTTTCCATCTCCTCCGCGAGGTGCAGCAGTTCTGGAGCGCCTGATATTACGTAGCCAAGACGTTCTTTTCCGACCAACTTCTCTTTTGCCCGCGATTTTTCCCATCATGATCAGTTGTAGCAAACATTAGTGACGACCAAGTAGCTCAGTGGCGCGGACCTACATGGCCTTCAGATATTTATTCCGAGTCTGTTAACCCCGCTAATCTGCATTGGACTAGCGTGGTGGGTTAATGTCCGTTCCTACAGAAATGAAAAGACCCGTGTTCTCCCACTGCTGAGCTGCTGCATATATGGGCTATTAAAAAAATTATTGTTATATTTTTTAATGATAAAAAATGTCATGAATTACATATCAATCGCCACTACATTTTCCAAACAAAAATTTCTCGTATAATCGATCTCGTAATAATGACGAAGACAGCATTATATACCACCATACCATCCGCACATTGTTTAAACGCCGCTTCGGGCCGACAGTGGGTGATACGCATCGAACGTGTTAATGCAAGAATAAAAAAGTCGATAAATGATACGTGAATTGTGTGTCACGCTGTGCAAATTCACTCGATTATTCAACGTGTGAGCGGGGCGAGTGATGAGAGCAGCGGGCCGCTTTGCATGCACAAAGAGGTTAAACTGACAGATAGGAGATGAAGTGACAGTTCACAGACAAGCAGACACCTATACCTATATGCCTTTGTTGTGTCTTTTGGTACCAGTAGAGCAACGCTGCAGACGAATACTTTGTCGAGAATGGCATATTGTTTGTCTGTAGAATGAATGGAACGCAGAAAACCGGCGTCGGAATGGTAGCTTAGCTACCGCGCTTCGTACGGTGAGCGAGAGTTGCGGAGGCCCAAGCCCCTCCCCTCCCTTCCTTAGCTTCCTCCTCTCTACCCCTCCATTCTCCTCCCTTCTCCTTTCTCCCCCCATTCCCTCCCCTCCCACTCCCATAGTGAAACGTTCCTTAAAGGTCGGTCTATTAGCGGTATTGATTGCTTTCCATCAGGTGACACGCCTGCTCGTTTCACCTTCCTATCCCATAAAAAAAAATATTAATGTCCTCGGGATGCAATTGGAGCTAGACCGCAGTTTTGTTAGTAAAGTTGAAGACTTATTCCTTAGTACGACATTGAAGCCGTTCGTTCTGGTGTACGCAAACATGGATGGGGAGCAAGACCACGCTAGCCCCAATATAGCATCCTAGAACCATATTCTAATAACCATTATATTTATTTGTCACGTGAGCATTTTCTCCCGTACTATTTTCCACTAGCGTCACACAAAGGAATACTAAATTCGCTTTCGAGAACGGATTCCGTTTACGGGCGTCGCTCCCAGAATGCAGAAACCATTTGGAGGTGTACAAAGGAGCGTAAAAAGTGTGAAACTGCAAGCAATGGTCCGTAAATCCTCCAACGGAAAATATTTTCGGCATTTGAACCGCCGCGAAAGGTACACGCACCGACGTGTTTACGTTAAGGAAAAATGTAGACTTCATATCTGAGAGGATAAAATTGTACGCCATATTTTGTTGGCTTGTACGAAGTGGATTTTCGTTTTTTAAATATATTTATAATTGCTGGTAAAGATACGCCCATCTTTGCTTAGCCGCTAGTCCGGTGGTTATGGTACAGGTACAAGGTACGCGACCCCGGCCTCCCGAGCTACTACCGTATCACTTCTTGTCTTCCATTGCGGTAATATCATACCCCTATCACCCTATCTAAATCCTTCTTTCCTTTCTCCTGCCTTTTCCTTTCTTCTCCATCCTTTTCCCTTCCTCTCCGCTAGTCCACGGTCTGCCGTGCCAATGGATGCATGGCTAATGGCGAGCTTAGTCGTAAGCATGCCGAGCTTTCGGGGATCGGGCTCTCTTGGATACTATAGTGCCTTACCTCAGCATATGTGTCTCTGCTGGGGTTGACCTTCAACTTCCCTTGCGATTCGTGGGATTCATTATGACGAATCTTAATAAACCTAATTTGCTAAAAAATGATGGCGACGTGCTGTCACGTGCTGATTTCCATGAGGGCGAGAAGCGAGTAATGAAGAACCGTTTCGCTACGATGAATGTGAGAGGAAGGATGGATGAAAATTTGGATGAGTGTGGAGAAACTAAGGAAAGTATACCGGGATCGTAGCGGATGGTGGTCTGTGGTCTCTGCCTACCCCTACGGGTAACAGGCGTGACGTTATATATTGTAGCGTGCCAGCCGTACTTCTTACAGCGACATACGGGATCTTCAGGGGATTTTTATCTTCTATAAATGAAATTCTTTCAAATGATATTAATTTATTTTTCTTGTTTCAATATAATATGTACATTTATATTATATTCACGCACTTTATCATCACTTTATAAACATTATTTATTTGTGCTAAGAAAGGCGATATGTTACATTTGAGTTGTCAGTCCATCGAATGAATTTTGTTTTATATGGACAGTCAAAAGTTTTACTTAGCTAAGATCCGCGATGAGCAAAACAATAACAGAAAATTAATTTTGTTTTATAAACATTTATTTGGATTTTTATTTTAAATTCGAATATTAGTATTATTAATGGAGTCAGGCGTTACTTTGCGGAAATCCATCACTATATGGACAGTCAAAAGTTTTACTTAGCTAAGATCCGCGACAAGCAAAACAATAACAGAAAATTAATAATGTGTGTTTTTCCGTTGGGTTTAGTGGATTATTTGGAACTTTTTTTACATTACTAATATTATACATAACTTACACTATTACATAACTTTTTTTACATTACTAATATTCGATATGGACAGTCAAAAGTTTTACTTAGCTAAGATCCGCGACAAGCAAAACAATAACAGAAAATTAATAATGTGTGTTTTTCCGTTGGGTTTAGTGGATTATTTGGAACTTTAAACCAAAAACTTACCGAAAATTGGCCATCAACTCTCCACCCACCAACCACTATACACAACGCCAAACACACACTATCACTTTTCCATCTTGTACACGACACGTGTTTCGCCCCAACACGAGGCATCCTCAGGTATAGTAGACTCTACGGAAGGCAACCGAAAAGTTTTCACTGCAACACTTTTTTAATTTTCTGTTATTGTTTTGCTTGTCGCGGATCTTAGCTAAGTAAAACTTTTGACTGTCCATATCGAATATTAGTAATGTAAAAAAAGTAAAATAAAATAAAAGGTTTTAATGAATTATTGATACATTTATTTATGTATCACTACAATATGTATGTATGTATGTATATACGAAATTATAAAATAATTGTTTTGTGCACCGTCTTTATTCTAACACAGTCGAGTGTTCACTTGAGTCGTTTGATTAAACTGGTTTCCTGGAGATCAACAGCTCTTAATCAATTGGAGCATCACTTTTATTTAATTGCACGTCGGAGATAAATCTAATGAGGATTTTCCCAACATTGAGGAGAATGAGTACGATGTAAGTTGTATTGTCCAAATTATTTCGCTATTTTTATGCGATAGGAGGGCAAACGAGCAAGCGTGTCGCCTGATGGAAAGCAATTAACGCCGCCCATGTTAGCTGGTTCCACAGACCGGTGGTGTTCAAGCTGTATGTGTGCCTTCAAATCTATCTTCTCAGTTTCGCCCGCAGGTTGACTGGTAGAGAATACCCAATGACATTAAGTCCGCCTAATGTACAATTTGTACAAAAAGTTTTAATAGGACTTTTCCACAAACTTACATCATTGACGTTGTGTTTTAATTTCATATTTATAATCTTATATTATTATCAGTTATATTGTTTGATTATGCTATGGTGGTGTATTATACAATATAGTTCGATTAAGGCGTATAAGTGAAGTGATATGAAATAAATGCGTGTATCGTGACTTTTTAAGTTGACTGAAAAAGTCCACAGAAAGTTTTGGTAGAATAGCCACCATTTTATCAAGTCGTGATAAGTTGACGAGTTATATTTGAAGAGATTTAATGTGAGTAGTTTAGAGATTTAATGTTAAGAGATTTAATGAGAGTGAGTAGATTCATTTTATTTTACTTGAAACTGGCATAATAGTAAAAACTAATTGCCTTTAAATAAAAGAAAAGAAGAAAGTTGAAATAAATAAATAAACGCTTTAATTAGATAATTTATAAAAATTTTAAACGATTAGATGTTTAACGACTAATTGACGATTAGTTTTAATTCGGTGTGTTAATACAAATGAACATTATTCAGTTCGTGTTAGCGTGACCTATCTGAGTACAACGTTTGTCAAATAACGACTTCACTTAACTGTAACTTCTGTCAAATTAACATTTATCACCGCAGAGGAGATTGCGTGTACAAACCCTCAAGATAGATTCATCTTAATCTGTTTGCTGAGGTGAAGCTGTTTATCTAAGTGACGTGGCTATTATCCTTTGACTCGGGGATGAATTGGACCTTACACTGTGTAATGTGTTCCAACAGTTTATTATAGCCCGCAAACTATGGTGAAGTAACTGCTGTTAATTTTTTATACAGTTCTTTGTGACAGTTTTCTGTAAAAAAAAGTTATATTAATAACAATTTTCACAGGTTGACGGGTAGAGAGTGCCAAGTGGTATTAAATCCACCCAAGGCGTACGTTCGCTCACGATTGACTGATGCTGCACCAGCCTGGTTGTCTCTGACCTCAGAAACGCAGCACAAACGCGTTCAGATCCGTCAGTATCTGTTTGCGCCCTTTGAGTTGCTGCGCGAGCAGTGGGATTCATCGCCGAGGCTCGATCCCACACCTCTGTAAGTGTGGATATCCCCGTATGTATATAGAAGCGGTAACTTCTATCATGGGGAGTGCTCCGAGGAATTGTTTGGAATAATTCCCGCCAAATTCTACAACCGCACAACTCGCCGTAAAGAAAAATTTCATCCCCACTATCTGGATGAGTAGCGATCGACTACGGTGCGTTTCTCCCGTAACTTCTTTCCCCGCACCACCAGTTTGTGGAATCAGCTACCCTCGACAGTCTTTCCGAACCGCTACGACATTGGAACCTTCAAAAACAAGCCTATACATACCTAAAAGGCCGGCAACGCTTCCGCGACTCCTGCAGTGTCGCGGTTGTCCATGGGCGGCGTTGATTGTTTTCCATCAGGCGACACGCTTGCTCGTTTGCCCTCCTATCCCATAAAAAATGCATGTATGTATTAAATCCGCCTATTGTACATTTTATGCAAAAAAGATTAAATAAATAAATAAACATTCTATACAAGTATAAAAAAATGTGACTATGTGCTACTACTATTCTTAACTTCATAAAATTTGTGTGCTATAAAAAATTTAAACAAAATAACTGTTTAGCTTCACCATACACTAGAATTAGCTAGAAAAAATTCTTTGACTCATTTTGCACCTGATATAGAGTGTAATAACGTATCTTGTAAAGCTTCCCACATCACGCAAAGCTCTATACGGATATTACGTGGAAATGCTTTTGCAACTGATTCCCTTCGTAATATGAAATGAGTGCTTAGTGCACTTAGCGCGACAGTGAAGAATGTCATGATTTTATTTTGCCTGTTATCGTAATACATTTCCTATTCAATAAAACTAGTATTTTATTTTATTTCTTAGAAGTTTTCATCCTTAAGTATATACTAAAAATGTTTATTGTTAAAAGTTTATTGTGTGTGTGTGTGTGTAACATATACACTCAGAGTCTTGACTTAGCTAAGATTCGCGACAGTCAAACAAAGATAGAAATATAATAATGTGTGCTTTTTAATGGAAGAAGTGGATTTACGAGGAACTTAAACAGAATCCTACCGAAAAAAACGGCCATCAGCAACCTTCCACTTTCCAACCACTATCAACAGCACCAACACCAAATACACACCACCACTCTTCGATAATGTAAACGACACGTGTTTCGTCTCAACACGAGACATCAACAGGTATAGTAGATTATTAATGGAGTCAGGCGTTACTTTGCGGAAATCCATCACTATATGGACAGTCAAAAAGTTTTACTTAGCTAAGATCCGCGACAAGAAAAACAATAACAGAAAATTAATAATGTGTGTTTTTCTGCTGGATGAAGTGGATTTATTTGGAACTTAAACCAAAAACTTACCGAAAATCGGCCATCAATTCTCCACCCACCAACCACTATACACAACACCAAACACACATTATCACTTTTCCATCTTGTAAACGACACGTGTTTCGCCCCAACACGAGGCATCTTCAGGTATAGTAGACTCTACGGAAGACTTTTCGGTTGTCTTCTCTAAGAAGGATAACCGTTAAACTTAACGATTAAAAAGTACACATTATTATTTTTCTATTCTTGTTTCTATTATTGCTTGTCGCGGATCTTAGCTAAGTAAAAATTCTGACTATTCACATAGTAATGGATTTCAGTTAAAGTAACGCCTGACTCCATTAATCATTGGCACCACATACACTCATATAAGACGACAGAAGAAGCAAAGACGGTAAGCAAAGGCGGAAGAAGAAGGAAAGAACAAACAGATTTACATAAAAATCGCTCGTTACCTATCTCTTTGAAGAAATGGAATATTTTTTCCAAGTTGGAGAGGTTCCATACAATTGCCACAATCATAGATATTTTACACGGTGAAGACACGTGTGCTTAACAAAGGAGGGAGTGTATTGGACTGGCAAAACCATAACATACCATGTATACGAGCCCATAAATTTCTTAACGCGTGCCCGCAATACAAAACGCGAACCAATATTTGGCGAAAAGCCAGCGTGAGTTAAATGTTCGATTACAGATATGTATTTCTTATAAAACGTGTGCAATGGTAGGTGTCATTGTGATATATAGATTATTTCTTTTTTTTTAAATTAAATATAACGCCCGATCGCACCTGACACTCGCGTTTATATCACGTTGCCGTTTCAAAAACTAATTTTATACATTACTCATTTATTTCTTGCACACATTATTCCTACAATGAGTTATTTAAAGCTCTAGATTTATTTCTTTTTTTTATGGTATAGGAAAGCAAACGAGCAGGCGTGTCACCTGATGGAAAGCAATCAACGTTCCCTCCAAACATCCGCAGTGCCATAGGCAGTGCGGAAGCGGGGGAGGGGAGGGGGGAGGAGGGGGGAGGGGGAGGAGGAAGGGAAGGGGAGGAGGAGGAGGAGGGGTGCTATGATGTTCCAAAGGTGCACTATTCGCGGCAGGCAATCGTGACCGAGTTTGTTTGCTGTCAATTAATCGCCAGTTTCCGTCAAGTGAATTAACTAACAACAGTGAATTCACTAATTTCACTCGAGTCACGCCAACAACAATTGTTTGGGCTTCCACTGTAGCTTAGTTTCCAAACAATTCGAACATTAGTTAATAATGAATATTAATGGTTGTACAAATAGATTATTAATTATTTTCATGAAATATTATTATACTGATGACTGTTGAGATAAAGTGACTTAGTCATGAGGTTAATATATCGTTATGTTGTTTTATAGATATTGGAAAGTTAGTGGTAGAGCCATGCTGTAGACGAATACTTTGTCAAGAATGGCATAATATTTGTCTGTAGCATGTATAGTCCGGCTCGAATGGAGAAGTACCACACTCCCGCAAAAAACCGGCGACTGAGTGGTAGCTTAGCTACCGCGCTTCGTACGGTGAGCGTCTGAGTTCCGGAGGCCCAACACCCCTCCCTCCCTCAGAACTCCTGATGTAAGACTCAACACATCCGTTACACATCAATTCGGTTACACTGTAACCAGACACGGAATAAATATTTGTAGGTTGTATATATATTTATCCCAATGTATAAAACTCGCGCCCATTGAAACTTTTTTGATTTATTGAACCAATTGATCGTCGCTTGAGAATACATGATTCTAAATGATTCTACATGACAGTACATTAGTGAACGCCGTACAATGGAATCGATCGATCTGATAATACGAGGTGTCGCTATTTGTACTACACGGTAATTGAATTAGTGTGTGTCAGGGAGTATTGTTCAATTGTTTTGATGACTGTGTATACACTGAGCAGGCAAACGAGAATGCGAGCCACCTGGTGGTAAACGATCACCGCCATCCAAAGACATAAACACCCTTAGTAAATAATTCAATTCACTTCACTACACTAGGGTTTCACTAAATTAAATCAAAGGGTTTAGTTCTCTTGAGTCTTCTTAGTAAGTCCTTATTATTGAAGAGAATTAATGTTCTCATGCTTAAATCGTTGTTCATGATATTTTTTTATAAGGTCGTTATTTTTGACGTACCACGGATCATTTAAAATGCCCCTGGAGTACATATGTAATTTCAAATGGAAACTATTTTATATATACATACATACAAACATATTGACATATTGTCACGCCTGATTCCCGTAGGGGTAGGCAGAAACCTCTCCATCCGCTATGATCCTGGCACACCTTCCTTGATTCCTCCACACTCATCCATCTTTTCATCCATTCTTCCTCTCACATCCATCGTAGCGAAACGTTCTCCATTAGGCGCTTCTCGTCCTCGTGGGATTCAGGACGTGACAAGTGGCGAACCACATCGCCGTCATTGTTTAACAAATTAGGTTTAATTATAAAATTCGTTATAGTAAATCCCACGAGCTGCAAGGGAGGATGGAGGTCAGTCTCAGCAGAGCCCCGCATGCTGAGGTATGTATATATATATATATATATATGTATATATATATATATATATATATATATATATATATATATATATATATATATATATATATATATATATATATATATATGTATATTTTATATTATTTATCAATACATTTTTACAACATTATCTCTATGGCGTATTATTATTAATATGGCATTCCTCCGGTTTACCTACCATGTCAGCTTATGCGTGAAAATATTTTCCATCTGCAAATACGCGGAACATTGCTCCAAGCGTCACATTCTTAATATTCCAATGTTGTCCGCAAAATATTCTATAAAAGGAATTTTCTTTGAGAACAAAATGATTACACGGAAACGATACTTTAGATAAAAAATAAATTGTAAGGTCTCATCTTTAAATTCATGGACGTATAAAAATGTCTTGTTTATAAATCCAATTATTTGTGTGATGTTTTGCACAATACATCACACTTGGTTTCAAACCCTAATTTTCTATAAGGGTTTGAAGCCAAGTGGACAAGTGGCGATAAATTATCATGCATTTCTCAATAAAGTATTTTCCACGTACTTAATTTTTTATCGTATGAAACGTACTTTCATAAACGGTATTTGCGAACTCATGACATTAAAGCTTTCTGATGGTGAAAGTGGTCTTATTGGCAACTATGCAGTGGTGCGACGTGGTGGCTTTGATAAATACGTAGTGTGGCGTTTGCACGTTCTATTTTGGACACTTTTTCTCTTCTTTTTTAATATATTATATATATTGCATCTATTCAGACTTAGTGATCTTTTTATTAATGGTAAATCACGGACTCAACAAATGATCAAATAGGAAAAAAAAATATTTTTAATTTATTCGTGTTTTTATCGTTATATATGTTAAAGGAAAACTAAATTGGTACATACCTAGACCTTGTTAACTTTTTTCACGATAAATAATGGAAGCAGTATCTTACCTTTTGATTTTTTAATTACATAATAATTGATTAAAGGAGTCAGGCGTTAATTAGCGGAAATCCATTATAATGTGAACAGTCAGAATTTTTACTTAGCTAAGATCAGCGACAAGTAAATAAAAATAGAAAAATAATAATGTGTGTTTTTACTGGAAGACGTAGATTTACGGGAAACAAACTAATTTTTTAATCAATAACATCAAACACACACCACTACTCTTTCACAATATACATGACACGTGTTTCGCCTCAACGATATAACGATATAACGAGGCATCATCAAGTATAGTAGACTCTACGGAAGACAGCCGTGCTTCGTATAGAAGCCTAACACATGTCGTGTACTTTATGGAAGAGTGGTGGTTTGTGTTTGGTGTTGTTGATAGTATTTGGGAGGCGGAAAGTTGCTGACGGCAGTTTATATTTTTGTTTGATTGTCGCGGATCTTAGCTCAGTAAAAATTATGACTGTCATTGACATGACAAAAACTTTTTTTCACAACACTCTTAAATACATAAATTGGCGTACGGTACGCTTCGATAGGCCACACTCTCCGAGGATCCCTGATCACATTCCCAAACAGGCGCTGGAAAGAACTCCTCAAAGGAAAAGGAAGCGTGAAACACCTACCTGGGTTTGTCAAATAAAACCAGGGTGTTATCAGTATAAAGAAATGTTTATTACATAAAAAATAAAAAGAATTAAGTAGGTGAGCCACAAATTTTTAGGTCGTGGGTAAACGGCCGATCTGATTTTGCCACGTAAGCGGACTAACTCTCCCCTAAGCTAGCTAGCGCTCAAAGAAGAAAACCGCAGGTAGAACCCTGCAAGTTGACAGCGATATGCCCTCAACGATTGTAAAGGATGCGCTAAGACTCTAATTGTCGATCCTTGAGCTAAATAGCGCTCAAGCCGCAGATAACATGTGCAGGTAGATCTCTTCCGTTACATTTGCACCGTAGGTAACATACTGGCGGTGGGTAGGTGGCACCCTGGATCGCAGGTGATACCTTCCGTTACATTGTGCACCGCAGTAGAATCAACACCGCAGCTGGAATCAACCCCGCAGGTAAAAGCTGGAAGGTAAAACCCTTCGGTTGCATTTGCACCGCAGGTAACATGTGCAGGTGGACCCCGCAGGTAAAACCCTGTAAGTGATAGATACCCATCGATTACGACTTGGCCTATCAACTTCCGTTCTGGTTAACCAGCGACAACTCGTGGAAAACGTTATGTCGAGATTGTCGTGGTGGATAAAAACCAGAAGGGAATTACAAAATAAAAATTTAAATACACATGTGCTATTCAAAACGTACCCTAAAGCGGGGTTTAATTCCTGCACTTGTTTTTAAAATAAATACTAAGCGAGGGCGCTTTTGAGAGACGTGACGGTTCCCGTTGATATTTCCATAACGGACGAACCATCACTGAGGTGGTTTCGATCCTCGGCGCCCGTCAGTAATTTCCATAAAAAACCCGAGCAGTACACGAATAAGATCGAAATAGCACGAAGGCGCGAGCGCCGCACCTACACCTACTTGAGTTTACACATTCCATCAATCTGTTACCGCGTTGCTTTGAACACTTAACGTATGACAAGCAAAAAATATTCGATGGCAGATCGTGATTATGTTATAATAATTCATTAACATATTAGAATAAGAATTTTAAATTGAATAAGGATTAGTCTACTAATACTTATATTTTAACTTATACTTAAATTTACTAAAATTACATAATTAAAAACATGTAACCTTCCGTTACAAGCGAGGCCGACCCAAACACACCTGGAAGCGCTCCGTAGCGGCCGAGATGAAATCCATCGGGTTGACGTGGCTTGAATTGAAGCGCGTCGCTCAACACCGATCCCAATGGAGAAGCACTATGGACGCCCTCTGCCCTACCTAGGAGACATAGGACCATAAGAAGAAGAAGAAGAAGCTTCGTAGCCAAACAAACTGTTCATATCTCAACATAATAGGTCGGGGCAAAAGTATTTTCGTATTTTGAATGTATTATTAGTAATCAAACCTCTTTGACTGTACTGAATGTAACTGGCTGGTTTTAATACCATATTAAATGTGACATTCTGAAGATGCAATAAATAAAAAAAAACTAGTTCCCGCCATTTTTCAATTGTTTTTCAAGCAAGCAAAATGAACGTATGTGACGAAGAAATTCGGTACATTTTAAAGTTTTATTACAAAAAAGGTAAAAATCCGACGAACGCCGCGAATAAAATCTGTGCGGTTTACGGACCTAATACGGTATCAATAAGGGTAGCACAAATGTGGTTCAAGCGTTTCAAGTCTGGAAATTTTAGTGTGAAAGATGAGGTTCGCTCTGGTTCCTGTCACAGATAAAATCAGTGCCATCTTTGAGAAAGTGGAGCAAGATCGACATATTACTAGTTACGACATTACTGAAGAACTGGATGTTGATTATAAAACAGTTTTACGTCATTTACGAATGTCGGGGTACAAGAAAAAACTTGACATTTGGGTACAACATGATCTCACTGAGAGAAACCATGACAACGCCAGACCGCAGTCATTTATACCCACGCAGCAAAAATTGAGAAAAAAGAGCTTGGCTGGGATGTGTTGATGCACCCTCCGTATAGCCCCGACCTTGCTCCATCAGATTTCCACCTGTTTTGGTCATTGCAGAACTCTTTAGGAAGCATAAAGCTAACCTCAAAAGAACACTGTGAACACTACCTGTCAGATTTTTTTAATCAAAAATATCAAAATTTCTACAGGAATGGGATCATGGCACTACCCACAAGATGGCAACAAGTCATCGATCAAAACGGCACATACATATTATAAATAAATAAAAAATTATACCTAAAAAAAAATATTTTCCTTTGTATGATCAATACGAAAATACTTTTGCACCGACCTAATATATCTCACAGAAAAGTGTACCTTATATAATGGTCGGAAACACGTTATTTTGTCTAGCTTACTCATCGTCGATCGTAATCATTAAATAAGAGTATCGCTTATAAAGTTTCAATATTTAGCTTATAAAGTTTTCAACACCAACCTTATATAATTATTATTTTAGAAAAAATAATTAGAAAGGCTTCATTGAGGCACCCATTTTGCTGCCCTAATGAGATTCGCACAAAGAGAGCTAGACCGTGACCTACAAAAAATTAATTAGAAGCCTTATTCAGCATTCGTGTAACTTTGAAATAAATGTACATGTAAAATAACAAATATTATAAATGATAGCATAAGATAAGTTGGTATGGATCGCGTTGACGATGATGTCATTAATTGTGTTGTTGACATATAATCTAGCATTTGAATAATATTTCGAATGGCCTGGGAAAAGAATGAGAGGTAAACCTGATTAGGTGAGATCTTAGATCAATTGTTTTCTTCCACCGACCTTTCTAGGTGAAAGAAAACAATTGATCTGAGATATTCCTTCCTTTGTAGCAGCTTACGTAATAATTAGCCTACGTATAGTCGTATGTATTACCCTCGTCTCGTAGACATCACTTTGGGTAATGAGTTTCAAACAAGCCGAGCGCGAGCGTCGTCTCACAGAGCAATTAGCCGACACATTTGACGTTTATATAGCTGTATTGAAACAGCCTCCATTAAATTGTAAGCTGACGACTGTGAGGTCTGACGTGGTTAACCTTGTACCCCGATCAGCTCAAGGTCAAAATATTTTTTTTTTTATAAATAATTTGGATATTATGAAACTGAAACGTTTTATGGAATAGGTTGGCAAATATAAAAGTACGAAGTCACCCATGCATACCTTTATACGAGGGGTTAGCAAATAATTTTATTTTATGCGATAAGAAGTCAAATGAGCAGGCGTGTCACTTGATATAAAGCAATCAACGCCACTCGTAGACATCCGTTGCGTTTTACACAGTGCGGAAGCGTTGCTGAACTTTAAGGAATGTATCATAATGGTAGCGGGTGGGAGGGGGAGCGTCTTGGGCCTCCGGAACTAAGCCGCTTACCGTACGAAGCGCGGAAGCTAAGCTACCACGCAGACGATAGTTTTTTGCGGGAGTGTGGTACTTCATTCATGCTACAGACAAATATTATACCATTCTTGACAAAGAATTCGTCTGCAGCGTGGCTCTACCACTAGTAAAGTTTTAAGTGGGGTCCGGATACAGTTGAAAAATTTTATTAAATTCCTGAAAAGAAAATGATAATGAATAAATGTTGTTTTTTATTTTGCTTTCATGTGACTTTATTATATGAAATGTAAAATTAATGAAATGTAATATGTAAAATTAATGCGAGAAATTATACTGACGGTTATGAGCCAGTTTTTATAGGTATTTTTATGGAGAGCTTCTTATCTCTATAATGGGGAGGTCCGTGTTCTGCAGTGGGACTTACATATGTACATATATAGGGTGTGAGAAAAACGTATGTTTGGTGTTAGTAAATATTTTTTTAAAAAAATATGTAAATAATAATAATAATGTAAGCTTAGAAAATAAGTAAAAATTAAAAAAAAATCCTACTCGTAATGCATGCGTGTTGTGTGTACACATACAGTGAGCATTAAAAATATCAATAAAAATAAACCACTGAGTACATGAAACAATTTTTTGCATTAAATGGAAATAAATACATATGATGTTTTTTTATCTAATTGCATTAAAGGTTACGGCTTTCAACAGACATTTCATTCACAAAGGAAAACTCAATTCGCTTCCGAGAATGGATTGCTTCTAACCACCCCATTTAAACTGCAGAAATCATTTAAAAGTGTACAAAGGAACGTAAATATCTATGTGGAAACGGAAACGACTGTCCGTGAATTTCCTCCCGGTATATATAGGATGTCCGGTTTGCAGAATTAGATTTTCAAACATAAATAATCAAAAAACTACACATGATATAAATACAATTCATTACTTTAACGAAGAAGAGAAGTGTGGGCAGTCAAAAGATTTACTTAGCTAAGATCCGCGACAAGCAAAACAATAACAGAAAATTAATAATGTGTGTTTTCCTGCTGGATGAAGTGGATTTATTTGGATCTTAAGCAGAAAACTTACCGAAAATCGGCGTGTTTCGCCCCAACACGAGGCATGTTCGTGTTGGGGCGAAACACGTGTCGTTTACAAGGTGAAAAAGTGGTAGTGTGTGTTTGGTGTTTGTACCAAATAAGTTCCAAATAAATCTACTTCATCCAGCAGGAAAACATACATTATTAATTTTTTATTATTGTTTTGCGTGTCGCGGGTCTTAACTAAGTTAAACTTTTGACTGTCCACATAGTGATGGATTTCCGCAAAGTAACGCCTGACTCCATTAATAAGTGAAGTGTGGGTATAAAACCCACACTTATAGTACTGTATAGATGCTCCTTTCTAGGCTTCTAGTTTCAAATTATATATTATGACATTACTTGTGAATATTAATAATCGTTGTAAAAAATCGATTTTCATTTTTCTACATTTTCATTTGTTTATATTATTGAATTTGAGATATTACTCGTACATTTGTAATACACAAGCAAATAAATTCATCTTCCAATATCTATTACTATAATTTGTAATAGAGCTTAACGCCAAAGACGGGCTGACGTTAAATAAAATGTCCTCGCGATTGTGAATCCAAAGAGGATCAGATCTCAATAAGAGGATTCGTCCGATAACGCTTGATTGATTTATAATGACCCGAAGAAAGAAGGGAGGACAAAAATCGGATTTACTTAATAAGATTGATAATTAAAATGAATCGAAGTTTTATCAGAATTCATAAGTTCATGCATACATACATAACATCACGCCTGCTTCCCGTAGGCGTAAAAGAGACCACAAAAGTGGTAGAGCCACGCTGCAGATGAATATTTTGTCAAGAATGGCATATTATCCGTCTGTAGCATGAATGGGCCGGCTCGCCCGGGGAAGTACCACACTCCCGCAGAAAATCGGCGTCTGAGTGGTAGCTTAGCTACCGCGCTTCGTACGGTGAGCGGTCTGAGTTCCGGAGGCCCAACACCCTCCCCTTCCCACTCCCCCTTCGATTCCCACTCCCACTCCCATAATTTCACTTTCCTTTAAGGTCGGCAACGCTTCCGCACTGCCTATGGCTTTGTGGATGTCTATGGGCGGCGTTAATTGCTTTCCATCAGGTGACACGCCTGCTCGTTTGCCTTCCTGTGCCATAAAAGAATACTACGGTCTCATTAAACTTTCTTCGCTTCCTCCACACTCATCACTCTCTTCATACAAGCTCGTCGGTTAAGGGTATTTTTGACCTGGCCTTTCTTGAGAACTAAACAATTTGGTCAAGACATGCTTCCCTTGGTTTTACCTACCGACCCTTCCATCCACATTTTTTATTATTATTATATATTCACGCCTATCCCCCGCAGGGGTTGGCAGAGACCACAGAGCTCCATCCGCTGCCATTCATCGCAGCGCAACGGCTCGTCATTGGTCGCTTTTCGCCCTCGTGAGACAGGAGAACAGGACGTGACGGGTGGCGAACCACGTCGCCGTCATTTTCGACAAATTAGGTATATTAAATTCGTCTTTAGTGAATCCCACGAGCCGCAAGGGAGGATGGAGGTCAGCCCCAGCAGAGCCCTGCATGCTGAGGTAAGGCACCATAGTCCCCGGGGGAGCCCGACCCCGGGACGATCGACACGCTTAAGAGTAGGCTCGCCCCTAGCCACGCATCCATTGGCACGGCAGACCGTGGATTGGCGGAGAGGAAGGGAAAGGATAGAGAAGAAAGGAAGGGGCAGGAAAGGAAATGTGGATTGGGGGGTTACCAGACTCGGAATAAACATTTAAAAATCCATATAAATATTTATTCCGATGCGGGAATCGAACCCGCGACCATTGACTCCGCGGGCGGAGGGCCCCGCCACTGAGCCAATCAGTCGTCCATATCCGTAACGTACATTTTTTTATACGTCATCTTTCACCCATCCTCTTGTGCCCAAACCGTCTAAGCATCCTTTTCTCAACTTTTGTCACGACTCCTTAGTAAATTTTCACATCTCTCTCTTATTCCTTCATTCCTTATTCTATCAGTGAAATTCACCCCACATGTACTTCTTAACGCTTTCATTTTCACCGCATTCAGTCTGCTTTCGTGACTCTTCTGCCAAACGCAACTTTTATTAGCGTACATCAGAGTAGGGACAAGCACTCCCAGATTAACCGTTAGTCGGGCCCTTTTAGACGCATTCTGATTTTTCATAAAGGAGATTTTTTTTATTATAATTAACAAAAGTTTATTCAAAATAACACTTGTTTGATTTAATCAAGTATAAAATAGTCAATGAGAGATAATGTTTTTAGCCAAATAAAAGTGGGTGTGTAGCCCTCTGTGTTACTATGAGCTCGTGTAATTGAATTAATGGACAACTCACAGAGAGAACTTTGTTTGTGGCTACAATCCATTACTTCCTACCATAATTGGGATGTAATTGGATTAGTACGGAGCCACGCAGTGTAACAAAGGAAAGAGGAAAGTTAATTATGACGAATGCCCAAAGGAATTTTATAAAAGTGTAGGTAATTCTTCGTACGTTACTTTTGGGAGATTTTTATACAACAGAGTGGCAAACAACAATGCCAGCCACGGACCCTATGTAGTAATAGGTTCAGCCATATCTCGACGACGCAAAATCGTTAAAGGGCGGCTAAAAGCCACTGGGAACAGCGGCACGTAGGAGCGTGGGGCGATCGCCCCATTGATTTGCTACGCGAGTTGCTACGCAAATTGCTACGCAAATTGCTACGCACGTTGCTACGCAAATTGCTACGCACGTTGCTACGCAAATTGCTACGCATGTTGCTACGTAAGTGGAGTTCATCCCCGAGTCTCGATCCCATCCCGCTCAGGGTGTGGATTTCCCCTTTTCATTCGTTCGACAAAGCAGATCACTCGGTGGTAAGCGATCACCGCCGCTCATAAGAATCCGCAACGCCCGTGTCGTTTCAGGTGCGTAGCTGGCCTTTATCTATAAGGTAGGCGGTAAATGATCATTACCGTACATAGATTGACATCCAAAACGTAAGAAGTGCCACAATTGTATTGAATACTCTTTCTCTTATTTTATTTATTTATTTATATATTCACTCCTATCCCCCGAAGAGGTTGGCATAGACCACACAGCTCCATCCGCTGCCATTCATCGCAGCGAAACGATTCTCCATTAGTCGATTTTAGCCCTCGTAAGAATCAGGACGTGACGGATGGCGAACCACGTCGCCGCACCGCACTCTTTCTCTGGTAATCTCAAAATCAAGGTCATAGAAAAATTTACATATTTGTTTAGAAATTGAACTTCAATGCATATATATTGGAGTTCAATTTCTAAACAAATATGTTTTTTTATATTCATAATTCAAATAGAAATTTTCAGCATCTAGCATTAAAACCATCTCAGGGGTAAGTCGTTTTTCTGTAAAATTTAATATGAGTATAAAGGCTTTGAGCTGTTAAAAACGATCGTAAAAAAGGCTTATCAAACAAGGAAGGGTTGCTACCATAAAATGTAACGGACATCAAATATTTTTAAACCATTGTTTATTAGCTTTTCATAATGTGGTGTCACCCTACTCAACCTTATATATTTCAATGGAATTTCTTGAGTTATATTTATAAAATGATTTCATGGAGCAGCATTCACATTATCTTAAATAACTACATGTCTTAAATACCTTAATAAATTATAAATAAGCCTATGGATTTTTTTAAAACACATTATAATTTAGTAGTGGTAGAGCCACGCTACTTTGTCAAGAATGGCATCACATATTTGTCTACAGCATGTATGGGCCAGCTCGCCAGGGAAGTACCATACTCCCGCAGAAAACCGGCGTCGGAACGGCAGCTTAGCTAACGCGCGTCGTCCGGTAAGCGGTTGAGTTCCGAAGACTAGCAATGTTTTTAATATCTGAGTCTGATAACCTCAACAATCCACATTGGACAAGCGTGGTGGGTTAAGGTCCGTTTCTCCAGTAATGGGTAGGCTCGTACTCAGCAGTGGGACATATAAGGCTTGTGAAAAAATCGAAAACATTCAGGAGGACAGCCGATAGAAGTGAAAACTTAAAACTGTATTATGAAATTTCAAACTAATTGTGATATTAAATGCTGCTATTACAACAGCAAGTTGCTGACGCGACTCACAAACCTTTCTTTATTCATCCATGAAGCGTCCAACGCACACACATACAATGTGTTGGCGTGATGCGTGTACGTAGGCAGCTGCGCGTGCATTGACTGTGTTTAAAGTATGTCTATAGCTATACTCATAGCTATAGCTATAACTTAAGCATTAGCATGTTGCTGATGCGAACTCATAGATTTCCTTACCCAGAGTCGTGTAGCGCGGCTATTGAAGTTTTAACCTCAAAGAAATCCAACTAAGATAATATAGCTTGTGCTAGGATATAGTTCACATAAATAATCCAGTGGTAGAACCGAACTAACGACGTTCAAATCGCGCGGCCGTGGCTTGCCAACTGAGTTACTGCTGGTTAATTTTTATTTTATTCTATAAATAAAATATTACAAAGAACTATATTAGTATACATAATGAGGTTTTCATATAGACAGCGTTATCTTCGCATTACGGTTCAATTGACATTGATGAAGCGGGATTCAGTATCTAGTTCCCGGCCGACGAGCAGAACGTAATTAGAAGAACCTTTGGTTTCGTTATATGAAATATTGGGGACATAAATTACGTCAGATGGTGCGGCTTGTTTTCTTCTATTGTTAATATCTCACTTACATTAGTAAACAGTTCATTGTTATTGATCTTCTATTACAGGGGTCGCCAAACTTGTTTGATCATCGACCCCCATATAATTTTTCGAAATTTCCATCGACCCCCATTAAAATAATTGTCAGTTAAATAAAGTTCGGGTTCGATTCCCGCATCGGAATAAATATTTATATGGATTTATAAATGGAGTCTGGTAACCCCCCCAATCAGCATTTCCTTTCCTGCCCATCCTTTCTTCTCTATCCTTTCCCTTCCTCTCCGACAATCCACGGTCTGCCGTGCCAATGGATGCGTGGCTAGGGGCGAGCCTAATCGCAAGCGTGCTGATCGTCCCGGGGTCGGGCTCCCCTGGGGACTATGGTGCCTTACCTCAGCATGCAGGGCTCTGCTGGGGCTGACCTCCATCCTCCCTTGCGGCTCGTGGGATTCACTAAGACGAATTAAATATACCTAATTTGTCGAAAAATGACGGCGACGTGGTTCGCCACCCGTCACGTCCTGATTCTCACGAGGGCGAAAAGCGACCAATGACGAGCCGTTTCGCTGCCATGAATGGAAGCGGATGGAGTTCTGTGGTCTCTGCCAACCCCTGCGGGGGATAGGCGTGAATATATATAAAAAAATAAAGTTAAACTATCTACTGTGTTTGTACATTTATTTTATGGTTTTAAACATTTATTAAAGTAATTTTACATTTATTACTAGCTGACCCGGCAAACTTTCTACCGCCTCAGAATCAATAAATAAAAAAGCTGAACGATAATTGCAGAATGTTTCAACTTAAGTAAAAAATGTGGTCAAAACTTAACAGGAACAAAAAGAAATTGTAATCAATAAAAAAACCAAAATTCAAAACCAAAGAAATGAAAAAAAAAACAAAACACTTTTGAATTTATTTTGATTTCTGAACGACTTTTAAATTTAATTGATTTCTGAACGACGTGACGAACATCAATTATTTGACAGGTAGGAATAGTTTGTAAGGGAAACGAAATTGTTGCTTTTACTATATTCCTAATATTTTTATCATATTTACTTGCCTTTAAAACCTTCCCTGGACTTCCAAAAATAATTCAAAACCAAAATTAGCGAAATCGGTCCAACCGTTCTCGAGTTTTAGCGAGACTAACGAACAACAATATATATATATATATATATATATATATATATATATATATATATATATATATATATATATATATATATATATATATATATATATATATATATATATATATATATATATATATATATATATATATATATATATTAAGGCAGTAGGATGTCCCTGGCGCCTATGTGTGCCGCACAATTCGCACATAGGGATAGGGCAGGGCTCCCCCTACTTTTATTAAATAGGCCTGGGAGTCTATATAGTACAGTATCGACTTCTGCTGTATAACATTAATACGGCGGATCATGAAGTGGCTAAGTGGCAGGAATTGCTACCTACAGAGTAAATGGTCGCAGCTTCGATCCGCGCATAGCAATAAATATACGTATGGCCTACAGATATTTATTCCGAGTCTGGTTACCCCAACAATACGCATTGTAAATAAAGAAAATGCGGCGAGGAGAAATGACATCCCGACGTCACTACTTTAGCGAGTGAAAAAAAATACAGTGGCTAGATTCCAAGTGTTTCTGACGTGAAGGTCAACATTTAGACGAAATATTTTTTTAAAAAATAAAACTCGCACCTCTCTTCTTGGGAAAAGTTACTGAATTTTACTTATGTTCTTTAAAGGTTGGGCCTCCGGATCTCAACTGCTCACCGGACGCAGCGCGGTAGCTAAGCTACCACTCAGACGCCGGTTTTCTGTGGGAGTGTGGTACTTCCCCGGGCGAGCCGGCCCATTTATGCTGCAAACAAATAATATGCTATTCTTGACAAAGTATTTGTCTGCAGCGTGGCTCTATCAATAAATTACTACCATTTTCATTTATTTATGTTCGATAAAACCTAATTCTGCATAGAACACATTATATCTACTCTTATATATTACGAAAATTAATACAAATTAATAGTTAGTCCAGTAGTTCTAATCAAATTAGGTAGGATGTTAAGATGTGTAACGTATCCATAAATGAAGTTAGTTGGCCCTTTGGGAGTTGTAATATGAAGTAATTGTCAAAGGAACTTGTGTTAATAACATTAATACATTCTTAATAACTCATGATTATAATTTCCTTAGTTACACTGTAGATAAGATATATGTACATATGTGTACGTAAGTAAAATATAGTAAAATTAGTTTACTTAGAACGAACGAATCTGCAAGCAAAGATGTATGTCGTATGTACAGAGGGTTTTATTTTATTTCGTTAAAATTTATTTCGTCTATATATGGAGCACCACGCCAGGCGTCCATTGGACGAACAACCAATTGAACTTCAAATTTTGCACCGCAAGTGGACTTGGATAGGACATACTCTCCGAAGGAATCCCAATCACATTCCCAGAAAGGCGCTGGATTGGACTCCTCAAGAGAAACAGAAGTGAGACCGACCCAAACATACTTGGAAGCGCTTCGTAGCGGCCGAGATGCAATCCATCGGGTTGACGTGGCCTGAAGTGAAGCGCGTCGCTCAAGACCGATCCCAACGGAGAAGCACTGTGGACGCCCTCTGTCCCACCTCGAGGACATAAGACCATAAGAAGACGTCGGACGTACTTCTGAAATCTAGTCACAGTTTGTTGTGGTGCCGTTAAGACATGTTAAAATTGAGAAGACACTTAATGGTTGTCTTCCGTAGAGTCCACTATACCTGATGATGGCTTGTGATGAAGCGAAACATGTATCGTGTACATTGTGGAAGAGTGGTGTGCGTTTAGTGTTGCTGCTGTAGTTGATGTTGTTGATAGTGGTTGGTTAGTGGAGAGTTGCTGACGGGCGTTTTTCGTTAAGATTTAGTTTAATTTCCCTATAAATCCACTTCTTCCAGAAAACATTATTATTTTTCTATTTTTGTTTGCTTGTCGCTAATTTTAGCCAAGTAAAAATTCTGACTCCACTTTTTTTATGGGATAGGAAGGCAAACGAGCAGGCGTGTCACTTGATAAAATAAATCAACGCCGCCCATTGACTTCTGCAGCGCGAAAGCGTTGTTTCAATATAGGAGTGGCAATGAGAGGGGGTAGAGGAAGGGAAAGGGTGTTGGGCCTCCGAAACTCGGCCACTCACTGTACAAAGCGTAGCTGAGCTACCACTCAGACGCCGGTTTTCAGCGGTAGCGTGGTACTTCCCCGAACGAGTCGGCCCATTCATGCTATAGACAAATATTATGACCATTCTTGACAAAGTATTCGTTTGCAGCGTGGCTCTACCGCATATATTTTCTACTTACACTAAAGAAGAAGCCTAGCTTCCATTTTTCCTAGAGTCCTCTTCTTTGTATCATGTTTTTATATAAAGGATTTTTTTTTACTTTTGTTCTGTACCTTGTTTCGTTATCGGAATGACGTATTGTGAATTTTATCAAAAATTGCGTGCATTTAATTTAAAAGTAAAATTTGCCACGCCTCGTTATACGTAACACGTAGTGATTACTGACGGACACATCGATAATGTCATACAAAATGTCACCCGCCATTCATTTATATTTTTTCCCATACAATCATTTACTTCGTGAAACGTTGCAGCCGAATTTGAATCTGCGCGCTATTGGACACGCTGTTGAAATGCACTAATTTGTCAACAAAAGCTAGTTTAGCTTAATGGAATTGTTTTTATGGGACAGGAGGGCAAACGAGCAAGCGTGTTACCTGATGGAAAGCTATCAACGCCGCCCATAGAGACCTGCGACACCGCAGGAGTCACGGAAGCGTTGCCGGCCTTTTAGGTGTGTATAGGCTTGTTTTTTGAAGGTGAAAAGACAGCCGAAGGTAGCTGGTTCCACAGAGTGGTGGTGAGTGGAAAGAAGTTTCGAGAAAAGCGCACCGTTTTGGATCGCCACTCATCCAGATGGTGGGGATGGAATTTAATTTGGACATAATTATCGGTAGGTGATTCTATATTGTCAAATCGTACAATTGGATAAAGTAGGATTCGTGAGACGAGCGCGTGTGCTCGCAAAAAGCCGGCATCGTATTTGAGACGCTTGCAGCGGATCTCTATGGGCGGTGATGATCACTCACCGTCAGGTCACCAGCACGATCGTTTGCCTGTTCTATTATAAAAAAATCGGCTTGTATAAAATCTACATTGGTTCTTACACAAATCTAGCACACGTTGTTTGAAAAACTTGGCTCATAAGTATGAACTATTTTGTGTCACTTATGTATGTATATTCTAAATTTTAAGTTGTTTTATATGTTAAGTTTAATTTTTCTTTCTTTTATCATTAGCTCTTCTTCTAATAGTACCTCTCCGACTTGGGGAGGTTGGCAGTCAATTCATCACAACTCTCCTCTTCCTTCGCGAGGTGCAGCAGTTCTAGAGTACTCGCTACTCCAATCCACTTCCTGACATTACGTAGCCAAGATTTCTTTCTCCAACCAACTTGTCTTTTACCCGCGATTTTTCCCATCCATTTTCCATGTTAATTTTCTTTTTGTGTCATAATTCTTCTTCTTCGTGTAAGCAGGTTCCGGCGCTGCTAGCCCAGAATTTAGCCACTGACACCGCATCATCCATTGCCATTATATGGTCATCTTGTCAAGGTGACAGAGAGCAAAATGTCAGGTGGGCCATTGTTTGTGTAGCTCTCCCATATTCACGCAAGGGGTTTGTGGTTGAAAAACCCCACAATAAAATCTTTTAATTATTTGTCATACCTATAGCTAGAATAAATTATTAGGCAAGAAAAACTTTAAATGAATACTATGTAAAGTTTTGCAAGAAAATAGATTGTGAAATTCAAAAAAAATTATATGAATTTTAATATTCTTCAGGTTTAAGAACAGAAGCCCAAAAAATCTTCATGAGTAATAAACTATCACATACACATTAGACCACTCAACGGTAACCCCTAACGACAGGCAATCAATCAGCTTCCACCTCTCCAGTGTCTCTATCCGTCCTTGTAGATCTACTTTTGATTGGATCGCAAGACATTTATCATTTCCGGCGTCTCAACGGGAATTGTAGTTCGAGAACATTATGTTCAATTGAGCTTGTCACACTAAATGTTTTTTCCCTTAGGGTATATTTTTCTTTCAAAACTCGTTCATTATCTGTCCTTTATTGATGTTTGTTTTTTTGGAAAAATATAACGCTAGGTAACCGATAAACCGGTCACCTAACGATAAGTAATAATCAATAACACACACTATAATACGATAATGTATCACCAACCTACATCAAGTTATCTTTTTCACTTTGTTTCCATTCTAAGGTTGTCGGGATGAAATCGCTATTAGCGATAAGACTGCCATTTGTATATAAATATTACAATCATTAATTGTATAACTTTGTTTTCGGTGTACAATAAAGAATATATCTATCTATCTATACCTGTGAAGTTTCTTTCGCCGTTCCTTTTCAGTTCAGGAGAAAAATTGCGAAATGGTGGTAAAAGCTTTTTTATTAAGAAAGTGACGTTTGATAAATGAAATATAATTTCTAATTTAGAAATAACGAATTTAAATTGTATTTAAATTCGTTAATTTTAATATTTGGAATAGCAAGTGTGGATTTGAATAATTCATAAAAACAAGTTTTCTTTTAACACGTAAAAGTCGAAACTTGGCAAGCACACGATAACTTACATAATGTTACAACTTGAAAATAGCACGCGAGAACTTTGTTAATTTCTGCGAAAGTTTTGGAAAACTTTAAGAATTTTCATAATAACTTGAAGGAGATTTTAAATTTTTTTTAGTTTAACACACTTAATGCGCGCTACTAAATGTAATCTGTTTAATATTTTCGAGCGAAGAATACATTTCTTTAATCATAATACTAATATTGTTAAGTAAACAAGACTTATGTGTTAGTAGACTACTAAAAAGCACATATTAAGTGGTACAACCACGCTGCAGACGAATACTTTGTCAAGAATGGCATATTATAGCTGTAGCTTTAACGGCTCGCCCATTGAAGTACCACACTCACGGAAAAAAAAAAACCTGCGTCTATGTGGTAACTTAGCTACCGCGCTTCGTCCTGTGAGCGGTTGAGTTCCCGAGGCCCAACTCCCCTCCACTCTCTTAATGACACTTCTTAAAGGTCGGAAACGCTTCTGCATTGCTTATGGCACTGCGGATGTCTATGGGCGTTGGTTAATTTCCATCAGGTGACACGCCTGCCCGTTTGCCTTCCTATCCCATAAAAAAATAAAGGTAATATTTTCCAGCTATTACAACATGTGCAAAAGCGCAGCAATGGTTAACATAGACACAATTTAGTCTACTCGTGATGGCAAGGCCAGGATGTTGTTGATGCTGCCTTGTACCCAGCGAACCAGGGATGCACAACTCTTACGCAACACATTGTGGAAGCAATCAATACGCGCCTCTGTGGACATTCCTCATGCACTACAATAACCAAACAGACCCAACATACATACATATCTTCACGCCTGTCTCCCGTATGGGTAGGCAGAGACCACAGACCTCCATATACTACGATCTCGGCACATTTCCCTTGCTTCCTCCATACTCATTATTCTCCTCATCCAAACCCGCCGGTTAAGGGTACTCTTGACTTGGCCTTTCTTAAAAACTTCAGCAATTTGGTCAAGGTATGTTTTTCTTGGTCTTCCTCTATCGACCCTTCCATCCACATTTTCATGGTAAATTTCTTTTGCCAGTCTTCTTTCATCCATCCTCTCTATATGCCCAAACAATCTAAGCATCTCTTTCTCAACTTTTTTCACAACAGCTACTTTTATTGCTCTCTTATATCTTCATTTCTTATTCTATCATTCAAAGTTACATCGCATATACTTCTTATTGTTCTCATTTTCACAGCATTCAGTTTGCTTTGATGACTCTACTGTCGAAACCAACCTTCACTACCGTATATAAAAGTCGGGACAAGCACCCCTTAATGAACCTCCGTACACCCTGAAAGCATAGTTATACTGAACCCACGTTGAAAACGTTTTAAGAAAGTTCTAAAATGTGTTCAAATATCTTATCTTCTGAAATGAGCCGAACGTCACTTACCATATTTTGTAATGTGCTCCCCGACACATAGTGGAGTCACCCCGTTTATTCCCACGCGTGTCGTAAGGGCGAATACTGGAACGAATGTAAGTACATGAGCGGCACAGCACTGTCTCTTGTAGTAACAAAAACCAATCTGTGGTCCCAAACCACCGACAGTACGTGGGGATTACGGTCTCACCCCTCAACTTTGAGACAAACCAACGCCAAGTAGATGACAGTTACGGGTGTATTGTAATTTATATGCTGATTTTTTGTATGTTATTAAAAAGAAGATTATCAATGTTTTTTTTAATATCAAAAGTTTCATCCCTACCATCTGGATGAATGGCAATGCAGTACGGTGCGTTTTTCCCGATTCTTCGACACATCAACATGTAATATTAAGTGGTAGAGCCACGCTGCACACGAATATTTTGTCAAGAATGGCATATTATGTCTGTAGCTTGAACGGCTCGCCCGAGGAAGTACCACACTCCCGCAGAGAAGTAGAGTGGTATTATATTATGGTGATGGATTATTATATTATAGAAAGAACACTAATAAAATTAAAATGTAAAAAAAATTATGAAAATTATACATTTCAACATAAAATAATATGTTTTAAGGTAAATAAACTCATGTGTTTGTAGACTAATAAAAACACATATAATATTAAGTGGTAGAGCCACGCTGCAGACGAATACTTTCTTAAGATTGGCATATTATGTCTGTAGCTTGAACGGTTCCCCGGGGAAGTACCACATTCCCGCAAAAAACCGGCGTCTGAGTGGTATTATATTATGGTGGTGGATTATAATATTATATTATGAACACTAATAAAATTAAAGTGTAAATAAAATTATGAAAATTTTCATTTTAACATAATATGTTTTAAGGTAAATAAAGTGCAAAATATGGCACATTTCATAATTACAGCGCTGTGCAGCTTAATTGCATTTCCATTAAAACGACATTTAAAATCATATCCCGCCCGGTTTCATGGCATCTGGACTATTATGCTATATTATCGTTATATTTCAGCGGATGTTTAAATAAATGCGAATGCGGTTTTCAAAATTTGACTTTCACTCTTTATTGTGTTAATTAAATTTTAAACTATGTGGTAGGTACCATTAATAAATAAGATAACACTAATCATGGTTTTTGGATGATATTTATATGTATGCATGTCTTGTATGTATATAAATATGTATATTCGTTATTAAGAAAGGCCACGTCATGACTACTGTGGCGTGCCAGCCACACACAGTACTACTACAGCGACACACGGGATCTTTAGGTTGTTTTCATCTTCGATGAAATTGAAATTCTTCCAAGTGAAATTAATTTGTGGACAGTCAAAAACTTAGTTAAGAACCGAAAAGAAAAAACTTTTTGGCTGTCTTCCGTAGAGTCTACTATACCTGAAGATGGCTCGTGTTGGGGCGAAACACGTGTCGTTTACAAGGTGGAAAAGTGGTAGTGTGTGTTTGGTGTCGTGTATAGTGGTTGGTGGGTGAAGAATTGATGGCCGATTTTCGGTAAGTTTTTGGTTTAAATTCCAAATAAATCCACTTCATCCAGCAGAAAAACATACATTATTAATTTTCTGTTATTGTTTTGGTTGTCGCGGATCTTAGCTAAGTAAAACTTTTGACTGTCCACATAGTGATGGATTTCCGCAAAGTAACGCCTGACTCCATTAATACTCTGAAATCAATTTATTTTTCTATTCATTGTACATTAATATAATATGTCATTCACACTTTATTAACACTTTTCGCTTTACATTTTATAACTCAATATATATATGTTGGGGTATTCAGCCCTAAATAGTTTTTAAGAAGAGGGACGTCAGCAGAGCTGACGTCACCAATGTCCTCTACACTCATTACAGGTGATAAAACAAAACACTTTCAACGTGATCAAATTATAATGACGCTATCTTGGCGTTATAAACATTACTATAATTACAACACAATAAACTGGAACATAGATAGACTCACAAAGGCAACCAAATCACTTTTCAAAACGATCACTTTTAAAAATAGTAATTCTAATGTTATAACTTTTGTTACAATTAATTACAATATAAAGGCACTATGAATAGGCTGCCGGGTACTCACAAGAGATCTCGACCTTTCTATCCCAAGTCTCGTTCTGGAATGTGGCTCTGTGATGACCATTTCGTTTTATGAAACAATCTCTTAGCGCCCATAATTTATACAACGCCAATACTTCTTTATATCACAATATTTCAAACAATTATTATTTATTGTTAATTCTAAGATTAAAAACCATAAAGTTATTTTTAATTATTTATGACTGAACAGTCATAATTTAAATATTAATTAGAACATAAAACATTTTAAGTTACATACATAGAATGGCAGTTCCGTTTTAGGGAATGCTCTCGCAGCGACAATACTATTTCTTAATACAATATTGTAAACAATTATTATTTGTTGGTAATTCTAAGCTTAAAACACATAAAGTAAGTTTTAATGATTTATGATTGAAAATTTCAATTTCTTATGCCAGACGGGTAACATGTCTATCGAGTCGTCAAAAACATTAGTTGTTTTTGTTTTTATAAAACAATTTTTTTTGAATTTTATAATAACGAATTTTGCAAGAAGTTATGTAATATAAAAGGTTTTAATATTTTCAAATAACTATTATTACATTAGTTATATATTTACCATTGTACCCTTAACCGGCGGGCTTGCATGAGAAGAGTAATGAGCGTGACGGAAGCAAGTAAAGTATGTAGATCGTAGCAGATGGAGATCTGTGGTCTCTACCTACCCTTACGGGAGACAGGCGTGAAGATATGTATGTATGTATGTATGTAATTCGTTTTAATTTTTTTTACATCAAGCTGTACATTGGTTTGGAGGTATCCAAACCAATTGTCTCAGTTTCATGCGTTTTTGGCGTTTTACCTGATGGAAAGCAATCAACGCCGCATACAGATATCCGTAGTGCCATAGGTAGTGCAGAAGCTTTGCCAGCCTTTAAGGAAAGTGTCATTATGGGCCTCCGGAACTCCACCGGTCAGTAGAAGAAGAATGGTTGCTAAGTTACCACTCAGACGCCGGTTTTCTGTGGGATTGTAGTACTTCCCCGGGCAAGCCGTTCAAGCTACAGGCAAATATTATGACATTCTTGACAAAGACTTCGTCTACAGTGTGACTCAAACATTATTAAAATATGTTATATATTTTAATAGTGGTATTAAAATTAATTATAATTAAATTAATATTAAAATATATTAAATATTTTAATAGTGGTATTATATATAATAAATAAATGTTAGATTATTTTCTTTTAGGTTATACTAGAAATGAAGCGATAAACTATGATGTAAGCCTTAAAAATTTTAATCTAAATTATTTAATATTAAGAAGGTTTATTCACAATTTTTCGGAATGGATATTGCTCTCGTGGGAAATTAGTCCAATGTGAGGTTATGTCTTTGTCAACGCAGTACCACCTGTATTGCAATTTGTTTTATAAAGTGTTCTTTGGCGACGCTGAAAGTGCGACGAAGAAATTTTGCGTAATTTTTGTTTATGTTGTGTGGTCTCATTTGGAAAATGTTTTCGAGTTAGAAAATATCTTATGAAGAGAAATGAAGGAGGATTAAAATAAATTATAATATTTTTCTTCACAGTGCTTTGAACCCTTATCAGAGTGGAGTTTCAGGTGGTTTCACTTCACAATTCCTCGTCATTCCTTCCACACTGACTCGTTCCTCGGCCACAAGTTTACAGGTCCGTTGAGTGTAGCCTTACGGCTTCATCCCCTCAACTTTAATAGCTACGGTTATTTTTTGTTTGAAATATAAGTCAGCTTGCATGAGGACGTATTGAACTCTTGCAGAAGACCTACTGAATATTCATTGCGACTGCGTTTAATACGGTGTTCCGAATTCCATTCTTGGTGAAAGCTAAGTGGTTATTGGATGCAAAATTATCTGTTAATGAAAGCTAAATGGATGGTAAATCTTCTAACTCTTTTGCCTTTCTACATTATCGACTTGGTACACGGATTAGTGACCGCAGTTGTAATTGTAGATCCAATGATACGCCTGAAGTAAATCAATAGCAATAAATATAGTAATTACTTTAATTTACTCTCATAAAACGTGCAGGCGTTTAACATCAGTTAAAAGAGTATCATTAAAAATATTACTAATAAACTATTATATTATAATCTACGAGACATCTTACAAATATTTCAAAGGATTATTTTCCTTATAATGCCACATAAAGTCTTTTTATATTCACGAATGGTGTGTAGAAAAAAATGGAATCTCAGAAATAAATTGAAAATGTTATAACTTTCCTTCTTATCTAAATGTTGTGTCATCCCCGGCGGCGAGGTGTGGGAGACGTAGCAATTCTCTCGAATCACCACTGACACGAATATAAATGTACGTTGATATGAATGTTACTTGAGATATTAAGCGGAGACATTACGAGTTACTTTTTATTTAAAAAAATAAACGTAAATAATATATACTTCAGAAAAATACTGCGATTAGTAAGGAGGGAAGATAAATCTTGGAGAGTCCGTAAGAATCAAAAGATCGAACCCAACATTGTAGGACGAGATTAATACACAGATTATGTGGCGGGGCCACGTTATACGCCTGGCAGACGATTGAGACGTGAAATACGCCTACCTGGGGCGGAACACCGGTACCTAGATCCACCGATCGGTCGTCCTAGTTACCACTGGAGTGATGCCGTAGAGGAAGACCTGAAGGAGCTGCAAATCGAGGGACTGGCAGACGGTGGTGCAAGATCGATTCGTGGCGAGTTTTATTAGTGGAGGCCAAGGCTCATATCAGGTCAATGTGTCCTCCAAAGTGAGTAAGTAAAAAGGGGTTTTACTAAGCGGATATTAGAAGGAAGCTGAACAGTTTTAACTGAACTGAACAGAATACTGATTTTGAGCTTGTAACCGATGCCAATATAATCAGAGAGACAACGACGCAGGGTTTTCGTTAGCTTGGACAGCTGGAGAACATTGTAGATGATCGTGCAATCAAAGTATATAAAAAAAAGAAAATAAAGGAGTCGAGTTTTACAGTTTCTTTTGCCATTTCTTCTCCGTTCAGAGTTTAATTTATTTATGTGACAAAATATCAAAGAATTTAAATGTTAAAATATTAGTGAATTGAACGACTGAATAATTCAATTCCACTTTAAATACCTGAATAGTTTATTCTGACAACATATAATTTATAATGAAGCTAATTTTATGATAAGTACCGCAGCACACAATGAACCCTTCTTATACAGGATTTCCTTTGTATATTGTCCCTTAACGACAAAGCAGGTCCCTCTCACGTCTATTGTGTTTCCTGTATGATAATAAATCTTTCATCTGTAGCATCTTTCCCTTACGCTCAACGCTCGCTTATTGTGTAAGTTTTTAACAAATTCCCTCATAAACATGGCATCTACCAAAAATTAGTAATGTAGTGGATATTGTATACAAATATATATATATATATATATATATATATATATATATATATATATATATATATATATATATATATATATATATATATATATATATATATATATATATATATATATACTCAGAGAGAGAGAGAGAGATGTAATATTTAAATTAATTTTTTCTTTGACTCTGAAGTCAACCTTCCACTACTGAGACGGACTGGCGTTAAAACACCTCCACATCCACCTCGTGAAGTAAGCATTCATATATAATTTGTTTTACATGAAATATTTTGGTGGAAAAAGCCTTTCATTGTTTATTCAGTCTCGTCAAATGACAAGGGTACGAACGTTATCAATATTAAATGGACGAAATGCTCATTCGTTCAGGTAACCAGAGATGCCTCAATTTACAGGATGAAACATTATTTTCGAAAATAAGAAAATCCTTTATTCGAGAGCCCATGAAATGGTACAAAAAATTGGAAGCAAATAAAATGATTTAAAATGTAAAATTATATATTACTAAACTCGATATTTTAAAAAGATAGAAATACAAGCAAACGTTAATGGCGAGTCTTAATGGTAAATATATTCTGTCTATATATAATATATTTTGTAATGTAATGTAAGTTTTACTTCACGACATTATTAATGAATAGCCCATTATTTAATGTGGGTGATGCATAAGTGGTTGTGAGAATAAATACCAGTAAATGGGAAACAATCTGTACCTGAGAATAGAAAAACAACGATTCTTAATATATGCATATATATATATATATATATATATATATATATATATATATATATATATATATATATATATATATATATATATATATATATATATATATATATATATATATATATATATATATATATATATATATATATATATATATATATATATATATATATATATATATATATATATATATATATATATATATATATATATATATATATATATATATATATATATTATATATATAGTTGGTCGAAAAAGAATGTCTTGGCTACGTAATATCAGGGAGTGGACCGGGATAGCGAGTGCTCCAGAACTGCTGCATCTCGCGAAGGAGGAGGAAAGTTGTGCTGAATTGGCTGCCAACTTTTGCTAGTCGGAGAGGCACTCTTAGAAGAAGAAGAAAGTAGTTATGGCTGGATGTTGCAAACATTAAACCTGTCATATTAACATAAAGCCTGTCATATTAACTACAATTACTGTGTAGGGCGGCTGGCAGAAACTGGATGCGTGTAGCCGAAGATCGGGCTAGATGTCGCTTTTTGGTGGAGATCTGTCTGCCGTCTGCTACTGTCTAACTAGTGATGCGGGCTGTTGATTGATTGATGATTGATATATTTTTCAATAAATCCTACTAGTCCTACTTCCTACTAGTAATATTATAAATGCGAAAGTTTGTGAGTATGGATGTATGTTTGTTACTCTTTCACGAAAAAACTATTGGCGGATTTGGATGAAACTTTACAATAATATAGGTTATACATCGGAATAATATATAGGCTACAATTTGTAATGATTTTATGTAATTTGATCGTAATATAACAATACATGTCAATTAAGTCAGAACAAAATCTGGCCTTTGAGAGCAATCTTGGCGTACGCTGCCTAAACCATTGGAGTTACACAAAGATGATGTACCGTAGGATTGTTTGTCTTGAATAGTTCTAAATAAAAGTCCGCGACAGCATATATTTACCTTTTATGTGGAAGCCACTATGATCAAAATTGTGAACCATAAATTATGTAAAAAAAATATATTTATTTAAAGTGATCTGTCACGAAACTTAATGTGGCAGATCAAATTCCACGCGAGCGCAGCCGCGGACAAAAGCTAGTAAATATATAACCATGGAATAAAATTCCTTCATTTCTGTAGATCAATATAATGAATTAGACGGGATGATTTACGACTTCCATACCTAACGGAAACATATCTTGTGTGTGACAAATTGATCGATTGCCAGTCATTAGCCCTCCCTTACATCGGTCCAGTTGACAAACGAAGGACCGATATACTGAATAAGTACCTAATATTGAAAAAAATGTAAAATATATGTATGTAATATATGTGTATATTTTTATTAGAATGAATCTCGCCCCCACTGAATTGTGCCTTTCAATCATAAAATCGAGAAGGCGAACAAAGACAATAATAAATGAACGAAGAATCTAAAAATAGATTTGCTTCAACATAGCAACAATATCTTTTTTAACAAATTTAAAATTATTACAAAACAATTCTTAAAATACAGATCAATATTCAAAATGTATATTTAAAATATATGAATATAATTTATTTTATATCAACCAACATTATCACTAAGTCCGCCGTTGTACTAAAATGTGTAGAAAAAGATTAAATAAATGAATAAACAAATAAATATTATTACATTTTATTGACGTGACAATCAAAATTAGTAAGTTCGTATGAGTAATTTTTACAGAAACAATAAAAAGATTTTCATTCCTGCTTTGAGAAACTTATAAAACCATTCACCCTTTAGGTACAAAAAGAGGTATATTTCTAAGTAAATTCGAAATCGACGTCCAAAATCTTTTATTCATTTTAGTAAATTTAATAATATTTACCGGTTCGAAAAGATACCCTTGACTGGCGAGCTTGTATGAAGAGAGTAATGAGAGTGGATGAAGCAAAGAAGCTGTGCCAGGATCGTAGCAGATGGATATGTGGTCTCCTACCCTTACTGGAAGCAGGCTTGATGATATTACATGTATGTATAAAAAGCTACTTCTGTAGAGAACTTTGGGATTCATCTTTTGACTAGAGTTAAACAAACAAAATAAATATATTACTAAATGTTTAATAAAAACCTCATCATACTTGTATGCAAGGAAATTACAAGCAGTTCTCCGGCGAATACAGTATGAAAATTTAACACAACATTATGTTGTAAAAGCCGCCAACGAAGTCAGAAGAAAGTTGTGAATTTTAAATTTAGTGTTTCTGGCTTTTATTTAATTAAAACTTGCAGGTGAGATATTCGCATTTATTTTTCATCGACATGAATTAACTGTAATTCAACTGTTGGATTTATGCCTGTCGTATATCGAAAATAATATTTAATATGCATGTTATCGGTTGCTAGGCAACGCTTTCACGCTGCCTAGCAACCAATGCACTGCATATATTGTGATACAACTTAAAATATTTTTTTTTGTGTATTCTTTTGATTTTAAATAAGCCAATAGACTAATTTTATTCCATAATTATCTTTAATAAAAACCTCTTCATACTTGTATGCAAGAAAATTAAACGCAGTTCTCGGGCAAATACAGTCTGAAAATTTAACACAACAATATCTTATAAAGGCCGCCAATGAAGTCAGAAGAAAGTTGTGAATATTAAATTTAGTGTTTCTACCTTTTATTTAATTAAAACTTGAGGTGGGATATTCGCGTTTATTTTTCATAGACATGAATTAACTCTACTTCAACTGTTGGATTTATGCCTGTCGTATACTCCAGCAAAATTCCAAAAGTATTTTTTAATATGCAGGGCAACGGTTGCTAGGCAACGCTTTCACGTTGCCTAGTAACCGATGCCTTACATATATTGTCAACCTTTATCACACAACTTGAAATACTTTTTTTTGTGTATGCTTTTAATTTTAAATAAGTTAATAGACTAATTTTATTCAATAATTATCTTTGCTTTTTTACAAATACTCCTTAGATGATATATATTCAAATAAATATAATAGATATGAATCATAGAAATGAAACTTGATAAGAAAAAAATAGTTCATTATTTATACACCAGGCAGGCGTGTCACCTTATGGAAAACAATCAACGTCTCCCATAGAGAGCCGCAGTGCCATAAGCATTGCAAAATCGTTGCCGGCATTTAAGAAAGGTGTAGGCTTGTTTTGTGAAGGGTCCAATATCGTATCGGTTCGAAAACACCGCTGGAGGTAGCTGGCTCCACAGGGTAGTGGTGCGTGTAAAGAAGATTCTAGAAAATACACCATACTTGACCGCCATTCGTCCAGATGGTAGTGATGAAACTTTTCCTTACGCCTGTATGTAATAATGACTATATTTAAGAAATGGTTTTACAGTTCAGTCTGAGACCATCATCCAGTCAAATGACCGTATGAGTCACACGGCCATTAGAGGGAAACTGAGGAGCGTACAACGACCTCTCCTGAATAGTACTAGAAGTTTTCTCTCTGAAGAGCATATTTTGTTGGTCCTTGAAATCCTTCTTTTGGGGGTGAATTGGATTACGCCCAAGAACCCGAAAACCCTTTTTTTTTGTTCAAAATGACTCGTTCTAGTTTATTAAAAAAGCAACGAGCAATATACAACCTTTATATTTAATTAAATTACATCGAAATATACCTACAAATAAATTTTTATTTAATTTATTTATTTATTTATTTTAATAAATATAATAAAATAAATAAAAAAAAGGAAAAAAGATGTGCTGACTTAACTCAAAATTGAGTTTTCTTCCAGCAAACCCAGGAGTGAAACAGAGATAAGATAAGCTGTGGGGATAGAAATAAGTGTACAACAAGAAAATATAACAATAATATACATAACAATACATATTATATAAAACCATACATATATAAACATATAAATTTTAATATTATTTTATATTTAACTAAATTAATTTTAATCCATCATATTTTATCTATTATCTACGAATACATGTTGATGTGATTTAATTTTTATAATTATTTTTTTAAAAATTATTATAACATATTTTCTTAAGAACGATATATTGTGGTAAAATTTTATTTTTTTCGGTATGAAATCGAATCCGTAGCTAAGCAGTAAAGTAGTCTAACATTGAACTAAGTTATCCAAGTTCAACAATGCTAACATGTTATAAATCGTTTGCATGTACGACTACTGAGTGCGAAATGTTCAGCGTCACAAATCACCGGAGGCGGGAATTCCCCGCTTGTGCCAAGCCGCGTGATTCTAAATTAGACGCAGTGCCGACGTTTACGTCGTAAACTCTATTGCTATAGTTTAAGCTATCTGTTGTAGATAAACTAAGGAGACAGAAGATAGATATTATCATTTAGTTTCCCTATGGAAACATTCAAAATACTTCTTCTTCAAGAGTGCCTCTCCGACTTGCGAAAGTTAGCAGTAGATTCAGCACAACTTTCCTCCTCCTTCGCGAGGTGCAGCAATTCTAGAGCACTCGCTATCCCGGTCTACTCCCTGATATTCCGTAGCCAAGACGTTCTTTTTCGATCAACTTGTCTTATGCCCGCAATTTTTCCCATCATGATCAATTGCGGCAATTTATACCTGTCATGTCTCATGATATGACCCAGATAAGCAACTTTTCTACCATTGACGGTGTGCAAAAGTTTACGTTTTTGCTTGACTCGTCGGAGAACCTCGTCATTGGCCACCCTTTGAGTCCAGTTTCAAAATACTAAGCAACTAGAAAGAGAAAACTTTGTCTCAGTAGTCAAGTTAATAAGTTTAATTGTTGCAAAATAAGTTTTTATTAAGTTAATATATTCGTATATAAGTTAAGTAAGTTATTAGCACGCATTAAGTTAGAAGCACGTCGCGAACAATGCATATCACGGGTGTTCCAACTTCAACGCAATCTTGATGCAAATAGCTTTGAGTCAGATGATGATAAAATCTCTTAGAAATATATATATATATATATATATATATATATATATATATATATATATATATATATATATATATATATATATATATATATATATATATATATATATATATATATATATATATATATATATATATATATATATATATATATATATAATGAACCTTTATTACCTTAGATTAATCTTTTATGTGATATTATTTAAATAAACTTAAAAAATATGTGTGAACTAATATTACTTATAATAATTTATAATGGCGCAATGTTTATTAAAAAAAAATATTTTCCAGCCATATGATTTAGACATTTATTAGTGGTAGAGCCACGCTGCAGACGAATACTATGTCAAGAATGGCATATTATTTGTCTGTAGCATGAATGGACCAGTCGCTCGGGGAAGTACCACACTCCCGCAGAAAACTGGCGTCTGAGTGGAGTTTTGTAGGCACAACCTCCCTCCCCCTTACTACTCCCATTATGACACTTTCCTAAAAGGCTAGCAACGTTTCTGCACTGCCTATGACACTGCGAATGGTTATGGACGGCATTAATTGCTTTCCATCAGGTGACACGCCTGCTCGTTTGCCTTCCTATCCCATAAAAAATAAAAACTAAATTACAGAAAAATTAACATTTAGTATTTTACATAGTATCACAAATATAAACATAAAACCATATACCGTTTGATATTGGACGACCGACGAAAATTTATAACTCTACTACCACGTGAACTGAAGCCAATATAAATTCAAATTTTTAGCACCCGCGTGTGGGGCTGGATTTTGTTTCGCTCCGTAACTGGATTATGGATATACGTTCTAATCAGATTTATAAATACAGATATACTGACATTAGACAAACTTTCTACGTTTGTGAAATAATTTTAGTGTTTACATAAATTGTTGACTTGAAATTTATAGAAGGTATATGTAACATACTGTTTTATTTAAAAAAAAAAATATTTTTATTTAAAAAATACAAAATAGCCTTATATCAAACTTATATTGTACTTAACTAATTATTGTACTAAACTTATATATTTAACTAATTATATATTAAAATTATATTGTACTTAACTTTTTAAATAAAAAAACAAAATAGCCTTATATTAAACTTATATTGTACTTAACTATTAAAACATAAAATCTTATAATGTAATATATTTATATATAGCCTTATCCTAGGCAAAGGTAGTGGCTCAGCTTCTGCTAACAGGAGAAGGGATTCCCCTGTAGTGCTAATTTTCAGCCATTCCCTTCCCGCATAATGCTATACAGGAGTTATAAATTAGGTAAAAGGTAGGCGTGCTTACGTGCGTTTATGTGTGTGTGTGTGTTTAAAATCCGTCACTATATGGACTGTCAAAAGTTTTACTTAGCTAAGATTCGCGACAAGCAAAACAATAACAGAAAATTAATAATGTGTGTTTTTCCGTTGGGTTTAGTGGATTTATTTGGAACTTAAACCAAAAACTTACCGAAAATTGGCCATCAAGTCTCCACCCACCAACCACTATACACAACGCCAAACATCCATCCATCCATTCCATCTTGTGCACGACAACTTTTCGGTTGTCTTCCGTAGAGTCTGCTATACCTGAAGATGCCTCGTGTTGGGGCGAAACACGTGTCGTGTACAAGATGGAAAAGTGATAGTGTGTGTTTGGCGTTGTGTATAGTGGTTGGTGGGTGGAGAGTTGATGGCCGGCCCCAACACGAGGCATCTTCAGGTATAACAGACTGTGTTCTTCCGGAACTCAACCGCTCACCGAACGAAGCGCGGTAGCTTAGCTACCACTCAGTGATCGGTTTTCTGCGGGAGTGTGGTACTTCCACGGGCGAGCCAGCCCCTTCATGGTATAGACAAATAATATGTCACCGTTGACAAAGTATTCGTCTGCAGCGTGGCTCTACCACTACAAAAATACAATTAAAAAATGTAATTCTAAGAAAAATATTGTACTTCGCCGTTCAATAGTATGAAATCAATTGGGTAAATCAATTTGTCTGAATTAATTGTTATTATTTCTCGATACTAAGTGCCATTGAATGTGCTTCACAAATTTGACAAGATAACAAGCCGTAAAATTGAGCCGTTTATACTTCATAATAGAATTTCAGCTTCATAATTGGTAAAATATTTACAAGTACTCAGTAGAAAAGTAAAAAGGAAGAGAAAGATGAAAAGATTAATATTATGTGAAACAACACGTAAATTAACAATAAAATAAGCCTTTATATTCTGTATCTAATACTATATCAGAATGTTCAGTAACAATCAACAGTCTGCGGCAGTCCACTGCTGGACATAGGCTTCCTCCATTAAGCGCCACCTAGCCCGATCTTCGACTTGACGCATCCAGTTTCTGTCAGCCGCCCTGCACAGATCGTCGCACCATCTTGCCGGGGGGCTTCCCACACTACGTTTACCGAGACGCGGTTACCACTCCAGCACTCGTTTGTTCCAACGATTGTCGGACGGATTGTTTTTGACGGATTTGTTCAATCCGAATCATATCTACCAGAAAAACTCCGAGAAAAGATCTCTCCATAGCTCTCTGAGCGACTCTTAATTAATATGTATGTAAAAATATATGACACATAGAATTAGTTTATTTATTTTAACTATATTTAACTAGACTAAACAAAATGTACTAGTGTCGGATTACGGTGTTTTAATATCGCTTGTCTTTAGACAAATGCCTCCTCCAAGGCTCTGTCTTTTGCTATTTGTGATAATAGTGGGCTGGTAGTTGCTTTTAAATATTCTTTTAATTTTTTATACCGCCTTATCTTCTCCTTTCATCTCTTGGGTAACATTTTGTGATCTCTCTCGTCTATTTTCGTCTATCATGTGTGCAGTTCATCACCATTTTATTGATGTACATACTATATTACTTCTACATTTTTGAACTTTGTATTCTTTTTTATATTTCGCACTTTTACTTCATCTCATCCTTTTGACTCCCATTACACTTCTTTTCATGATTAATGGACTCAGGCGTTATTTCACCGAAATCCGTTACTATGTGGGTGTGTCACATTTTTTACTTAACTAAGATCTGCGACAAGCAGATAAAATAGAAAAATAATAATGTGTGTTTCTACTAGAAGAAGTGGATTTACGGGGAACTTAAACTAAATCTTACCAAAAAAATGGTCGTCAGCAACTCTCTCCTCCACTCACACAGTGTCCACGACACATATTTCATCAACACGAGGCATCATCACATATTCTCGACTCTGCAGAAGACAACCGTTAGTTTAAGTTCCCCGTAAATCCACATCTTCCAGTAAAAAACACACATTATTATTTTTCTATTTTGCTTGCTTGTCGTAGATCTTAGCCAAGTAAAATTTCTTTTGATGCGATTTTGGTATACTTTTACTTGATTTAAAAGATCTATGAGGGACCATGTTTGGCATCTGTATGTTATAAATGGTGTGATAAAACTCGCATTTTTTTTTCTTAAAAATAATAAAAACAAAACTTAAATATAAAAAATATACATACATACAAATATTCAGCATAAAGCTCAGCAAAAGTTTAAGTTAATTCCCAAGTCACTGATTTTCAGCTGAAATTACAAAGTCGTAGCACCATTATACGAATACATATGAAACTAACATCAGCGTGAAATTAACTGAAAGCGATACTTCAGTTAATGAAGAGACACTCTCATCTAGGTAACGCGTTTCACGGTGGAGTTCAAGCGACTTATCTATTTTAAATACTCTCGTATTATAATTATTTTGCCTGTACACATATACTATTTTATTTTTTTTATACGGATGTGGATTTGACGATGCGGATGTGGACCATGAGCAAATTGTTGAACTTCTTAAGGAAGGCCAGGTCAAAAGTATCCTTAACCGGCGCGCTTGTGTGATGAGTGTGGTTGAAGCAAAGAAAGTGTGCCAAGATCGTAGCAGACGGAGATCTCTCCCCTCACCTACTCCTACCGGGAACATGCCTGATGGTATACAATTTTGAGACTTTCCCACCAACTTTTGTGTGTTTTTATTTCATTTCAAAAATCTCATATTATTATCAGTTATATTGTTTAATTGTGGTGGCGTATTATGCAATATAGTTCGATTAAGGCGTATAAGTGAAGTGATATGAAATAAATGCGTGTATAGTAACTTTTTAAGTTTTTTGGTAAAATGGCCACCATTTTATCAAGATGTAACGTGATAAGCTGACTACTTACATTAAAAGAGATTGGATATTATTGTATTTTACTTGACACTGACATAATAGTTGTAACTAATTGCCATCAAAGAAAAAGAAAATTTGAAAGTAGCAGACAAAAATGTATTAATTCTATTGCTAGCTCTTGTATTGTTAGATATTTTTCTCGTATATTCGGAACATGATGTTCCATTTAATGGTACATGTCGTCAATGTTCCGCTGGAATCCACTGAGATGAATATAGCCCGGGGATATATATGCATGAATTTCGTACTCCTCTTAACAATGTCTATAAATTCTTGCGGCGCGAATACTTGAGTGACACGTTTTATAATAGCATTATTTATAATGATTGTTATATTTTTATATTGTAACTAGCTGACCCGGCAAACTTCGTACCGCCTCAGAATCAATAAATAAAAAAGCTGAACGATAATTGCAGAATGTTTCAACTTAAGTAAAAAATTTGGTCAAAACTTAACAGGAACAAAAAGAAGTCGTAATCAATAAAAAAAGTGTTCGATATGAATTAGATTTTATTAATATTTTTATTACACATGATGTTGCTTGAAAATTTGTTATGTCACAAAGGTTACGAGATTACAAAATGAAGTTTGTTAGTGTACGATTCTAATTTGAAACTTGCTTACAATACAAATTAATATAATATCGTTATCTCATTAAATACAACACAGATTAAATATAGTTAATTAAGTTTTATTATTATTATATTCTACATTTGATGTTACTTAAAATCAACTTAAAAATCACGTCACAACGATCAAATATTTGACAGGCCGGAATAGTTTCTAAGGGAAAACGAATTTGTTGCTTTTATTATATTCCTAATATTTTTATCATATTTACTCACCTTTTAAACCTTACCTGAACTTCTAAAAATAATTCAAAACCAAAATTAGTCAAATCGGTCCAGCCGTTCTCGAGTTTTAGCGAGACTAATGACCATCGCTTTATCATACATGGAGTTATGTTATGTTTAGTATTATAGCACTTATTATTTACGCATGTGGTGTAAAAAAATCCGATTTGCTAGCATCCAAAATTTTTTTCGGTCATCCATTTATCATTCATTTTAATTTCGTTTTTAACACTTAAGATTTATGAATTTAGTGCTAAAGATTTGCTTTTTAAAAACATGAGTAGTTAATAAAGTAAATTTTGACTGTCCATCTTGTCGGCAAGTTTTTTACATCAAGACTTATAATTGCGGTTGACGATCATCAGGATTAAAGTAATACCAAGAGCAGTGATAACAAACAAACATGGATGTACCAACGTTATAAAAATATATTCACTTTCATAAATTAATGTTTTCCCAAGGGTTCCGTATCTACTACGCTTAATGCAAAATATTATACGAGCTAGGTAAGCTTTATTAAATTTACTCGCCACCTTACTGCATGTTTTCTTAAATATGAAGAAAGTCGAGCGTAGGATAACATTTTTTTATGGGATAGGAAGGCAAACGAGCAGGCGTGTCACCTGATGGAAAATAATTAACACCACCCATAGACATCCGCAGTGCCATAGGCAGTGCAGAAGCGTTGCCGCCCTTTAAAGAAAGTATCATAATGGGGGGGAGGGAAGTTGGGCCTCCGGAACTCAACTGCTCAAGGGAAGAAGTGCGGTAGCTAAGCTACCACTCAGACGCCGGTTTTCTGCGGGAGTGTGTTACTCTCCTGGGCGAGCGCGTCCATTCATGCTACAGACAAATAATATGCCATTCTTGACAAATTATTCGTCTGCAGCGTGAATCTACCACTATCTGCTGCGTTGCGAGCTTAAGTAGGCTTTTTTCTTGAAGGTTTTTATATATATATATATATATATATATATATATATATATATATATATATATATATATATATATATATATATATATATATATATATATATATATATATAAAATTATGGACCGTTTACATTCTACTGCAATTTTACAGACTTTACTTGCCTCATACTTCAGTGAACCTTTAAACACTTTGCATATATTTACATATTTAAACCGTGGCGTAATAAATTGCGGCTGGCGTTCTTAATTTACTAGGTGAGATTGAAAAATTTCACTTGACACTTGACAACATGACTAGAAAAGTTTCATTTATTTAAGAAAAGGCGCTTACTTAAAATTCCTTTGGTAATCCACTGCTTCAACCAGTAAACTTCAACCAGTGCGTCCTGCCTGTACTCTCTTACGGTGCCGAAACGTGGACACTGACGGTCCGTCTCCTTGACAAGCTTCAAAGTCGCTCAGAGTGCTATGCTCGGAGTTTCTCTGGTGGATAGAATTCGAAATTAAGAAATTCGCCGGAGTATATATATATATATATATATATATATATATATATATATATATATATATATATATATATATATATATATATATATATATATATATATATATATATATATATATATATATATATATATATATAAGGAAATAGCCCAATCTGTTATCATTATGTTGACGTTATAACGTAAGACAAAAGATGTATTCACATAGTCGTATATTCATATATTCACATAGGGCACATGCCGATGAGTGTCGGAACAAACTTGTGTCTGAAGTACAGACCTCATTAGACCAGGTCTCGAATTGGGGTTAGCGTAATCTAATCGAATTCAACCCCAATAAGTCACAAGTTTGCGCGTTTTCTATCAAAAAAATTCGCTTTGTCGTAGCTCCTCGCTTTGCAGAAACTCCCCTCAATCTTAAGCCATATATCGGAATTCTTGGCGTTGACATGTCGCATGATGTCCAGTTCCGCGGCCATCTGGAAGAAAACGCCAAGGTGGCCTCGAAAAAGCTGGGTGTACTCAGTAGAGCGAGACAGTATTTCACATCTGGACATTGCCTCCAACTGTACAAGGCACAAGTCAGGCCACACATGGACTATTGTTCTCACCTCTGGGCCGGGGCTCCCCAGTATCAACTTCTTCCATTCGATCGCATTCAAAGTCGTGCGATCCGAATCGTCGACGACCAAGTTCTCACCGATCGGCTTGATTCTCTAGCGCTGCGGAGAGATATCTCATCTCTCAGCATTTTTTACCGCTTCTATCATGGGGAGTGCTCCGAGGAATTGTTTGGAATAATGCCCGCCGCCGAATTCCACAACCGCACAACTCGCCGTAAAGAAAAATTTCATCCTCACCACCTGGATGAGTGGCGATCTACTACGGTGCGTTTCTCTCGTAACTTCTTTCCACGCACCACCAGTTTGTGGAATCAGCTACCTTCGGCAGTCTTTCCGAACCGTTACGACATTGGAACCTTCAAAAAACAAGCCTATACATACCTTAAAGGCCGGCAACGCTTCCGCGACTCCTGCGGTGTCGCGGTTGCCCATGGGCGGCGTTGATTGCTTTCCATTAGGCGACACGCTTGCTCGTTTGCCCTCCTATCCCATAAAAAAAGTCGTCCTATCCGTCGATAATCACGGGAATTGGCTTTTTGGCTTTATCCTGTAGCAGGAACCGCACACAAATAATACAATAACTCGTTACATCATAAAAATGTTATATTTTGTATGTAAGTTAAGCTCACGGCGTGTCTGCCGTAAATAACGTTAAATTAAACATAAGTCGTGTTATTATACGCGGGGCCACAACACGTACTCGATTCACGTCACGATCTTGGAGCTCACGTTTTTATCTTGCGTCTGGGTAACTGTGTTATTTATTGCCACAGATATAACATACATTGGGACAGCATCAAACCTTTAGTCGCGCTTGATATATTGTATAAACTTATTACATGGATGTTAGGGGGACAACGAGTGTTTCTACCTGTATTCTTTTAAAGCACCAAAATCTATACACTGTGACTTTTTAATTACCCGAGAAAACTAAAATTCGCGTTTGTAAAACTTTGTATGTCAGTAAGTAAATTTCAAATATTATAGCGTTCATACAAAAATATTGTTTTATAGGACTTCAAAGAAATCCTGTAAATGCATCAAATACTTGTACGCCATCTTCGTAGTAGTTTACTACTATGCATGAGACGCGACCAAATTAGGTTGGTTTGAGTGCAGTTCATATTGGAATGATAATGATGTCTATTTGAATTAGTAAGATTATTTGTTGTATAATTTTTGGTGTATATTAAGGACATTTTTAATAAATGTTTCATAAAAATAATAAATTTTTTTCTTCGCCAAATTTAATGTATATCGATAACTGAATATATTACTTAATTTTCTCGGATAATTATTAAGTCACGGTGTATTTGCCTTATATAATAAATAACCGTCTGCTTCAAAAGCTTAAAGTCAAAAAAAGCTATAGAGAGGGTTACGCTTGGAGTTCATTTTGTGGATATGGAAAGAAATTCATCGGAGAATAGAAGTCACAGACGTATGGTTTGAATAAGCAAACTGAAATGGATTGATCATGTTTTTTGAAGAACCAATTACTATTGGAGTAGACAAGCACTAAATCTGTGAAGGTCGTGAGTTGACAGAAACTGAATAGCAAAAAATCGCGCTAGATGGCACGCCGCAGTTTCGACAAATGGCACAGAGTGGAACTCAAAAATGACTCTTAGCTCCGTATCAGGTACCCTAACTATAAAACCTAGGCAGTCACTCTCTATGGATCACATCTCTGTGGATTTAGTAAAAAGACGAATTTGCGAATAACTAATTACAAAACAAGAAATTGATTCATCGTGTAATGGAATATAGCAATCCATTTGTCATTAAGATAATCAATATTACCGTAGGATAACTGTTATTACGCTATCAGCTTATATCATAATTGGATTTGGTATGCCTACCTTAATTTTGGTGATGTAATAGAAACAGACATATTCTATTGGCTTGATGCTTATAATGGAAGAAGATCGATTTAAACGGACATTTAGGGCGATTGATCTCCAATTGTCGGTCGCCCTAGTTATCGCTGGAGAAAGAGAGTTGGTGCTTCGGGCCCACAATTGGCAAGAAGTAGTGCACGACATGAACAATGGTATCTGATTGTGTCGTAGGCCAAGGCTAACTTTGGATATATACGTCTCATATAATGAAGATATCTACATGTGTATTGTAGAGTGCCTGTCGTTCTGCTAACGGCGACACACGGAATCTTTAAGGGACTTCTTCAAATAAACTTCTTCCAAATGATATTAATTTATTCTTGCCGTTCATTTTACATTTATATTATTTTTTATGCATATTTTATTAACACTTTTCACTTTACAATTTATATCTCAATATATATAATTTCAATTATTTATACCGGACGGGTAACATGTCTATTCAAAAGACGTTAGTCGAACTAATACTTTTTGTTTTGTGGACAGTTAAAACTTTACTTACTTATCTTATTAATGGAGTCAGGCGTTACTTTGCGGAAATCCATCACTATATGGACAGTCAAAAGTTTTACTTAGCTAAGATCCGCGACAAGCAAAACAATAACAGAAAATTAATAATGTGTGTTTTTCCGTTGGGTTTAGTTGATTTATTTGGAACTTAAACCAAAAACTTACCGAAAAGTGACTTTTTGGTTGTCTTCCGTAGAGTCTACTATATCTGAAGATGCCTCGTGTTGGGGCGAAACACGTGTTGTTTGCAAGGTGGAAAAGTGGTAGTGTGTGTTTGGTGTTGTGTATAGTGGTTGGTGAGTGGAGAGTTATATAGAGATTACTCCACTTTTTGTTTAAATAGAAAACAATATATTTCTTTTTTATTTCAAATTTTAAATAACGAATTTTAAAAGAAATAATATAAGAAGTTTTATTGTATTAGTGATACATTTATCAATGTATAACTACGGTAGTCAGATTATAAAATTGAGAACAATTTCATAATGTGAATACACACATGTGATTGAAGAGAAGAACTGGGTAAAAGTTCAATCGATTCCACTACGCACATATATCACAAGCGCATTTCATTCTCATTTCGACCTCAGGAAAGGCCTTGCCAAAGCCCGGTTTGGTGCCAAATGTTAGCATTTGTACTAAAAACAAATATATAAATAACTAAGCTAAAAATATTTAGTTTCTTAGAAACCATACTTCTCAAGAAGTTTATTAATTAATTAAACTCCTGGGAGTTAATTAAGCACTGTCACCCACGAACAAACGAAATTAAAACAAATGGTGACAATCTAATTTCGTCTCTTTGAGAATGTTGTGTGGCGGAAAGTCACTCATCCAAATAATTGTTCAGGTGAAGAAAATGAATATTCACTCAGATCACGGTATGATTAGGGTTTTATAGGGGCCGTACTCACGACCCTGGTGGCCGTAGAGGTCGAAAACTGCGCTGAGGAAAACCGAAAACCGGCATTTGAGTGGTAACTTAGCTACCGCGCTTCGTGCGGTGAGCGATTGAGGCCCAACACTCTCCTTTTCCCCCTCCCCTTTCCCTTTTTTTATGGGAAAGGAAGGCAAACGAGCAGGCGAGTCACCTGACTGAAATCAATCAACGCCGCCCATAGACATCCGCAGTGCTGTCGGCAGTGCAGAAGCGTTGCCGGCCTTTAAGGAAAGGGTCATTATGGAAGGGGGTAGACGAGGGGGAGGGGAGGGGAGGGGAGGGGGAGGGGAGAGGGAGGGGGGCAGGGGCTTGTGTCTCCGGAACTCAACCGCTCCGAAGCGCGGTAGCTAAGCTACCACTGAGACGCCGGTTTTCTGCCATTCGTGCTACAGACAAATAATTTGCCATTCTTGACAAAGTATTCGTCAGCAGCGTGGCTCTACCACTTTCACAATAACACATGACATAAATAACTCCAGCGAGAATAAGCACAGTAGGCGGGGGGTTAAGGTAAATTTAACTTCTGTTATTGCACAGGCACAGAACTTCGACTTAATACAGTCTTCATTATTTTAACGATGAAATGTTTACCTGTGGAGTATGACAAGAGTTGGCATGAAGCACGTTGTTTGCGATGTAAAACGGAGTTCCCCCTAACGAAAGGTAAACAAAACGCTTGTATAAATATTGTTGAATAACACACAGTACGGCAGACATCATTGTGAAAATAAATTATTACTCATTTTATACATACATATATTCATTAATTTAAATTTTTTTATGGGATAGGAGGGCAAATGAGCAAGCGTGTCGCCTGATGGAAAGCAATCAACGCCGCCCATAGACAACCGCGACAGGCCTTTTAGGTATGTATAGGCTTGTTTATTGAAGGATCCAATGTCGTATCGGTTCGAAAAGACCGCCGAGGGTAGTTGGTTCCACAAACTGGTGGTGCGTGGAAAGAAGTTACGAGAGAAACGCACCGTAGTAGATCGCCATTCACACACACTCATTCACGCCACACTCATCCAGATGGTGTGGATGAAATTTTTTCTTTACGGCTAGTTGTGCGGTTGTGGAATTCAGTCATGCATCATATCGATGATTCCTACGTTTAGTAAGTCAAGTAACAAATTTAGTTTGTTTTTTAAAGAAAACAATTCGTATGCTTTTTTATCTGTGCGTAATAATATAATATGAAAATACCTACACATATTTAGGAAACTAAAAATAGGACCCGGTGTTGTAGAATTTAAAAGACCGGCAATGCTTCCGTGACTCCTGCGGTGTCGCGGTTGTCTATGGGCGGCGTCGATTGTTTTCCATCAGGCGGCACGCTTGCTCGTTTGCCCTCCTATCCATTAAAAAAAATTAGATTAGCTTCTTCAAGCGTCCAAGGCTCATACACGTACATAAGGGTGGATCATATATAGCACAAAGCATTGAATTTTCTTATTCTAAATTAACTTTTCTTCCGTTTAAGATTCTGTGCTCAGTTCAGTGTTCAGTGTTCTTATGAAGTCGGTACGTGATATAGAAAATTTATAGAGGCTAGACTTATAACCTTTTGTTAAAAATTAATTGCTTTTTAAACTACATTCTTGTAGAAATTGCTTCGAGTTCGTGACAAATGGTTTTCAAAATGAACGCCCCATTAAAAGTTAACTAACACTCTTATCGTATATCAAAAAGTTTTCTCTTTCCCTACCACATAATACCAGGAAATTAAGGATGTATTTATATAGTTATATAAAATACACAAAAGTGATAAAAATATTCATTACTATCGTCTTTTTAACGTACTGAAAACTAATTTTGTCATTGTATGTTATAATTTCAAATTAATAATTGCATAAAGTTGATTTGTTTTAAAATAATTCAAAATTAGGTCTTAAATAAAATCACTTTTTATTTCTACATAAGGAGTTAGATTTAATTTGACAAACATTCCAAAAGGTTCCTCTGAACGGAGAAGAAACGGCGAATGAAACTCAGATGGTGTTGAGTACTGGTTCTATATTTTCCCGCGCGAAGAACCAAGTTGTGGAATATTGTGGACTATATAAATGAATGTAAGAGTCATTAGTATAAATAAATTGTAAATATAATCAGTATAAATTTAAAATGTATACCTGCGAAGGGTAGCGCACCTCGTCGCTCACTACGAGCCATCCTGTTGACGCAAATTGCGTCCTCAACAGATGATTGATCTTTTTCTATTTTTTTCCGTCTTTTTACATTTTAAAGCTGGCAAGAAACTGCACAAGATAAAATATGGTTCATTGAACCAGTGGAAGTAAACGAACCTGTGGGTCATCTGGTGATAAGTGATCACCGCCACCCATAGATATTCGCAACGTCAGAGGCATCTTCTATGTGTTACCTTTTGTGAACATATACACTCGTAGCTTTATTGCCCCTATAACGTATTTACGTGGGAACACCTCAGGGGATAAATCGTTCCACATTTGGACAGTTCGTGATAGAAAATTGCGACTATATCAGACGGTGGTCAACGACCAGCCGTCCTGGTGATAAGGATGGACATTATTACTGTGACGCGTAGCCAGAAGGTGGAACTGAGCTGAGATTAGGTTACTCCTCAAAACATTCGCCATAATAAGTTCGATATAGTACTCAGAGAAATTATACATGTTTGCGTACAGATAATAATAGATCGATCCTATTGGAAACCCTACGGTCGCCGACGATTAAGCGATCTATTGTACGTCATCATTTAAAGTCACTGATTTTTAAAAAAACATATCAGCAACAACTCCTCCAACAGATTTGAAGGCTATAGTCGAAATTTTAGCTAGATCTCATCTCTCTCGTCCTATCTCTTGGTCCCGCATTTCTCTAATTATCTCGACGTAGCCTAATTGTATACGACACTATCTAGGCGAATTCTGTCAATCACTTCATTAGTGGCACTAAACCATAATTGGATGTCACCTGCAGTTTCTGATTAGACCACTAATTGACAAGAGAAATTAGTTGTATTGGTGAGATTGGTTAAACTGTTATTATTAGTTTTATTTGTTCATTAATAACATCGCCACTGAGCCAATCGGACGACGCCCGATTGGCCCAGTGGCGGGGCCCTCCGCCCGCGGTGTCAATGGTCGCGGGTTCGATTCCCGCATCGGAATAAATATTTATAAATGTTTATTCTGAGTCTGGTAACCCCCCTAATCCGCATTTCCTTTCCTGCCCATCCTTTCTTCTCTATCCTTTCCATTTCTCTCCGCCAATCCACGGTCTGCCGTGCCAATGGATGCGTGGCTAGGGGCGAGCCTAGTCGCAAGCGTGCCGATCGTCCCGGGGTCGGGCTCCCCCGGGGACTATGGTGCCTTACCTCAGCATGCAGGGCTCTGCTGGGGCTGACCTCCATCCTCCCTTGCGGCTCGTGGGATTCACTAAGACGAATTTAATATACCTAATTTGTCGAAAAATGACGGCGACGTGGTTCGCCACCCGTCACGTCCTGATTGAGGGTGAAAAGCGACCAATGACGAGCTGTTTCGCTGCGATGAATGGCAGCGGATGGAGCTCTGTGGTCTCTGCCAACCCTTGCGGGGGATAGGCGTGAATATATAAAAAAAAATAAAAAATTTTCAATAAATGTTTTCACAATTTACTATATTTCATAATTTTTTTTTTGAAAATATATTTGCTTCGTAAGATGATTGCTTGTTTGACAGGTGCTCAACTTCTATCTTTAATACTCGATATATTGTTGTCTTATTTTTAAAAAATAAAATTCTGAGTTGTAAATTCATTGATGCTGCTATGGTAAGCATTGAAAGCTGCTCAAATTCTTCCCTCTTCTCATTTTCCCCAAATATTTCTTTACACATATTTATTACTCTTTTATAATTTTACATATTTCCCTTTCTTTCTTTCATATGATCATTTCCGTGATCTTTTTTATGGGATAGGAAGGCAAACGAGCATACGTATCACCTGATGGAAAGCAATCAACGCCGCCCATAGACTTCCGCAGCGCCATAGGCAGTGCGGAAGCGATGGCGACTTTTATGGAAAAATTATGGGAGTGGGAATGGGAGGGGTAGCGGGAGGGGGAGGCTCACCGTACGAAACGCGGTAGGTAAGCTACCACTCAGATGGTTTTCTGCGGGAGTGTGCTACTTACCCGGGCGATCATCATGCTACATACAAATATTATGCCATTCTTGACAAAGTATTCGTCTGCAGCATGGCTCTACCACTAATAAAGTTTTATTAGAAAGAAATAATTAAAATGTTTGTTTTTTACTGCAATAAAAAAATCTCAACATGAAACACCTACTTGGGTTTTGTCAAATAAAACCACGGTGTTATCAGTAAAAAGAAATGTTTATTACATAAAAAAAAGAATCAAGTAGGTGAGACACAAATTTGTAGGTCGTGGGTAAACAGCCCTGATTTTGCCACGTAAGCGGACTACCACTCCCCTGAGTTAGCTTGCGCTCAAAGAAGAAAACCGCAGGTAGAACCCTGCAAGTTAACAGCGGTATGCCCTCAGCGATCGTAAAGGATGCGCTGAGACACCTAAATGTCGATCCCTGAGCTAGCTAGCACTCAAAGAAATAAACCGCAGATAGAACCCTGCCGTTACATTTGCACCGCAGGCAACATACTGGCGGAGGGCAGGTGGCACCCTGGATCGCAGGTGACACCCTCCGTTACATTGTGCACCGCAATAAAATCAACACCGCAGGTAGAACCCCGCAGGTAAAATGTGCAGGTGAAACCCCTAAAACGGGGTTTGATTCCTGCACTTATTTTTAAAATAAATACTGAGCGAAGGCGCTCTTAAGAGACGTGACGGTTCCCGTTGATATTTCTATAACGGACGAACCCTCACTGAGGTGGTGTCGATCCTCGGCACCCGTCAGTAACTTCCATAAAAAACCCGAGTGGTACACGAATAAGGCCGAAATAGCACGAAGGCGCGAGCGCCGCACCTACACCTACTTGAGTTTACAAATTCCTTCAATCTGTCACCGCGTTGCTTTGAACACTTAACGTATGACAGGCAAAAAAATGTTCGATGGCAGATCGTGTTTAAGTTATAATAAATCATTTTTTATTATATTAGAATAAGTATTTAAATTTTGGGATTGGGATGCAAGGGGGTGAAAATTACACCATGTCGCCCCAACTGTCAACCTCACCTGCACGCGGTGCATCCTGCTGAGCAACGAACGAGGCACTGACGACCGATTGATGGTGGTATAACTATCACAAATTATGGCCGGACCCAAATGACACAGGCCGGCAACGGGCAGCGGCGTTGCCGGTGCGAAATGTCTGGCTCCGCGGTCGCCAACCCATTTGCCCAGTGTGGCGACTACGGGCACACCACTCATGAAGCGCACCATTAAAACACGGCCCCCAGTTCCCGGTCGCCCCATTATTCCTGGCCACGGTAGCGGCCATGGTTACGATGGAGCAGGGGATGCTAAGAATCCCCGGGAGAGGAATGGCTACCACAAACGACTGGACCTGGCGACGTACAACGGAAGAAGTCTGCGGCGCGACGAGTACATTAAGGAACTTGAGGTAGAGCTAGAAAAGATAAGGTGGCACGTTGTGGGATTAAGCGAAGTCGGTAGACAGGGGGAGGATACGCTGACTCTACAATCTGGCCATCTGCTCTACCATCGAGAGGGACATAATCCTTCCCAAGGCGGAGTGGGGTTCCTCGTCAACAGAGTCCTCACTGACAATATTGAAGAAATATCCAGTGTGTCGCCAAGGGTGGCGTACCTTGTACTCCGGTTATCTAACAAGTATAGTCTTAAGGTAGTGCAGGTCTACGCACCTACGGCGACATACTCGGATAACGAAGTGGAGGCTATGTACGAAGACATAGCCAGGGCTTTGCACAACACCACAAAGGCCCACTTCAATGTTGTCATGGGGGACTTCAACGCCAAAGTAGGGTTGCATACAGGAGTCGAATCGATTATGGGACCTCACGGTTTTGGACACAGAAACCACAGGGGGCAAATGCTGATCAAATTCCTCGAAAAAGAAGGGCTGTATCTGATGAATTCCTTCTTTCAGAAAAAGCCCCAAAGGAAGTGGACATGGCGAAGCCCCGACACTGTGACAAAAAATGAGATTGACTTTATCATGACCGATAAAAGACACATATTCAGGGATGTCTCAGTGATCAACAGGTTTAACACTGGGAGCGATCACCGACTTGTGAGAAGCACTCTGAATATCGACTTCAAGTTCGAAAGATGCCGTCTGGTAAAGTCCACGCTCCGACCGACTCTGTTCCAAACCGTGGCTGGATCTCAACGCTTCCAACTGGAACTCAAAAATCGATTCGATGCCCTGGAACCCTCTGTGGATATCGACAAGGACCTCAAAAGTGTGGTAAACATCTTACGGGAGGAAGGGGACAGGTTTTGTGGAAGAAGGCATGCAGGCCGGAAGTCTAAATTCTCAGACGAGACCCTCCAGCTAATGGATATGCGACGTGAAGCAGCCAAATACGAGGAACAGGTGGCCCTCACCAAGCGTATTAGACAGTGCGTACGGCGGGACCTGCGTCGTTCTAATGCGGACACTATTAAAAACGCAATAGAGCGACACAAGGGTCCTAAAGTATTTCTGCAAAAGCTTGGGAGAAGCCATCTCACACATTTAAAAGCTCAAGATGGCAAAATGCTCACGTCCAAATCCGAGGTTCTCGCTGAGATTGAAGACTTTTATGGAAATCTGTATGCCTCTCACGCACCACAACCTAAACCCACACGCAATGATCCCAGAGCCACACTTACCCGCCACTACACCGACGAGCTGCCAGATGTCTGTCTTGAGGAGATAGAGCTGGCTCTCCGACAACTTAAAAATGGAAAAGCCCCAGGCGAGGACGGAGTTACTGCAGAGCTTCTAAAGGCAGGGGGTCGCCCCGTGCTGAAAGAGCTCTGCAGAATTTTCAACTCCGTCTTGCAGAACGGGAGAACTCCACAGGCATGGAACAGGAGCATAGTAGTCTTATTCCACAAGAAAGGGGATAAGACGCTACTTAAAAATTATAGGCCGATCTCGCTCCTGAGCCATGTCCATAAGTTGTTTAGGGTCATCACAAATCGACTCGCGCGAAGGCTTGACGACTTTCAACCTCCTGAACAGGCTGGGTTTCGGGGAGGATATGGCACCATAGACCACATCCACACAGTGCGGCAGATTATACAGAAGACTAATGAGTATAATCAGCCCCTGTGCATAGCATTTGTGGACTATGAGAAGGCCTTTGACTCCATCGAGACCTGGGCTGTCATAGATGCCTTGCAGCGGTGCCAGATAGATCATCGATACATCGAGGTGTTGAGATGTCTGCAAAACGCCGCTACGATGTCCGTTCGAGTACAGAACAATCAGACAAAGCAAATACAGTTGCATCGTGGAGTGAAACAGGGGGATGTCATATCCCCGAAATTGTTCACTAATGCGCTGGAAGATGTCTTCAAAACATTGGACTGGAAAGGACGTGGCATAAACGTAAACGGTGAGCACATCTCACACTTGCGCTTTGCCGATGATATCGTGATCTTGGCAGAATCGCTGCAAGAACTACAAGCAATGCTGAACGGCCTAAATGAGTCCTCCAGACTGGTCGGTCTGGTTATGAATTTGGATAAAACAAAAATAATGGTAAACCAACATATTGAGCCAGAACCGACCACGATCGATGGTGAAGTTCTCGAAGTTGTCCAGGAATACGTCTACCTAGGCCAAATAGTGCGATTAGACGGAGACAACTTCGCGAAAGAAGCCGACAGAAGGATACAGCTGGGCTGGGCAGCGTTCAGGAAACTCCGTCAAGTCTTCTCGTCGCCCATACCACAAAGTCTGAAGACAAAAGTCTTCAACCAGTGCGTCCTGCCCGTACTCTCTTACGGTGCCGAGACGTGGACACTGACAGTCCGTCTCCTCGCCAAGCTCAAAGTCGCTCAGAGGGCTATGGAGAGAGCTATGCTCGGGGTTTCTCTGGTGGACAGAATTCGAAATGAAGAAATTCGCCGGAGAACCAGAGTCACCGACATTGCTCTTCAAGTTAGCAGACTGAAGTGGCAATGAGCTGGACACGTTTGTCGGAGAACCGACAATCGTTGGAGTAGACGAGTGCTGGAGTGGAGACCGCGACTCGGCAAACGTAGTGTGGGACGCCCTCCTGCTAGATGGAGCGACGATCTGCGCAAGGCGGCTGGCAGAGACTGGATGCGTGTAGCCGAAGATCGGGCTAGGTGGCGCGCCTTGGGTGAGGCCTATGTCCAGCAGTGGACTGCCGCGGGCTGATATTGAAGTATTTAAATTTGAATAATGTTTAGTGTACTAATACTAATATTTTTAACTTATACTTAAACTGACTAAAATTACATCATTAAAACGTGTAACCTTCCGTTACAAGCAATAAATTCAATGGATATAGAAAGATGAGTTACATAAATCCGTCCGTGGAATCGGCCTGAGCCTCTGGAAAGCGGCCAAGTCGGCTAATGCGGTGAATGTCTTTCGACAGGCAAGCATTCTCGCCGGCGTCGCATTCCCAATAGAAAGTTTTCACATTTTTCACATTGTCAGTGTCTTCCTTTAAAACACGTTGTGACAAATATTTATTTTAACTTTTATCGGTCGCTAGCTTTTTATACGTGATTCTCGCTAGGTTGTAGCTACAGATACAGTTTTCATTGACTTAATTCATTTTTGGGCTCAATATATTAAAAAATAATTGGAAAAGGCAATGATATATAACTGGAGATGTCAATTGCTCTGTTATGGATATTTAACTAATAAGGCAATATAATACGCTCTATGTGAAATGCAGGCAATTTCACACAGAGTGAGTTTTAACACGTCTTCTCTTGTCACCTGTCACGTGCCTTACGACCGCAAAGTCAAAGTACTGTTGTCACGTCAGAGGTGACCTATGACTGATAAGGGTTAATAAGAACTTTCTTTCAGATATTAATTTAAAAATTAGAAAAAGATCCAAAATAAAAAGAAACAATTTTTATTAATTCATCATCATTCTCAAAATTATTTTAAAGAACGATGTGAATGATTGAATTTTTGTTCTTTCAAATTGGTCTATCTCACTGTTAGGAATGGACTTTCTCCTTTGGACGGCAATCTTCCCTGTCACGTGCTAGTCGCAAGCTCGTGCTATTGGAATTCTAGTAATGTCATCGGCCTATATAGACATGATATGGATGGTTATGATTTGGACTTAAGAAATTAACCAGAGAACCATTCACAATAGGCTGGTCACGTTTGTCCGAGAACAGCTTGAGTAGACGAATGCTGGGGTGGAGACCGCGTCTTGGGAAACTTACTGTGGGACGCCGCTTCAGCTAAATGGTGAGACGATCTACGGATTAGCTGCGTCCTAGCTAGTACGTAGTGTTAATTGATACATATATAGATTATAAAATATATTCTGAATTCTTGTAAACATAACGGAGGATGGTCAGGGAGTCTCTTTGCCAAGCCATCTGTCCGGTAGTTATGGTATTGGTACACGGGTACGCGACCCCAGCCTCCCGAGCTACTGCTGTGCCACTCCTTATCTGCCCTTTCCTTTCTTCTCTATCCTTGTCCGTTCTTCTACGCCAATCCACGGTCTGCCGTGTCTAGGGGCGACCTTAGTCGCAAGTGTGCCGACCGTCCCGGGATCGGGCTCCCCCGGGTACTTTAGTGCTTTACCTCAGCATGCGGGGCTCTGCTGGGGCTGACCTCCATCCTCGTTTGCGGCTCGTGGGATTCATTATAACGAATTTTAATATACCTAATTTGTTAAAAAATGACGGCGACGTGGTTCGTCACCTGTCACGTCCTGATTCCCACGAGAGCGAGAAGTGACTAATGGAGAGCCGTTTCGCTACGATGAACGTAAAAGGATGGATGGGTGAGTGTGGAGGAAGCAGGGAGGGTGTGCCAGGATCGTAGCGGATGGAATTCTGTGGTCTCTACCAACCCCTACGGGATACAGGCGTGAAGATATGTATAACGGATTGCGTTATGCAATGTGAGGTATTACGGACCCTTAAATATGACTATATAAATTAAAGTGCTTTCATTACGGCATTAAGCTCGATAACGACTTCGGCTGCTATAAATTGTTTTAATGTTAGTCTTGTACGAAGCAGTTAGTAACAGTACTCCCGAATAGGTTGCTGATTTACTTGAATCTATAAATTGCTTTTGTTTCGTCTACAAAATAAAATAAATAAGTGATCTTTGCTTGATAACATTAATCCTTTCGCTAGGGCGGGCGTCGCAGTGGAGAGCCTCGTCTAGAACGGCGCGCCGTGCCGAAAGTGAGAACTTAAAACGCGTGTAGTCTTCAGTCATTCGGGGTCGGCCTCCTTAGCTACTGCCGTATGACTCCTTGTCGTCCGTTGCGGCGTCATATCCCGATCATCCTGTCTAAATCCATCTTTCCTTTCCCTGGCCTTTCCATTCTTCTCTATCCTTTTCCCCTTAATCTCCGCAAATCGGATTGAGGGGCCAAGACATTTGTTACAAAAATTATTATATGACAAAAGTTGCACTGGTAGAGCCACGCTGCAGGCGAATACTTTGGCAAAAATGGCATGTTAATTGTCTGCAGCACTAATGGGCCGGCTAGCCCGGGGAAATGCTACAGTCCCGTAGAAAACCGGCGTCTTAGTGGTAGCTTATCTACCGCGCATCGTTCGGTGAGCAGTTGAGTTTCGGAGGCTCAACATTGCATAATGACACTTTCCTTAAAGGTCGGCAACGCTTCTGCACTGCCTATAGCACTGCGGATGTTTATGGGGGGCGTTGATTGCTTTCCATCGGGTGACACGCCCGCTTATTTGCCATCCCATTCCATAAAAAAAAATTTAAAAAAAAATATTTTATAAAAATAATGTCATATAGTCAGTATTTATAAACGTCCGTAACTAATTTTATATAAACGTCTATTATATTGTATTTAATGTACTTGAATATGGTATACTCATAAATACATATGTTATATATCAGAGAGTTTCCAATAGAGTGAAAATTAATCCATAAAATCCATTGAATTGTATCACAAATATCAATCGGTCCAATTATTGAGATTGCATGCACTAGTAATTTTACTCCGTATTTAATTATTTAGAAACATCACATTTTCAAGTAATTTAGGTCACAAAACAAGCGACGTTTTGCATGTTATTGTTAGAAAATAAACTTTTATACCATTTTTTTGATGATATTTTTAATGGATTTTTTTATGAGATAGGAAGGCAAACGAGTAAACAGTACCATAGGTAGTACAGAGGCGTTGCCGGCCTTTAAGGAGAAGGTCGTTATGGGAGGGGGAGGAGGGGTTTGGTGTCCGGAACTCAACCGCTCACCAGACGAAGCGCGGTAGCTAAGCTACTACTAAGACGCCGGTTTTCTGCGGGAGTGTGGTACTTGCCCGGGCGAGCCGGCTCATTCATGCTACAGACAAATAATATACCATTCCTGACAAAGTATTCGTCTGCAGCGTGGCTCTACCACTTTGACGAATAATGTTTTTCTTCAGAGTAGTAGAGATTTATCTATATGTAGAAAAATGTTATTATTTTTATGTGATAGGATGGCAACCGAGCAGGCGTGTCACCCGATGAAAAGCAATCAACGACGTACAATGAAAAACGTAGCAATCTACGACATCTACAATGGCATAGGCATAGCAGAAGCGTTGCCGGCCTTTAAATAAAGTGTAGGCTTGTTTTTTAAAGGTCCCAATGCCATATCGGTTCGAAAACACTTGAGGTAGGTAGCCTTTTACACAGGATAGTGGTGCGTGAGAAATAAAACGTGGAAATCAAAATGTACATTGAGAAATACATTTCTATTTTACAGCTCCGGTCACATATTCTAAATAAAGTTTATAGAATATTTGCAAAGTACACATTTGCATATTGCATCTTTGCTCTGCAAAAATATTCGATGCCTTTCCGACGTTTACACAAAGAATTTCCGCGTGCACGGGAAAGATTAGCGATCTTCTATATTGGTTCTGGAATCTGAGTTTACATAAATAATTTCGAAGATACTTAATTCTATTTTGTTTGATGTTTTATTAATTGATTACACTGGCAGAAAGAATCGATATATTTTCTTCACAGCCCATATATATGTATACCGACGTTTAAAACGTTATAAATGACAGAGTTCAAAAAAATTGCGTTTTCGGATCGGAAAAAAATTACTGCGTCGTATGGTCTGAGCTCTGCGATTAATAGAAAATTTTGTAGAGCGTTGAAACTGTCTGTTTTTGAGTGATCAGATACATTGTATTCATTTAAAAGTTACATTGGCTCTGGTGGTATTAAATTTTCATTTTGCGGTTTACTTAGTTTCTTTCCGTCGAATATATTGGGCACTAGCCTCACTATTTCTGATGGAGTGAAAATTAACTCACCACGCTTATCATTTAGATATATATTTAACGTTATGCGGGAATAGAACTCACGAATTTAGTTATAATAATACCTAGCGTACAGAAAATGTTAGTATGAGGCTATGAAATTATTTTTACAAGTGGTAGAGCCACGCTGCAGACGAATACTTTGTCAAGAATGGCATATTACTTGTCTGGAGCATGAATGGGCCCGGGGAAATACGAAAACTCTGAGTGGTAGCTTAGCTACCGCGCTTCGTCCGGTGAGCGGTTGAGTTCCGGATGCCCAACTCCCCTACCCCTACCCCTCCACCCTGCCGTAATGATCTTTCCTTAAAGGCTGGCAACGCTTCTGCCTATGGCACTGCGGATGTTTATGGGTGGCGTTGATCCGTTCCGTCAAGTGACACGCCTGCCCGTTTGCCTTCCTATCCCATAAAAAAAAGCATTTTATTTATACGTTCATATATAGGCGGCTTGTTCAGACTCAATGGTTACTTATTCGATCTACGTATTGGAATGAATATGTATGTACATATATGTACAGCCTACAGGTATTTATTCCGAGTCTAGTTTTCCAGCTAATCCGCATTGATCAAGCGTAGTGCAGATGAAAATACACAACTTAACTTTACGATACATTATAGCTAGTATTATTAATGGAGTCAGGCGTTACTTTGCGGAAATCCATCATTACGTGGACAGTCATAAGTTTTACTTAGTTAAGATCCGCGACAAGCAAAATAATAACAGAAAATTAATAATGTGTGTTTTCCTGCTGGATGAAGTGGATTTATTTGAAAATTAAACCAAAAACTTACCGAAAATCGGCCATCAATTCTCCACCCACTAACCACTATACACAACACCAAACACACATTACCACTTTTTCCACTTGTAAACGACACATGTTTCGCCCCAACACGAGGCATCTTCAGGTATAGTAGACTCTACGGAAAACAACCGAAAAGTGACACTTTTCGGTTTTCTTCCGTAAAACACACATTATTAATTTCCGTGAAAATACACATTATTAATTTTCCGTTATTGTTTTGCTTGTCGCGGATCTTAGCTAAGTAAAACTTTTGACTGTCCACTTATAGCTAGTATGTTAGCTAAATACGCTATAAACATATGTGCGTATATTATCGGTAAGGGTTTGCGCTGACAACTTAAAGCCGTTGGTTCGATTCTACGTGTCGATACGTCTGACATCTGACGTACGAACTTTCGTAGTAATTTTAGCTTTAGATTTCCGCCAAGGTTTTGTGGTTACCTGAAATTTGTTGTAACACTTTTTTATACAAATATATAACAGCTGATTTAGGTTTATAACTATGCAGTAGAAATGTGAAAAGCATGTACAATTCACATGGGCGTTAATTTAAATGCTAATTAGAAACTATATGTTCGCAAATGCAAACGACACTCGGTTGTAAATGAATGCAAACTTTTTCCTCATATTCAGTTTTAAAGCTTAGTAAAGAAATTTAAATAATTTACCATCAACTTTGTAATATGAGAATTATATGTATAGAATAATAATTAATTGTATGCGCCTTAATAAATTTAATAGCAATCTAGTTTCAAATCTTATGGTTATCATATTAATAAAATTAATGAAACATTATTTTCTTTATTTCTTCTTTGATTTATTTTGTTATATTTTAATATGTTTTTTTTATGATAATAAAAGAATGGTTTGAGTTGAAAAGCAAAACAGTTCAGGATTTTTTTCATGTACAGTCTTATTGAATCAAACTTTATACATCTTTTTTGTCTACACAAGACATTAGAAATAATTAAGTAAAAGTTTATTACACAAAATATTAATGTACATTATATGGACAGTCAAAAGTTTTACTTAGCTAAGATCCGCGACAAGCAAAACAATAACAGAAAATTTATAATGTGTGTTTTTCCGTTGGGTTTAGTGGATTATTTGGAACTTTAAACCAAAAACTTACCGAAAATCGGCCATCAACACTCCGGTATAGTAGACTCTACGGAAGACAACAAACTTTTCGGTTGTCTTCCGTAGAGTCTACTATACCTGAAGATGCCTCGTGTTGGGGCGAAACACGTGTCGTGTACAAGATGGAAAAGTGATAGTGTGTGTTTGGCGTTGTGTATAGTGGTTGGTGGGTGGAGTGTTGATGGCCGATTTTCGGTAAGTTTTTGGTTTAAAGTTCCAAATAATCCACTAAACCCAACGGAAAAACACACATTATTAATTTTCTGTTATTGTTTTGCTTGTCGCGGATCTTAGCTAAGTAAAACTTTTGACTGTCCATATAGTGATGGATTTCCGCAAAGTAACGCCTGACTCCATTAATAATGTACATTATATCAAAAATTATTTTAAAAACTTGACAAAGCTATCCAAGTTGTATGCAGAGGTGTGATTTTTGTTCTTTTCTTTGATGGCGATTACTTAAAACTATAATCCTAGTGTGAAGTAAAACTAAATAATAAATCAAAACCAATCTCTTGGAAATGTCTAGTCGCTTTTCACGTTACGTCTTGATAAAATAGTGGCTATTCTACCAAAACCTTCTATGGACTTTTTCAGTCAACTTAAAAAGTCACGATACATGCATTTATTTTACATGACTTCGTTTATACACTTTTATCGAACTATATTGTATAATACACCAGCATAATAAAATAATATAAATGATAATAATATAACATTATTAAGGCCCTTGAGAAATATGTTGGCTTGGTTTTTGAAGAGTCCAATCGTATCGATCGTATCGTTTCGGAAACACCCCTGGAGGTAGCTGGTTCTACTGGGTAGATAAGTATACATGGAAAGATGTTTCAGGAAAAACATACCGTACTGGCTCCATTTATGCAGATATCCCAATGATAGAGGAAGCCCGTTGTCAAAATACGAACTTTTAATTTTTTTTTCTTTCTCCATATGAACTTTAATTGTATTAAATCTGAGACTCTTTTTAATGCGCAATGTATTTAATATACATACATACATATCGTCACACCTGTTTCCCGTAAGGGCAAGCAGATACCAAAGTTCTCCATCCACTACAATCCTGGCACATCTTCCTTGCTTCCTCTACACTCATCCATCTTTTTATCCATCCATCACATTCATCGTAGCGATACGGCTCTCCGTTAGTCGCTTCTCGCTCTATCGTGGGAATCAGGAGGTGACGGGTGGCGAACCACGTCGCCGTCATTTTTTAACAAATTAGGTTTATTTAAATTCGTCATAGTGAGTTCCACGAGCCGAAAAGAAGTATAGAGGTCAGTCCCAGCAGAGCCCCGCATGCTGAGGTAAGGCGGTATAGTACTTGAGGAAGTTCAATCCCGGAACGGTCGGCAAGCTTGCAATTAAGCTCGCCCCTAGCCACGCATCATTGTCACGGCAAACCGTGGAAGGGAAAAGAATAGAGAAGACAGGAAAGACAGGGAAGGAAGATAGGGATATGATACTACCGCAACGAAGAAGACAAGGGGAGGTACTGTTAAAAAGGTTTAAAAAAGGTTTATAAAGTATTTCTTCGCGGATCAATATATAAATTTGATGGAATGGAATATAATTCTGCCTATATAAGCAATGAAGGGATGAAAATGTAAATTCGCCCCGATCCAAGGGATTGTGACAATCATGTAAATTGTGTTACATCCGCCTTACCCACACATCGTCAGCTTTGTTACAAACTAATGAATTATTCAGGGAAGGCTAGTTGTGACAGAACCCGAACTAACCAACCTGTGGAGTGTGAGGCACAGTGAGAGTGTTTACGCGATACCTTAGAGGTTAAGTAAGGCAATTTCGCTGCCCTGAGTTACGTGTTTTAGTAACATGTTTGTACGTAAGTTTAATTCAATAAAGGGCCTTATTTATCCTGTAGTTTAGTTAATTATTTATTTATTTATATTTTAGAGAGCATCTTTGCCTAGCAGTATTGGTACATGGGTACGCAAGTCCGGCCTACCGAGGTACTACCGTATCACTTCTTGTCTTCAATTGCGGTGGTATCATATCCCTATCATCCAGGCTAAATCCATCTTCCCTTTACCATGCCCTTTCTTTTCTTCTATATCCTTTTCCCTTCCTCTCCACCAATCCACGGTCTGCTGTGCTAATGGATGCGTGGCTAGGGGCGAGCTTAGTCGCAAGCGTGCCGACCGTCCCGGGATCGGGCTCCCCCGGGTACTGTAGTGCCTTACCTCAGCATGCAGGCTCTACTGGGGCTCACGTCCATCCTCCTTGCGGCTCGTGGGTTTCACCATGTTTCACCACAAATTTTAATGAACCTAATTTGAAAAAAATGTTTTTGAACGTGACTGGATGAATAAAAAGTACTTTCTGATCGTTAATCGATTGAAAATTTGAACAAGATATATGTATATATGTATGATACATAGGGAGAGTGTGAAGTAAATTGAAGTAGGAGCATTGAAATATGAAGTATAACGTGCTGTGGTTTGTGAAAAAAGAATACATTATAAAATGACGCTCACTAGACGTACAAAAATAAATTACAACTTGGAAAAGGCGACAGCTAACATGTATTTTGGCTTTACAGCAAAATTGACATTTTGCAAGACAACAATATCTGCAGCGCACTTCTGGCATCCAATTCTGCATGTGCACGATGTGATTGAATTGAAAATATTTTGTTTATTTTTATAAAAAGACTTGCAACGTTTTCAATATTACTAGAATTATTGAAAACCTTTCCGATTAAGCTAATAATTAATTTCACCCATCAGTTTTATTCTCTAGCGCTGCGAAGGCATATCTCATCTCATCAATTTTTATCGCTTATACAATGAAGAGTACGCCGAAGGATTGTTTAGAACAAGTTCTACAATGCTGAATTCCACAATCGTGCAACTGACCAAAAAGAAAAGTTTCATCCCCATCAGATTAGTGGCCATCTAGTACGGTGCGTTTCTCCCGAAACATCTCTCCATGCCCCACCACACTGTGGAACCAGCTACCTTCGAGCGGTATATCCGAACCAATATAACATTAGCACCTCCAAAAAGCAAGCCTACTTATGCTCGTTTGCCCGCTATGCTATATAAAAAAATCGACTTAGTTTTTATTTATTAATCACAATTAGCATTTAACGATTTTACCGATCACCGTGTGTCATTAACCAGGTATCTCAATGAGCTATAATAACATATCTAAGTGGGCATAAGGGTTCCGCCCTTATCCGATTGCGTGAACAATTTCGTTAAATTTATGTAAATCGGTTAATTGCTATTTTATTGAGGGGATATCGATAAATGAAGGCAATAAGGCATTTGCGAGGTTTTCATTGAATCTGTTATATATTTGGGTTCTTTTTAATTTTATATACGAACAAGACATGGGAAAGGATATTTGACAAAGTTGACGCCACGCTGTATTTTTTATTTGAATTTGAATTTGAATCTGAATCTGAATCTGAATCTGAATCTGAATCTGAATCTGAATCTGAATCTGAATCTGAATCTGAATCTGAATCTGAATCTGAATCTGAATCTGAATCTGAATCTGAATCTGAATCTGAATCTGAATCTGAATCTGAATCTGAATCTGAATCTGAATCTGAATCTGAATCTGAATCTGAATCTGAATCTGAATCTGAATCTGAATCTGAATCTGAATCTGAATCTGAATCTGAATCTGAATCTGAATCTGAATCTGAATCTGAATCTGAATCTGAATCTGAATCTGAATCTGAATCTGAATCTGAATCTGAATCTGAATCTGAATCTGAATCTGAATCTGAATCTGAATCTGAATCTGAATCTGAATCTGAATCTGAATCTGAATCTGAATCTGAATCTGAATCTGAATCTGAATCTGAATCTGAACCGGAATCTGAATCTGAACCGGAATCTGAATCTGAATCTGAATCTGAATCTGAATCTGAATCTGAATCTGAATCTGAATCCGAATCCGAATCCGAATCCGAATTCGAATCCGAATCCGAATCCGAATCCGAATCCGAATCCGAATCCGAATCCGAATCCGAATCCGCATCCGCATCCGCATCCGCATCCGCATCCGCATCCGAATCCGAATCCGAATCCGAATCCAAATCCGAATGCGAATCCGAATCCGAATCCGCATCCGCATCCGAATCCGAATCAGAATCCGAATCCGAATGCGAATCCGCATACGAATCCGAATCCGAAGCTGAATTTGAATATTTTTTGGTTTATTTCATCTCTTGAACAGAGTCTTCTCAACCCTGCACAGCATTAACAGGTTTCAGGTCTGATCCCTAAAGTCTGGGCTTCAGCTCGGGTAGAGATGACTCCCTCTTTACTGACTACTACTTTGGCAGTGCACCCATTTCACGTCTTTGGACAAAAAATACGTTGTCTCTATATGTGGCTCTATCTGTAAACCATCAATATCAATATCAGCCCGCGGCAGTCCATTGCTGGACATAGACTACACTCAAAGCGCGCCACCTAGCCCAATCTTCGGCTAGACGCATCCAGTCTTTGCCAGCCGCCTTGCGCAGATCGTCAATCCACCAAAGGGGCGTCCCACACTACGTTTGCTCCAATTCATCACTCATCTACTCCAACAATTCCCGGTTCTTCGACAAGCCATAGATATGTATATTTCGATGACGAGATCGAATCCATGATCATTGACACCGTAGTTGGCAGCCCCGCAACTAAAACAATTGATTGTCAATTGCTCCCATATACAGAGGAAGGATAAATACTCAAAATATTTAGTAATTTACAATAAATTGATTCAGTAGCAAAATTATCACTTTTGGAGGTAGCAGCCGCAAGTAACGCCTTAGATACTATCCATCCCCCTAGAAATAGGTAGACCCCGTGTTGAGCATTGGACCATATAAGAAGAAGTCGAAAGAAGAAAACGATATACCACATTGGAACCTTCAAAAAACAAGTCTACACATTTACTACAAAGGTCGGCAACGCTTCCGCAATGCCTTTGAGACTGCGGGTGTATGATCGACGTTGATTGCTTTCCATCAGGTAATACGGCTGCTCGTTTGCTTTCCTATCCCATAAAAGTTAAATAAATCATTTTTCTAGTGAATTTCTTTCCTAATTACGTCCCTTCATGGACAGGTTGTTCCTATTAATCAACGTCAAACAGAATATAGTAACTTGTGTATTTATTTTTCCGAAACATATAAAGCTTATGTTTTGCCCAATAATTTACTTTCTATAAACAGAACAGAACAGAAAATAATATTCAGTTAACGGTTACACGAACCGTAACAAAGTCCATCAACAACTAAGAATAAATAGCTCAACTGGTAAGGATCGAACTTAATCTGAGGTTGTGAGTTCGTACCTTCGATTGGTCTATTGGTGTGAACCATTTCCTAGCACATATGTACATTATTTTTCTTAGAATATATTCAAGATGAATTTGGGACTTTTGCTATCAACTTAAATCAGTGACCTTGTTTTTATTTAATTTTAATAATCTTATATTTTTATTAGTTATACTGTTCAATTATGGTGGTATTTTATACAATATAATTCGATTAATGTGTATAAATGAAGTAATATGAAATAAATGAGTATATCGTGACTTTTTGACTTAAAAAATCCATAGAAGGTTTCGGTAGAATAGCCACCATTTTATCAAGACGTAACGTGGTAAGTTGATTAGTTATATTTTAAGAGATTTGATGTTAACGTATTTTACTTTAAATCAAACATAAGCACACACAAAATTATTATAGCTCAAATAATAATAAAATATTAGAGTAAAAAATGGAAAATAAAATATTAGAGTAAAATATTTTGATATTAAAATATAATCCGTCACTACCAAAGTCTTGATTTCTCTAGGGATCAAATCAACCGAATTGCTGTGAGAATTAATAATCGAATTTTTTCCTTCAGTTTCACGGTTTCTAGTAATTTTTTTATGGAAGACGTAAGCAAAACGAAGAAGCGGCTCACCTTGTGGTTGTTAAATGGATGTTGAATAATCACCCATGGTGAATCTGAAATCCAAAAAGCATTGCAGGTGTATTACCTACCTTAGGGTGGAAATGTAATTAATGGGAGGCAAAAACCATTTACTGGAACGGGTAGAAGGTAACAGGCTTTATTCCTTCCATACATATCGTCACGCCTCTTTCCCGTAGAGGTAGGCAGAGACTACAGATCTCCATCTGCTACGATCCTTTCAGCGATCAGCGATTTGGTCCTTATGTTTTCCGTGGTCTTCCCCTACTGAACTTCCACATTCGCAACGTACATTTCTTTCGCCAGTCCTCTTTTATCTATCCTCTTTATATACCCAAACCATCTAAGCATCCCTTTCTCAACTTTTGTCACAACACCTTCTTTTACTCCACATCGTTCTCTTATATCTTCATTTCTTATTATGTCATTCATTCCTTTCTCTTCCCATATTACGAAGGAAAGAAAGAAAATCGTGATTCGAAAATCCACAAAGTAGTACAGACAAACGAAAAACATACAAATAAGATGTAAAATTATTAAAGAATCAATTGAAGGAGTTCTACGGGCTGAAGCTCCCAAGTACCAGCGTCTGTTCGGTTGTCGGTTGTCTTCCGTAGAGTCTACTATACCTGAAGATGCCTCGTGTTGGGGCGAAACACGTGTCGTGTACAAGATGGAAAAGTGATAGTGTGTGTTTGGCGTTGTGTGTAGTGGTTGGTGGGTGGAGAGTTGATGGCCGATTTTCGGTAAGTTTTTGGTTTAAAGTTCCAAATAATCCACTAAACCCAACGGAAAAACACACATTATTAATTTTCTGTTATTGTTTTGCTTGTCGCGGATCTTAGCTAAGTAAAACTTTTGACTGTCTATTATCTGTACGCAGAGGTGTATCATCTCTCTGCGTACTGTATCGAATTTATTATGGCTTGCATGACGAGTGCAATGAGTGTGGATGAAGCAACGAAAGTATGCCGAGATCATAACAGATGGAGATCTGTGGTCTCTGCGTACCCCTACGGGAAGCAGACGTGACGATATGTATGTATGAATTATCTAAATGTTGACCGAATCTTCTCACAGTATTCTGTACCACTCGCTGAAGTATCCCGTTAACCTTCGTCGGGCCGTCGGGTTTGTTTTATTATAGACTTTACTTTTGAGGTACCTCCATAGAAAAAAGTTCATAGGAGTGAGATCCAGTGACCTGGGTGGTCAGGGGATATCTCCAAAATGGCTTCATTCAATCCAAATTTGTTAGGGAAGTAATCATGAAGAAGCTCCATGGTCTCTCTATCAGTGTGATGAGGGGCACCATCTTGTTACCTGAAGTGAAGGCAGGATATTCTCTCGATAATGGCAGAACATAATCAGTAATCAAGGGTTTACTGATTATTCAGGCTATAAACTAATTCGGCCAATGGACACCCTATAAGAAATAAAACTTCACTTATTTATTTTAAAAATACTACACAAAATGTTCTTGGCTGCAGTGCGACAAATACAATAAACAGAAATTGAATCTGCGAAATGGGTTTCTCTCAAGATGTCTCGTCGATACGTGAAACATGGATGCGTTGTTTGTTCTCTCTACTGGTATTGGGAAAGTACTCATGAAAATGTACTATACATTTGGACAAACCTTTGTTTACATAAATCCACACACACATAACTCGATGCAGTGTAAACAAACTCTAGTGGTAAACACATACAAATACATGCGTTGACCTGTCGTCTAATTTTGTATTTAAAACGAATTTAAGTTTCACAGATTTGAAAGTAAATGCTTGGCTTAGAATTAAGGTACACTATTCACTAGCTACACTATCGTAAACTTAGTAAGTAAAAGCATGATGTATCTTGCGTTGCATTCTGTGGATAAAAATAGGATGAATGGAGGAGAGTGCACAACGCTGCGGACTAAAAGCTTTGGCTGCCCCATTCGTAACTCACTCCACGTTACTTAGCGAATCCGTTTTGAAAAAGGACAAAAACATTGCATTTCGTACCATCGAACGCGAATTTGGAATTTAAATTACAGAAAGGATCAGGGACTACGATTTTCAGTGCCTCGACATTGAACATGCTACAATCATCTTTGTTTACACGATTCTCTTTAAATAACATACATACATATGATCACGCCTGTCTCTCGTAGAAGTAGGCGGAGATCACAGATCTCCATTTGCTACGGTCTCATCACGCTTTCTTTGCTTCATCCACACTCATTACTGCCTTTATACAAGCTCGCCGCTTAAAGGCACTTTTGACGTGGCCTTTCTTGAGAACTTCAGCAATTTGGTCAAGGTATGTTCTCCTTGGTTTTCCCATACCGACCCTTCCATCCACATTCGCAACGCAAATATATTTTATAAAGTCGTATTTCATCCGTCTTCTTATAGTGCCCTGTTAATAACAATATTATTAAAAATAACTATTATTCTTGGGATAAACCAAGCCAACGAAGGATTTAGGTATCCAAGGAAAGGCTGCTTTTTGAATTTTGAATTTAACCAAATTACCTAAACTACAATACACACAGAAAAAATAGCGCAGACCCCTTTGGCTCAGTAACCCGAACAGGATGAAAGAGGATCGTGCGGCCAAAAGAGCATACACGGCAATACCATTTGGTCAATAACTTCCAGTCTATCGCCCGAGGTATGGAGTGACGCAGTGATCGCTGACCTGAACACGCTTCGAGCAAGCGATTGGCGAGTGGCAACCCAGCATCGTGACTAGTGGCGAATTCTTCTTTCGGAGACCATTACACACTTTGGATCGTAATATCAGCGTAGTTGTAGTAGTAGTAGTAGTAGTAGTAGTAGTAGTAGTAGTAGTAGTAGTAGTAGTAGTAGTAGTAGTAGTAGTAGTAGTAGTAGTAGTAGTAGTAGTAGTAGTAGTAGTAGTAGTAGTAGTAGTAGTAGTAGTAGTAGTAGTAGTAGTAGTAGTAGTAGTGGTAGTAGTAGAATATATTCGATCCACTATACAAGCATACACAACACCCATCCAATAAGACTATTTCTGTTCATATTAAGACACAAAAATTATTATCATTATCATAATTGTATCAAGTCATTAATGTTCATCAGGATTAACGTAAAAAGAACCATCCTACCTAATCCCAGTTATATTTACAAAATTTATTCGATCAACATTTCCATGGCCTTTATGAGTTAATTTTTTCACGTAGCCGCATTGTCGAACTGCTCGGAGAATTTCAATGAATATAAATTTATTTTTTTCTCTCTCTCTCGCGTTTTTATTTAATTTGCACTGTAATTAGAGAGCACAGGGATTACAATAAAAATAATGTCTCCTTTTTCTCTTACTTCCATTTAAAATGGTTAAGGATGGCTGCCACATGCGTCAACTTGTGAACAGGTGCTGCCTGTAGAGTGCGGTCTGCCCGGGCCTGCTCTTTTGCATTCAGTGCAAACATCTTTGTCACTTGAATGTAATTAAATCATACATAATCGACCGTGTTTCTGGATATCTATGAGACTGAAAAGTTTTATCTGCACACAATGCCGCATTGTAAAAAGATGGATAAAAACACAAATAAGAGGATATTTGCAGAGATTCTTTCGCCGTTTCTTCTCCGTACAGATGAACCTCATAACAAAAAGGTGGTAAAGGCATCTTTGTCAGCGGACATTCGTTTAACAAATGAAATTAAATTTATTGTGTCGAAGTTGAATATGATAAAATAACAAGGGGTATTTTTATGGAAAGGACAAGCAAACGTGAAAGCGGTTTAACTGATGGTAAGCAATCACCATCGTCCATAGACATTTATAAGTCTAAAGGTAATGCGGATGCATTATTACCTTTAGAATGAAAATATAAATAACCTTAGGATAAGCGATTCTATCAAGTGATGTGAAAAAACAAATGCCACCTACACCTAGAGCCGTAGGGCAAAGATGTGAATAATCAGAAGATAAAAAGGAAGTGGTGGGACAAGAATGAAGTAAAGAAAGAGGAAAAGATATGGTCCTCTCTATCCCTCCACTCACCGTAAGAAACACGTTAACACAGTAAAACGCTATCACTCAACACCAAATTTGTGAGGGGTTGATACTTTTCCATTTGATCTGGTCCAATTGTGCATGGCCCTACCACTGTTAAAATTAGAAAGAAAGTAAAATCAAATCTTGTTACCTCCGTTATAAATATCACATAAGCAGCAGTACTATCATACAGATATGAGATAGAAGTTCTCCTGGCTAGTGTGATAATTAAATCTTTTCTACGTAAGAGACATTGGTATTGTAGAGAATATAAGAAAAAATCTATAAACCATAAGAGGAGATAAATCTGAGCAATTTTTGTAGCAAAGACCTTTTCGAGGTTCGCGTGACACGAAGTTATTGCCGGACACTAACTTAGAAGTTAGAAATAATCGTCGCATTTACGAAGTTGAGGCCTTATTAACTTACGAAGAGTTAGTGCGTGAAACAAGTCAGTATTTATTTCAATGGTAATAATATAATATATACGATTGAAGATGGTTTTGGGAAATTTTGATGGATAATATTAGAGATGGAATGTATGACATTAATGCGGAAAGTAGGGTCGGTAAGGACACCACGGAAAACATACTTAGAACAAATTGCTAAAATTTTTAAGAAAGTCTACGTCACGAGTACATTTAATAGCGGACTTGCATGAGCACACTAATGAGTGTGGAAGAAGCAAGGAAAGTATGCCGAGATCGTAGCAGATGGAGATCTGTGGTCTCTGCCCACCTCTACGGGAGACAGGCGTGACGATATGTATGTATGTCCTATTAGAGTTTTTTTAATATTTACGTATGTTCGTGAACCTGAGGAGAAGCGCGATGGTGGACGGTAACGGGGTGCCATAGACGTAGAGAAACGCCCTAGCAATATACACTATAGGCTTTAACAAAAAAAAATAATAAGGTTCTGTCAAAAAACGTTACTTTTATAATATAACAAACACGTGAGTAAATCAGTAAAGTAAAAGTTCAACTAGTATCATCATTTGACGACGACAAACACCTCATCACTCGCCAGTGAGAGTACAATGTGTTTTGGCACAATTTTTTTCTTTGTTTTTATTGACGTCTTTGTGGCCAGTCAGTATTTTTACTTATGCCAACAAGTCCGCGACAAGCAAACAAATATAAAAATATAATAATGTGTGTTTTTACTGGAAGAAGTCGATTTACGGGAAACTTAAACTATTATACAATAAATCTTACCGAAAGACTTCGTCAGCAACCATCCACTTTCCAACGACTATCAACAACACCAGCACCAAATACATATAACCATTTGCTCTTCCACAATGTACACGACATGTGTTTCGCCTCAACATGAGTCATTACCAACTTAACGGTTGTCTTCCGTAGAGTATACTTTACCTGATGATGCCTCGTGTTGAAGCGAAACACGTGTCGTATGTATGTATGTATAAGTTGGTGATCCTTTTCAATTCGATCATACACTCTTTCTTTTTTCTTTGAAATGGCATTTGAACTTTGTTTTAAATATAAAATATGAATTAAACGTCTGTTTTATTGTATTATAATCTGATAGTTTTATGTATAAAATCGGTTTTTTATGACACTTACCCGGACAAAATAATATATTCGTGCTGCAGATAAATATTTAACAAAGAATAGCCAAGATACTTGTCTACGGAATATCTATATAATACTAAATTTATTGTTATGTTTATAAACAGTGTGTGAAGACATCTTAAACATATATTTTTATCGAAGAAAATAGAAATCGCTATATCGACAAGGGTTAAGCACCTAAAAGTATAGCAGTTATCTCTCTCTCTCTCTATTTCTCTCTTTCTCTGAGACCTAAGCATAGGGCAGACACGACGCTTCTCCACTTCGATCTGTCGGAGGTTATACGCTTCACTTTGCTCCGGGACAGACCCATCTTCTACACTTCAGAGATCACACTTCGCCGCCAACTTTGTTTTGGGTGCCCACGTTTTATTTTTCCCTGATTTTTGTCAACATATCTGGACATATATTCAATCCTCTTTGCTGATTCTCCACAGCTCTTCGTTGGAGAGTTATCTTCGCCCAATATACCTTTAAAATTCGGCGTGGTTAGAGGTTGATAGCAGTTATACTATATAATATTTCTCAACGCGACAAACTTTTAAATACGATTAAATCTCTTCAGGCACAATCAAAAATGTGAGTTACAAAACGTAGAAAATGCCGCCGAAATTACATAATTAGGCCACGCCAGCCATTTGATTACGCAAAAATGTCATTCAAAAACTTTGTTAACGAAGGTAACTTTTGGACACAGAAATGTGATTACAACTTATGTTTTGCGGTTTCACAAAAAGTTGCTTAGTTACAATTTTACATGATATGTGCTTGATTATACATTTTACTCTTGCTTGACTTAGTGACCATAGTACTTAATTACTGATAATAGGGTTTTAGGCTCATTACAGTAAGTCAACACATACTCTCGTCTCTTGAATTTGTTTCATCATCAAGGCATTTCAACCGCGGGTAGGCCTTAGCCTGATTCAGTAAATTTTTCCAGTCGGATCTTAGTTTGGCTTTTTCTCTCCAGCCCCTCACACTGACTGCCTTTAAGTCATCCTCGACTCCATCTAGCTATCTGAGCTTAGGCCTTCCGCGGCTTTTACGACTATCTGGTTTTCCGTCGAGTATATGTTTGGGTACTCTAGACTCTTCCATCCATATTACGTGTCTAGTTCAACGAAGGTGTCCATTTTGAATTTGTTTATGTTTTCATCTGGGGTCGCAGGTGGTAAATTGTCCATAATTGTATAGTTCATGACAGAAAACTAAATACTAAATCTACGTGACTAATAAACTAATAGGTTGTCCAGAAAGTTCGTGCCGATATTTTAGGACAATCAAAACGCAGCTCATTTAAATATTGATATACATTTAATAAATTATATAGGTACCATTCTGCTAATTGACGTAATGTCGAGCGTGGGTTGTTCTCGATTTCTGTCATATCTTTGTTTGTAGTGGATGGCCTACCTAGGCGTTCTTGATCTTCCAGGTCAAAATTTCTAGCTTTAAACCGAGCAAACCACTTTCGCATAGTTCTTTCGGCTACAGCATCCTCGCCATAAACAGCGCATATGTTATTTGCAGCTTGTGTGACATTTTTGCTGTTTCGATAAAAGAAAAGCATTAAATGCCTATAATGCACGTCATTTTCCACCATATTCTAAGGCGTACAAAGCTGATAAAAATTAACGAATCATAACCAAATTTTTCCCCAAATACGACTGAAGCCATCTCTTTTAGAATATGTACACATGTAATTTGTTTTCGATAATTGTGATATATTCAGTCAGGTCTGTCGCGAAAATCAGCACGAACTTTCCGGACAACCAATACGGACAACCCGCAGAAAACCGGCGTCTGAGTGGTAGCTTAGCTACCGCGCTTCGTACGGTGAGCGGTCTGATTTCCAGAGGCCCAAAACCCTCCCCGTCCCACTCCCCCCTCTCTCTCCGATTCCTACTCCCCTCCACTCCTACTCTCATAATTTCACTTTCCTTTAAGGTCGGCTACGCTTCCGCACTGCTTATGGCGTTGCGGATGTCTATGGGCGGCGTTCGTTGCTTTCCATCAGGTGACAAACCTGCTCGTTTGCCTTCCTATGTCATAAAAAAATACTAATCGAAATAAACAAATTAATATTCAATCGTGTATTATTTGCAAATCGGTAAGTAATTAGCAAGCTTTGTTTGCCGACGGCGTTTAATTTGACCCATTCGACCTAACAGAACGGCAAAACCAACCGCTGATATACCCGCACGCTACGATTTCCAATAGTTATTTTTAATGTGTGCAAAGTGCTGCGGTTTGCTTTTAATTTGGAAGAGTAAGTTGAAGTGTTAGAAGATGATTAATGGAGTCGTGCATTACTTTGCTGAAATCCATTCCTATGTGGTCAGTTAGAATTTTCTGAAGGCCTCCCCATTTCCGGAGGAACGGACGTTAGCCCACCACGCTTGTCCAATGCTGATTGGTGGGGTTACCAGTCTCGAAATCTGTAGACCATTTTCATACATGAAGGTTTAAACCTACTAACTCATTATGTGGACAGTCAGAATTTTTACTTAGCTAAGATCCGCAACAAGCAAGCAAAATAGAAAAATAATAATATGCTCTCTCTCGCCCCACTGTTCATGCAGCAACTCAAAGAGGTGGCCACCACCACGGTCCTAGATGCCGCTGTTCCCAGTGTTTTTTGGGCGTCCTTTAACCGCTTCGCGACTTCGCGACTTCGCGTCGTCGAGATGTGGCTGAACGTATTTCTACGTTTGATCTGTCGCTAGCTTTTCCCTCTCGCGAAAGCCAGGCGGTGACAGGAGGATGTCGCGTGGTGGACGAGCACGGAGGGGAGCAAGGTTTTGTAGGTGTGAGTGTGATCCATTGTCGACTCGGTCAAGAAAGAAAGAACGGAAGACTTTTCGGTTGTCGTCCGTAGAGTTTACTATACCTGAAGATGCCTCGTGTTGTGGCAAAACACGTGTCGTTTACAAGGTGGAAAAGTGGTGTGTTTGGTGTTGTGTGTAGTGGTTGGTAGGTGGAGAATTGATGGCCGATTTTCGGTAAGTTTTTGGTTTAAGTTCCAAATAAATTAACTTCATCCAACATAAAAAACACACATTATTAATCTTCTGTATTGTTTTTGCTTGTCGCGGATCTTAGCTAAGTAAAGCTTTTGACTATCCACTTATGTACGGTTTGAATTTAAAGTTTTGTTGAATGTAAAGTTTTTTAGTTCAGTTGAGTTTTAAAGTTACACTTTTGGTTTTAATATCAAAATATTTAAATAATTTAATATAAAACGAGGCGATCCATTGAATGCAATCTGACGCATATCTGATAATATTCCGTCTGAGAAGATTGATTAAATCTGATCAGCGAAGGATGCCGGGGGAAAACTTACAAAGTTTCCCATTGTATCTTGAAACTAAATTGAAATTCCTTACCTGAGGTTTTATTAAATTTCTCAAATATTTGTTACTTTTATACAGCTTTGGAGCTTCGTCTTTGCATTTTTATACTTAATTTCTATTTTAAAATATTTAATAAGTGCATTGTTCTCTTCTGTGGGCCATTAATCATATTTTTTGTGAAATATTTTGAAGAAAATGAAATATATTAAAGGTACTTAAAAGTAATAAAATCACTCCATAATATAATAGGTTCAGATAATATACTACTGAGTTAACAAAAAATACGTACATTTAGGGGCCATCCATAAATTACTTCAGACGTTAAAGGAACATACCTTCTGACGTAATCACATTTGACGTAATTTATGGATGTAATAATCAAGTGATCAAGGGGAAGAGTCATATGCTTCGTGACGTCATAACTATAATTGTTCGGATTTCAACGAAAATCTTTAAAACATTACCGATTGTACTAATTTTTTTAAAACAATCGAAAAAAAGCGAAAACTCAGTATATAACACAGATGTAAAAAAAGTTATATTAAAGTTAAAAAATATTCAGATCAGAAAAAAATACTGCGTTGGATAACGTGAATTAAAACAATTGAACACAAAATTATTTAAAAAAAAGGACTATATGAATGGCTAATAGATTGCAATATTTATAATAAATACTAAGAACTTTTTTGCTTTTAAAGATCGATCGAATGTATGTAATAGATAAATCAATTATAATTTCAGTGACAATATAATAGTTATGTATTTAGATTTCTATGTATGTAATAATTAATGAAATTTGTACGCCGTCGTGTAAAAAATTTTGTACAGCGTTGAAACTGACTGTTTTCGAGTGATCAGATACAATTTATTTCAGAAATCTTAATGGTTTTATTTAGCTCCGGTGGTAAGTTTTCCTTATGCGGTTTACTAAATTTTCGCTATTTTGCGTCCATGTATAAATAAATTCGGAAGCACTGTTTTAATTTAATAATTTCTAAATGTAAAATTGCAAAATGTGTGACACCACCACGTCACACAAATGTGACGTGTGACAATGTCCAGGGGTGTCGAAACATCATGAAACCCGTGTGATGTAATTTATGGATGGTAAACAGCTCTTGTAATATTCATATGGATGCACCATATACATATATATGTACGTAGGTACTTAGTAATTCAATTTCCGTGGAGCGCGTTCCACAAACAGCGATATTTTGTATTATCCGGTAGAGAAGTAATAGTAAACATCAATTCGTTTGTACGGTCAGCAAAAAAAATTTTCTTAATATTTTTTATCATTTTTTAAGTGTCTTTATAGAAATATTTTCAAGTAAAAACATCGAAAAGTAATAGTGAACATAATTCAGTTTATACGGTCAGCAAAAGATGTCATATCTTAATATTTCTTATCACTTTTTTAAGTGTCTTTGTAGAAATATTTTCAAGTAAAAAGATATCGAGTAGTAATAGTGAACATGATTCCGTTTGTACGGTCAGCAAAAGATGTAATACCTAAATATTTCTTATCACTTTTTAAAGTGCCTTTGTAGAAATATTTTCAAGTAAAACATATCGAGTAGTAATAGTAAACATAATATTGTTTGTATGGTCAGCAAAAAATGTCATCTAAATATTTTTTATAAGTATATAGACATTGTCAACTAACAACATAATCTATCAACATAAAGGGGCCTCCAAATGTCTACAAGATCCCTTGAACAAATCCTGAATAAAGCTTTAAAAATATGATTAGTACCCACCCAAGACAGATTATAATTGGAGGTAGATGCAAATAAGTAATTTGTACCAGTTAAATTTACTGCTAATGTCTATTCAATCTTCGTTTAGTTCCAGTTTTTTTCCTCCTTTCCTACTTTGTATTTTCCTTCTCGGTCCTTTGCTAAAGGTCACAATTATACATAGTAATAAAACAGGCAAGTAAATTATCTTATAAATAATTAAAAATATTAACTTGATTTAAACGGTTATACAAACAAATCAACTTAAAGTCCTCTTTCAGCCTCAGGGTCTCTTTCAGCTTTATTGCCCCGGACCTCTGACTGGCTAAATCCGTCACTGCACGGTAATAACAATAATAATAATATAGCTTTTTATTCATAATAGTGCCATAGATAAAATAAAATAAAATAAAGTTGTCTCTTCCTACCCCTACGGAAAACAGGCGTGAGAATATCTATGTATGTCAGCACTGATATTTTTTTGATATCGTCCTCCCATCTACAACGCTGTCTTCCTAGTTTTCTTCTATCTTATCTTAGTATTGTGGATATATATGGGCAGGGCTGGTGGTTTACCATCAAGTTGCCCGCTTGCTCATTATCCTGTCAATCTATAAAAAATGTACGACCGATTGGCTCAGTGGCGGGTCGCTCCACCCGCGGAGAAAATGGTCGCAGGTTCGATCCCGGCATCGAAATAAATATATGTATGGATTTATAAATATTTATTCCGAGTCTGGTAACCCCCCCAATCCGCATTTTCTTTCTTCTCTACCTTTTCCCTTCCTCTCCACCAATCCACGGTCTGCCGTGCTAATGGATGCGTGGCTGGGGGCGAGCTTAGTCGCAAGAGTTCCGACCGTCCCGGGATCGGGCTCTCCCGGGTACTATGGTGCTTTACCTCAGAACGCGGGGCTCTGTTGGGGCTGACCTCCATTCTCCCTTGCGGCTCGTGGGATTCACTAAGATGAATTTTAATATACCTAATTTGTTGAAAGATGACGGCGACGTGGTTCGCCACCCGTCACGTCCTGATTCCCACGAGGGCGAGAAGCGACTAATGGAGAGCCGTTTCGCTGCGACGAATGTGAGAGGAAGAATGGATGAGGGTAGAGCAGGCGGGGAGGGTGTGCTGGGATCGTAGCGGATAGAGCTGTGTTGTCTCTGCCAACCCCTGCGGGGGATAGCCGTGAATATATAAAAACAATGTATTTATATAGATTCTTTATTCACCTTAGAGTTTGTGCGTTAGTGAGGTCTTTAAAAATAATCATTAAATATTTACAACTCTCAAAGTTTAGCACCAATAAACCTGAATTGCGAACACCTTATTCAACGTCACGTGAGGTCGTAACTCCATTTTTCTGTCGTAAAGTTTCGAGACATTTTTATGCGTCTTGACTTGAAAATTTCTTTGTATGAACGTAAAAAGTGATGATCGCAAGTAGGGCTATTAAGTTACATTTTATTCCTTTATGGGTAAGGAAGGCATACGAGCAAGCTTATCTCCTGGTGGAGACGATTTTTGAGAAATAAAAAGACTTCTTTAAGGTTTCAATGTTTCGTATCGATTCGGAAATATCGCTAAACAAGTATTGTTAAAATAATTAAAATACTTATATATATATAATATATAATACACACACACACACACACATACACGAACACACATCTATGTTTAATAATTTATTATCTTACTTAATCCCATAGACATTCACAGCGCCATAGACAGTGCGGAAGCGTTGCCGACCATTAAGAACAGTTTCATTATGGAGAAGGGAGTGGAAGTAGTGGGGGGGGGGGGTGTTGGGCCTCCGGAACTCAGCCGCTCATCGTACGAAGCGCGGTAGCTAAGCTACCACTCAGACGCCGGTTTTCTGCGGGAGTGTAGTACTCCCCCGGGCGATCGGCCCATTCGTGCTTCAGACAAATATTATGTCATTCTTCACAAAGCATTCGTCTGCATCGTGGCTCTACCACTAGAAAATATTTCTGTTATAACACTTATGTATTATTTACGAAGGGAAGAGCCTACTTTCCCACAACACAGGGTATCCTAGTGTGGGATCTAGTGTCCTGTAACATATGTAAACATTTTGAAAATAAAGATATTATTATTATTTAATATATTACCAATGATCGTCTTCTTCTATAATATTATATCCCGTTCGTCTTATTTCAGAAAGATTTATGATATGAGATTTATGATTTATAAAAATGTATTTTGATTTTGATTCTTTTTAATTTATTTATCATTTAAAATTTATATACATTGAAATTATTTATTATGATTGGAATTTAAATTTAATGATTATTAATAGTAATATTTTATTTTTTAATAGCATGCACATATTATGTAATAATTAATCATATGATAAATTTGTTTAATATATTATTCATTATGGAAATAAAGAGCCTATAATAATAATAATAATAATATATTTAAATTCGAAATTCAATAAGCAGCCATATTGTGCACGGCTAGGATCGTGAGAAGGTTCCTTTCCTTGGATGCATAATCCTTCGTGTGCTTGGTTTATCCCACCACGAAGGATTAATAACCCTAGTAGTAATATTATTTTTATAGAGATTTTTTTTATATTAATAATATTGTTATTCTCTGTGAAATCGTATAATTGTGTAATTTATCGATATAACACCCAATTAGATTTTCAATGCGCGTTAAATTATGCGAGAGAGGTCTTCGAAAACAATTCTCGGAGCGATTTACGCGTTGCGGTCTCCTAGCGAAATTGATTTTACCGGCGCTCCGTGTTTTAATAAAAATGGATTACACAGTTTAAATTATGATATAATAAAAGTGTGGAACAATAATTCTTTTCCTCGTCTTCACTTCTGGTGCAGTGGTCGTGGTCATGGATCGTCTAAGGCGATAGTGGCTTCACGAGACTAATCCATGTTTTTCTATCTATGACACTGCGAGTACTGTCGCTGATGGAATATTTAGTAGATGCTTTCATAGTCTGTCCATGTTGTGGACATTTTTTTATGGGATAGGAAGGCGAACGAGCAATCGTGTCACCTGATGGGAAGCAATCAACGCAGCCCATTATCTTCCGCAGCGCTAAAGGCAGTAAGAAAGCGTTGGCAACCTTTAAGGAAAGGGTCATTACGGGAGTGGGAATGGGAGGGGGAGGGGGAGGGGTAGAGGGACGGGGAGGGGGTGTTGGGCCTCCGGAACTCAGCCGCTTACTATACGAAGCGCTAGGTAATCGGGCGAGCCGGCCCATTCATGCTACAGACAAGTAGTATGTTCTTCTTGATAAAGTATTCATCTGCAGCGTGGCTCTCTACCACTATTAGATTGTGGACATTGTACATGTGAATATTAAGTTTTCATAGTCTTTCAATCGACCGCGATTATCGTGGATCGTAGCCAACTAATATTCTGACCGTCCACATGATAATCGATTTCCGCAAAGTAACGCCTGACTCCATTGACTATCTTAAATGCGTGAATTTTATATACCACTAAATGAACTCAGTGAACTAGGTTTCACCTACAATTTATTTAACTCAAATTAACGAAAATGATATGTCTTAGTATGCTAGTACTTAGATATACAATACTTTTCAAAATGTGATATTCAAATTATTGAATTTTAAATATATATTATTATTTGAATTAGTTTTGAATAACAAACAACAACGTCATATATCGAAAGTAATAAAAAGAAAGTGTATATATATATATATATATATATATATATATATATATATATATATATATATATATATATATATATATATATATATTACTACGTAATATATAGTAAACCTAATGGGAAACCATATGTAGCGGAAAACGTAATATGCTCCCACAAGCGTTAAACTATCCATAAACTTGTCTGGCAGCGAATGGAGAAATGAGCGGATGCAGTGCATGTTCTACCTTCCAACATATTGGAGATAACTTTGTATGTTTATACTTTGTGTTGCTTTTTTATTTTTATTTAAACGTATTTGTTGCCAGTGTCATTATATGTCGCCCTGGTAAGAGCAAAGTCCAAAAAATATTTTATGTTCTATTTTTAACTGACAGATTTTGAAACGTCTCACCGCAAGTATATTTTAAGGGACTATCTAAATATATACTGCAACTTATTTTCTCATTGTTACTGAGAGATGTTCTCAAACATTTGTATCAAATAGAAACAATGCAAGCGCGCCACGAAAGAAATCAACACCGCACCTAGACATCAGCAACGCCATAGGCATTGCAGAGGTGTTACTAGCTTTTGACATATGTGATTATCAAGCCTGCGTAAATCCTCTGCTGGGTAAAGGTACCACCAAAATGCACCACTTATAACGATACTGGACAGTCAAAAGTTTTACTTAGCTAAGATCCGCGACAAGCAAAACAATAACAGAAAATTAATAATGTGTGTTTTTTCCGTTTGTTTTAGTGGATTTATTTGGAACTTAAACCAAAAACTTACCGAATATCGGCCATCAACTCTCCACCCACTAACCACTATACACAACACCAAACACACATTATCAACTTTCCTTTCCATCCTATTGTTTTGCTTGTCGCGGATCTTAGCTAAGTAAAACTTTTGACTGTCCATATAGTGATGGATTTCCGCAAAGTAACGCCTGACTCCATTAATAATATAACGATAATTTTAATTACTTATAAACGTTTATCAGGATTGAAACCACTGTCAGAGTTAAATACCTAAGATTATTAATGGAGTCAGGCGTTACTTTGCGGAAATCCATCACTATATGGACAGTCAAAAGTTTTACTTAGCTAAGATCCGCGACAAGCAAAACAATAACAGAAATATAATAATGTGTATTTTTCTGTTGGATTAAGTGGATTTATATGGAACTTAAACCAAAAAACTTACCGAAAATCGGCCATCAATTCTCCACCCACCAACCACTATACACAACACCAAACACACACTACCACTTTTCCATCTTGTAAACGACACGTGTTTCGCCCCAATACGAGGCAACCTCAGGTATAGCAGACTCTACGGAAGACAACTGAAAAGTGTGACTTTTCGGTTGTCTTCCGAAAAAATAATTTCAATGTATATATATACATTTTAATTTTAATAAATTAAAAAGAAACAAAATTAAAAGAATCTAAATTAATTTTTATAAATCTTAAATCTTTCTGAAATAAGACGAACGGGATATAATATTATAGAAGAAGACGATCATTGGTATTATATTAAATAATAATAATATCTTTATTTTCAAAACGTTTACATATGTTACAGGACACTAGATCCCACACTAGGATACCCTGTGTTGTGGGAAACTAGGCTCTTCCCTTCTTAAATAATACATAAGTGTTATAACAGAAATATTTTCTCGTAGTAGAGCCACGCTGCAGACGAATGCTTTGTCAAGAATGGCATATTGTTTGTCCGTAGCATGAATGGGTCGCTCGTCCGGGGAAGTACCACACTCCCGCAGAAAACCGGCGTCTGAGTGTTAGCTTAGCTATCGCGCTTCATTTGGTGAGCGTCTAAGTTTCGGAGGCCCAACACCCTCCCCCTATCACTCCCACACCTTTTCCCATAATTACACTTTCGTTAAAAGTCGGCAACGCTTCCGCATTGTCTATGGCGCTGTGGATGTCTATAGGCGGCGTTGATTGCTTTACATTAGGTGACAAGCCTGCTCGTTTGCCTTCTTATCCCATAAAAAAAATCGAAAACACTATTACTATTATATTACATTTAAGTATGTTTTTAAAACTATTTAGTATAACCAATGTAACTCCTGTTGATGGTCCATTAATAAATAAATAACCACCTCATTTAAGCAGAAGAAAAATTCCCGTAACGTAAATTACAAACAAACTAGCGCTCTGGAAATCAAATAGCGCTGGCGATACTGGGTGTCTACGTCATCACTGGTTGTTCCCCGCCACTGCACAGCTGCGTTTCGTGATAACTTTAAACACACCTCAACTAAGTGTTGGAACAAGTTGCCACCACTTAAGTGCATACTGTTTTTTTTAATTTATTGATACTAAGTTTTGCGTCAGAAGGAGACGAAGCTTTTTACTAAAAAATAATTGCTCTCTAAGTTGTCTAAAGTTTCGAAAATACCTCTACAGGCTTCATAGATGTTTTTTTAAAGGAAGGGCCCATTAAAAGTTAGTAGTCAACGCTGTCAACTTTTATTAAAAAGTTTATATTTCCTCCACATAGACCTTCGCGAAGGTTCGCGAACCTTTCAACTTCAGAACATATTATGTTGATTTCCAATTATTTACTTCTTTGACATAGGACCTTTAAACTCATCCATGGTACGTCAATTTTTTATGGGATAGGAATACAAATGAGCACAAAAATGGTTTCATCCCTATCATCTGGATGAATACTGTAGCGTATCAGCCGTACTGCGGCGACGCACGGGATTGTTAGGGGATTTTATCTTCTATATAATTCAACTCTTCCAATTGAAATTAATTTATTTACTATTGTATCACTGTACATTCTATATTACTTATATATACCTTATTCACACTTCATAAATATTATTTACTTGTGCAAGGAAAGGTGATTTTATATCCGAGTGGTCAGTCGATCTAATCTTCTTGTTTTTTTAAAACAATTTATTTTTTTGATTTTAAATTTTAAAATTATGAATGTAAAAATAAATTATATAGTATAAAAAGTTTTAATACGTTAGTGAAACATTTATTAATGTATCAATATTACGGTGCGTGTTTGATGGAATTTCTTTTCACCCACCACCACCCTGTGGGACCAGCTACCTTCAGTACCACATACCTTAAAGGCTGACGACGCTTCCCATCAGGCGACATGCTTGCTCGTTTGCCGTTCTATCCCATTAAAAATATATATACCATTTCTCATCATCTCTCACTTTTGACCCAAATCCAATAACACTTGATCTCAAGTATGTAAGAAAATATTATATCTCAAACGAAACCCAAACTGTCGCGAGCAATGATATATTTGCGAAATCGTATGGGTCAAATGATTTTCGCATATAAATATATGTGAAAAATAACAAGATTGAATTATGAGCGATTCATTCACTTAAAACCTCGATCCTCTTCAGTTGTTTTTTGTTAAAAATTTTATAAATTAATATTGTGATAAATTGATAGTGGTATAGCCATGCTGCAGACGAAAACTTTGTCAAAAATAGCATAATATTTGTGTGTAGCATGAATGGGCCGACTTCGCCCGGGGAAAAACCACACTTCCGCAGAAAACCAGCGTCTGAGTGGTAGCTTAGCTACCGCGCTTCGTACGGTGAGCGGCTGAGTTCCTGATGCCCAACTTATCATAGACACTGCAGACATTTTCGTACTTGTTTTTTTATGTATAATTTTTTTTAAAAATGTATAAACCAAAGCATATAATAATCGTTTTGTTCTTACGGTTTCTACATGATTCATGTTACGCCCTATAGTTTAACAAGAGAGCATTGTTTGCAAATATTAGTTTGTGTACTAAATGATGGATAATCAAACCTGTCAATTTACTGTGCATACCAATAACTCATCTTGTGAGATAGTTGACATTCACGTAATATCTTTCCTGTCTTTTTCTGGGAATAGTATAGGGCCGTCACATTTCTCCACGTAAGTCTATATCCAGTAGTAGACTGCTATAGGTTGTTGATTGATTGATTGAATCTCATGCGGTATTTTTGCATTTAATCTAAGGGCGTAGGTCGGTAGTTGGCACAAAACACTTACACTTACACTAACCACAATACACATACAATTTGAGCACACACACCCACACCACATCACGATAGTATACGGAAAAATTTAAGTTTGTGTATCAAGCAATCAATTAACAGTCCGCGGCAGTCAACTGCTGGACAAACTCCTCCCCCAAGAAGCGCCACCTAACCCGATCTTCACCTTCACGCATCCAGTTTCTGCCAGCCGCCCTGTGCAGATCATCGCACCATCTAGCCGAGGGCGGCCCACACTACACGTTTGCCTTGACGCGGTCTTCACTCTAGCACTCGTCTGCTCCAACGATTGTCGGATCTCCGACAAACGTGACCAGCGCGTTGCCACTTTAGTTTGCTAGTTAGAATGACTATGTCGGTGACATTAGTTCTCAGTCGGACTTGTTCATTCCGAATCATTTCTACTAGAAAAACTCCGAGGATAGCTCTCTCCATAGCTCTCTGAGGGATTCTGAGCTTGTGAAACAGACGGACTGTCAGCGTCTACGTTTCGGTGCCATAAGAGAGTAGAGGTAGGATACACTGGTCGAAGACAAGAAGTCTGTATATGTCGTATAATAATGTAAAAAAATAATAATAATGTAATGTACAATAAAAAAAATTCATAAAAATCCGTATCATATTCAATTCCCAACGTCTTTTACCCATTGACTACGAGATATCTCGTATTAAGGGTGTGTATCAAAACTGCCAGCTACGAGATATCTCGTAGTGTTTTGTTTTTTTCAAAAAAAATACTGTAAATGCTATTACAGTATCAGTAACTTTATATAATTATATTTTGTAAAGTTTCATGTATTCTTCAAAATAAAACCTTGGTACCCAGGGCAAGACGCTCTAAATATGTCTGGCAGTCAATGGGTTAAACTGTGTCGTACATTTGTTCAAGTTGATACATTTAATCGAGTCTTCTAAACTTCGACAGTACTTAGAATTTAAACGTTAGATGTCTTGAAAGCGCGTCTTAAATAACATACTATTAGGGGGCGGGATTTTGTTTCGTGGGTACATTTAAACGTTCTTGTTTAAATGAATTAGAATTGGTAATTTCATTTGAAACTCATTAAGAAGGCTGGAGATATGCAAAATATTTTTTTATACTTAATTAAACGACGTGGTTCGCCACCCGTCATGTCCTGGTTCCCACGAGGGTGAGAAGTGACGGACAGGACAGCCGTTTCGCCACGATGAATGTGAGAAGAAGATGGGTAAAGAATGGATGAGTGTGAAGGAGCAAAGTAGGTGCGTCGGGATTGTAGCGGGTGGAGATTCGCGGTCTCTGCCTAACTCTACATGGAGACAGGCGTGACTATATGTATTAAATGTATATGTTAGTTTAATGAGAGAAATTTATTATATTATAGAGAGTTAAAAATATTAAATTATAATGTAATAAGGCAGGGGATGGTCATATATCACGACACAAGCATAATAAATAAAATTTAAATAAAAATCATTTATTTCAACATTCACAGGTCATATTTTGTTAGTAGACACACAAACACACACAAATCTAATGTTAGTAATCCTACCTTACCTAAGACAAGTTTGATTTGTCAGCATATGCACCATTTGACAATGGTTCAGGTATTGATAATCAAACCTGTCGGCTAATGCCATTAGAATCCCGTTGGGATTGTCCCAAGCCCGGCGCATTAGGGATGTACACCGTTTGCGCGTTATTGTACAAAAGCAATCTACATGCGCTTCAGCGAACACACCCGACGCCTTGTGGCAACGAAACCAGCATCCTGGATGGATTATCGTACTGCACACACAGAGCGCTGTACTGTTTTTTCGTGTAACCCACCCACAGGCTGCTCGTGTATAAAGAAATACAATAAGCTCTAAAGAAGATTAGCTTCAAAGGGATAGAATACTGAACGAACCTCAGTGCGTCCATATTCGCTCTAGCAGGCAACGCACTGCGCTCTCTCTCTCTCTCTCTCTCTCTCTTTCTATAACAACATCATCTTTCAGCTCAAAGAATACCATATGACCATGATAGGTGTATAATACAAGCAACCAAACGGAATTTATCAATAGGAAAAAGAGTGGAAGGTAAGCCAAATGAACGGTAAGCTGATGATTATATTTGAAGAAGCAGTACATACGGTTAACTCTGGGTACAAAAACAGATTGGAAGGAGACGGTAGCCTTCGTCCAAAGAGAAGTCTATATCCTAAAAGAAGAAACAAATGTAAGAAATGTACAGAATAAGTATCTATACTAACAATTTATAACAAATAATAACAATTTTTTGTAAAGAGGTTATAGAAAAAACGTCTTAAAATTTGAGTCAGAATTTAATATGTGAAATAAACTGAGATAAATAGATATATATGGTCCTTAGGGGTGAGATTTGGCCACCTGGGTACTGTGGCGTGCCAGCCGTACAACTACAGCGACACACGGGATCTTTAGGGGGTTTTATCTCGGATAAAATGCAAGTCTTCCTAGTCAAATGAATTTATTTTTCTATTATTAATGGAGTCAGGCGTTACTTTGCGGAAATACATCACTATATGGACAGTCAAAAGCTCTACTTAGCTAAAATCCGCGACAAGCAAAACAATAACAGAAAATTAACAATGTGTGTTTTTCTTTTGGGTTAAGTGGATTTATTTGGAACTTAAACCAAAAACTTACCGAAAATCGGCCATCAATTCTCCACCCACCAACCACTACATACAACACCAAACACACATTATCACTTTTCGGTTGTCTTCCGTAGAGTCTACTATACCTCAAAAGTTACATTTTATATTCAATCTCAATTGCTTGTACCGGAATGGTGACATGTTTATTTAAAGACGTCAGTCGAACTAACATTATAATTTTTATAAAACAATTTATTTCTTTTTATTTTAAAATTACGAGTAAAAAGAAGTAGTATAATATAATAAAAAAATTATTATATTCAAATAAAACAGTTTTAATTAAACGCTTTCTAGCAGTGTGAGGCGAGACGCCATTTTGTTTAAACCATGTGCGTGAGATGAAGGCAGGATGTTCTCTCAATATTAGCAGAAAATAATCAATAAGCATGCCTTTACTGACTATTTGAGCTACAACCTTATTCTTCCACTGGGACACTCTGCATATTTATGATTACCAACAAAATGACATTATGTAATTTGGATTAAAGCCACTCCCTCAATCACCAAGGAATGAGCTCAAGTGATGGCAGATTTATGCAATTACCGCCCAGATGACGTCGCCGGTGAAGGCGATGCAATTAGAGCGTCCGACGGAACGTGTAAATCAACATTTGGAACTCCACACCCAGAGACGGGATAATTGTTCCAATTACGTATGGAATACTTCGAAATAGATCAAAGTGCTGTTTTACATGTTCTTTTCTTCTCTAACAAATTAATAAATTGTTTCAGCCATATCCTCCGTCTACTAAGGTCTTAAAGTTTCATCTCGATGAACTTTTTTCTGTGGGGGTGCGATCTGACCACGTTGGTTCTTGCTGAAAACCAGTGCCAGGTGCTCCAATGGAACGCCTAGCATATGCTGAGTAAGAACCATTTTATGACACTTGTTAGATTAAAATTATTTTTTTTTGTTTTGTTTAGTTATTTGTATATTATAATATTATTAACTTTTTAATTTTAGTTATTGTAAAAAAAGGTGTAAAAAGGTGTATTGCGTTGTATTGTGTAAAGGTTGTAAAAAAAGTACTTGTTCATTCATACTTATATAATAATGAAATACAATAATATTAAACAGATAAAATAAAATAAAATAGAAGGATAACAATTATCTCGTGATCTATTGCCTGCTTAAGATATCCCGGAGCACTTGCTTTAAAATATTAAAAGAATATTACTTAAATCAATTTCCTATTCTATACAGCGATATTAATATACACATATTTACATCATAAATATTATATTCCGCATATTCCGTAATGTAATTTATTTGACTGTTTTCCTGTTAGTAATATTGTAATAATTTAAATCCATTTTTTCTTACAATGTTATTCACATTGAAGAACCAATATCAGATACAATTTTTACTTTTTAAACTCTGAATAACCACTTTTTTGCTTTTCCACAAAAATTGTTTCATGACTTGAACCTTAATAATTTTATTATTTGCATGAGAAGTTTATATTACGGATACCTTTGTGTATAGACTATTAAAAGTTTCTTAACAATTTTTTTTTATTTTAAGTAATATAAAATTTAGTTTTATTTTATATATATTTATGCCGAATTACACAACCGCATAATTTTCCGTTACTTGCGGGGCTCTGCTTGGGTTGACCTCCATCCTCCCTTGCGGCTCGTGGGACTAGTGAATCCAACGAGCCACAAGTCATAGTGATGACGAAATTTAATAGAACTAATTTCTTAAAAATGACGCCGTGATTCACCACCAGTCACGTCCTGAATTCTACGAGGTCGAGAAACGACTAACGGAGAGCCGTTTCGCTACCATGAATGTAAGAAGAAGGCGGATGAGTGCGGAGAAAGCAAGGAAGAAGTGCCGGGATCGTAGTGGATGGAAATCTGTGGTGTGTGGGTCTGCCTACGCCTACGGGAGACAGGCGTGGCAAGAGCTTTCAAATCGTAATAAATTATGCCCTCAAAAAGTAACATTTATTAAAATCAAAGAAAGATAGATAGACGTACAATTTTTCTTCGCTACTATCTATGGTAGAAAATTCCCCGAAAAAATGATCCCCGGCAAATGGGCTATAAAAATTGCCCTCGTGTACATTCGTGTTTTAAATTATGGTTCGTACGTGAGATAGTGCTAGATGACACATGGAACAGACCCATTTCCTTCTGTGGAGTGTATTTAGGCTATTTATTATTGTATATAACAATTTATACAGCTATTATTAAGACTCTATAATATTATTAGAATATTATTTAAGTTATTAGGACTGATTAATGAAGCCAGTGTCATTTTGCGGAAATTCAGTAATGTGAACAGTTAGAACTTTTACTTAGCTAAGATCCGCGACAAGCAAACAAAACAGAAAAATAATAATGTGTGTTTTCTTCTGGAAGAAGTGGATTTATGAGCAACTTAGTCTAATCTTAAGGAGAAAAACGGCCGTCACCAACTCTTCACCTCCCAAGCACTATTAACAACACCAAACACACAATACCACTTAATTAAAGGATAGATAATAAAAACATTAAAATAAGACATACATTAGACTACTTATTTATTCTCATAGTATAATAAATTTCCAACTTACTCAAAGATTGACCGGTAGATAATGTATTCTAACATTAATTCCTATATTTGTATAAATTATGTAAATCCTTTATAGGCAGTTACATATGTAAGTAGTTTTTGTAATATTGTCTAAGTTCGTAGTGGGTTTTGTTATAAATAAATAAATAGAAAATTTGATTATGTTGTTCTACAGCCCATACATGTCCCACTGCTGAGACATTCTTGGAGGAACGGACGTTAAACCCACCACGCTTGTCCCATGCGGATTGGCGGGGTTACCAGACTCGGAATAAATATTTGTAAACCATACATATTTTTATTCCGTTGCGGGGAGCGAACTCGCGACCACTGACTCCGCGGGTGGAAGGCCCCGCCACTGGGCTAATTGGTGGTCCATAGAAAACGAAAAATATGTTTATAAAATAATTCAATTTAAAATCGCAAATCTAGATTTCAAATGCGAAATACGTAGAAAATAACATTTCTCAGTTAAGTTTATAAAAGCAAAAGCTAGTGGTTTATTTCCTTGACTAGAAATACGACTGAGAACAGTTCTAAGAGGAGATATTTTAGAATATTCACACAAAAGAAACTTGCGAATTGAAATTGTGAATTGTTAAATATTTTCATTTTAATTTTTATTTTAATTTTGTTTAATAGAAACTGTACACTTTGTTAAATAGAAACTATTTGGTGAAACTCTTATGTTTTATTTAATTGTTTTACATATTAAGGACCATCTATAAATTACGTCACACGCATTTCATGATTTTGGAGTCCCTCTTATTAGTCACACGTGGAGTTTTAAATTTAAAGTTTTAACACTTAAAATTTATTCATGGGGATGCCAAAAAGGTTAAATTTACCGCTCACAACCGCTCACTGGAGGAAGCACGGTAGCCAAGCTACCACTCAGAACCCGGTTTTCTACGGAAGTGTGGTACTTTCCTGTGTAAGCCGGCCCATTCATGCTACAGACAAATAATATGCCATTCTTGACAAAGTATTCGTCTGCAGCGTGGCTCTACCATAACGACGTTTATGAGCGAGATGGTGGCTTACCGTCGGGTGACCAGCTTGCTCGTTTGCCTTTTGATTCCATAAAAGAATGTCCACAATACATATTGAGCTTTTAACGTTCTAGAAATTTTCATAATTCTTGATTGTAGATCCACCGTTTGATTCGAGTCACTGAACTGAAATGCTATTAATAACTGGGTGTACTATTTACGGCACTAGATTGACGAATGATCTTACAAAAATTATACATGACGTTGGTCAAAGGCGGACTGTTATTCGGATTTATTCTATTCTGTTCATTAGTTCGGATAAATTACAATAATCAAATGAATACTATTATAGAATCCAAGGTATGATTTATATTGAAAACAAATTGCTATTTTAGGTTAATGTTGTGTAAAATACGTTTTTATTACGTATTTAGTGTCTAGGTGCTTATATGTTTTGGGCATATAGAGAGGATGGATGAAAGAAGACTAATAAAAGAAGTTTACGTTGCGGATGTGGATGGAAGGGATAGGGAAAGACCAAGGAGGAAATTTTTTTTACAGCCCATATATGTCCCACTGCTAAGCACGGGCTTTTCCATTTCTGGAGGAACGGACGTTAACCCACCACGCTTGTCTAATGCAGATTGGTGGAGTTACCAGAATCGGAGTGAATATTTGTTATAATATAATAAACATTTTATATATTCTATTTTTTTATATATATTCACGCCTGTCCCCCGCAGGGGTTGGCAGAGACCACAGAGCTCCATCCGCTGCCATTCATCGAAGCGAGACGGCTCGTCATTGGTCGCTTTTCGCCCTCGTGAGAATCAGGACGTGACGGGTGGCGAACCACATCGCCGTCATTTTTCGACAAATTAGGTATATTAAATTCGTCTTTTAGTGAATCCCACGAGCCGCAAGGGAGGATGGAGATCAGCTCCAGCAGAGCCCTGCATGCTGAGGTAAGGCACCAAAGTACCCGGGGGAGGCCGATCCCGGGACGGTCGGCACGCTTGCGACTAAGCTCGCCCTTAGCCATACATCCTTTGGCACGGCAGAGCGTGGATTGGCGGAGAGGAAGGGAAAGGATAGAGAAGAAAGTAAGGGGCAGGAAAGAAAAATGTGGATTGGGGGGGTTACCAGACTCGGAATAAACATTTAAAAATCCCTATAAATATTTATTCCGATGCGGGAATCGAACCCGCGACCATTGACTCCGCGGACGCAGGGCCCCGCCACTGAAACAATTGGTCAACTTTAAAGGAGGATATACGTTGACCAAATTGCTGAAGTTCTCAAGGAAGGCCATGTCAAAAGTACCCTTAAACGGCGAGCTCGTATGAAGAGAAGGATGAGTGTGGATTAAACAAAACAAGTGTGCCGAGATAGTAGCATATGGATATCTTTGGTCTCCGCCTATCACTCGGCAATTTGGTATGTTTTCCTTGGTATTCCCCTACCGACCCTTCCATCCACATCCGCAACGTAAATTTCTTTCGCAAGTCGTCTTTCATGAGACGATCTAAGCATCCCTTTCTCAACTTTTGTCACGACATCTTTTATTCCTTCTCTTTTATGTTTTGAAATTTATATAATTAGTTATAATTTTTCCCTAGTACCAGCTGCATCAACTCCAACGCGATTTTATCGGTTTCGCCCGAACACATTTAGTTGTATATCGTGTGCAAAAGAGATTAATTTTTTTTATATATATTCACGCGTATCCCCCGCAGGGGTTTGCAGAGACAACAGAGTTTCATCCGCTATCATTCATCGCAGCGAAACGGTTCTCTATTGGTCGCTTCTCACCCTCGTGACAATCAGGACGTGACGGGTGGCGAACCACGTCGCCGTCATTTTTCAACAAATTAGGTATATTAAATCCCACGAGCCGCAAGGGAGGATGGAGGTCAGCCCCAGCAGAGCCCTGCATGCTGAGGTAAGGCACCAAAGTACCCGGGGGAGGCCGATCTTGGGACGGTCGGCACGCTTGCGACTAAGCTCGCCCTTAGCCATACATCCTTTGGCACGGCAGAGCGTGGATTGGTGGAGATGAAGGGAAAGGATAGAGAAGAAAGGAAAGGGCAGGAACGGATTGGTGGGGTTACCAGACTCGGAATAAATATTTATAAATTCATATATATATATATATATATATATATATATATATATATATATATATATATATATATATATATATATATATATATATATATATATATATATATATATATATATATATATATATATATATTCCGATGCGGGAATCGAACCTGTGACCATTGACCCCGTGGGCGGAGGGCCCCGCCACTGAGCCAATCGGTCGTCAATATCGGTACAAAAGAGATTAAATAAATAAACATATAGTATGCGGCAGATATAAAACAGAAATTTCACATGCGGTTACAGCACGAGTCTTTCAGTAACATACTATTTCTAATAAACGTTGACGGTCGCATAAACGGTGCATTAGCCTGAATAAATAGCATCTCTTATGACTACTTTCCCGGTTCGAAACGGCTGCCCTTTCTTCAGTTAGCTGTAAAGTTTCATGTGCGGCGCTGGTTTTCCTTTTGCGACAGTGTAATGAATGCTTGCGCAAAGCGATTAGGTTCTCAAATAAACCCTGAGTAGACAGTGACGATGAATATAAAACACGCAGTTTTTGTGTGTGTATATCGAATTATTTGGACTACCGCCTCACTTAGTGGTTTTTTATGTGAAACAATTTAACGCGGGTTGTCGCAGACTGAGTCGTCGTTTCGATTCAGGCTACGATCCTCTCCACTCGATATACAGGATCGCTTATACGTGGCCGTGAGCTACGGTGGAGACCGAGCCGATTCCAACGATTCACATCTACCAAGTGTCCTATGACGCTTCCCTTTTGTTTTATTTGTAACCTCGAACACGCCAAGATAACTTCGAACACAAAGCGAAGACTTTCTTCTTATGTGTACGAACTATACGATCTTTAAAATCTCTTTTTTTATCTTTCCTACTTTGTTTCGATGTTAGGTTAATTATTGATGCAGTCAGGCGTTACTTTGCAAAAATCCAACACTATACAACATATAATCCAACACTGGACAGTCAAAAGACACTTTTCGGTTGTCTTCCGTAGAGTCTACTATACCTGAAGATGCCTCGTGTTGGGGCGAAACACGTGTCGTTTACAAGGTGGAAAAGTGGTAGTGTGTGTTTGGTGTTGTGTATAGTGGTTGGTGGGTGCAGAGTTGCTAGCCGTTTTTCGGTAAATTTTTGGTTTAAGTTCCATATAAATCCACTTCGTTCAGCAGGAAAACACACATTATTAATTTTCTGTTATTGTTTGCTTGTCGCGGATCTTAGCTAAGTGAAACTTTTGACTGTCCATATAGTTAGGTTTATTGCAATTTTTTACAGTTACGTAAAAAGTGCGTTTTACAAAAAGTGCGTGTGAGCAGTCTTGCTGGAAACACCAAAACAAAAACAACTATTTTTAGTAACGACACAACAAGTGTGAAAATATGGTTGTAATGCTTGCACTATAGCTAGGGCTATGAACACTTTTAATTATTTTGTCATTAATAAATAGTTGTAGAGCCACGCTGCAGATAAATAATTTGTTAAGAATGGCACATTATTTGTCTGTTGGTTGAATGGACCAGCTCGAAGGGAAGTACCAAACTCCCGCAAAAAACCGGCGTCTGAGTGGTAACTTAGCTACCGCGCTTCGTACGGCGAGAGGCCGGAGTTCCGGAGGCCTAACACGTTCCCCCTCCCCTCCACCTTTCACTCCCACTCCCATAATGTCCCTTAATAAATTAAATATCCCTTAAACTTTAACGAAAGTGACATTATTTCAGGAAATTTTTAGGAAAATGACACTTTCTGCGGAAACGTTGCCGACCTTTAAGGCTTAAAGGTCGGCAACGCTTTCGCACTGCCTAACACGTTGCGGATGTCTATGGGCCGCGTTGATTGCTTTCCATCATGTGACACGCCTAATCGTTTGTCTTCCAATCCCATAAAAAAACACTAATTAAAAAAATATTTTTATTAAATAGTATGACACCAATAATCTTATCTTTTACCACCAAAATCAAATTATATTGATATTTTTCGTGATCGTTTGCTATTATCAGTAGTTCAGAAAACAACTGAAGTACGTATGAATCATTCGCAATCGTGGCTAATATCAGCCCTGCGCACCCTTACGGACTGCGCCCTCTTGTGGCACCTTACCCTATTTAGCAATTTTTGTACATTTCAGCTGTTTTTTTGTCATTAACTGTAAAAATATATTAATTATTATGTGGACAGTCAGAAGTTTTACCTTAGCTAAGATCCGCGACAAGCAAAACAATAACAGAAAATTGATAATGTGTGTTTTTCTGCTGGATTTATTTGGAACTTAAACCAAAAACTTATCGAAAATCGGCCATCAATTCTCCACCCACCAAGCACTATATACAACACTAAACACACATTACCACTTTTCCACCTTGTAAACGACACGTTTTTCGCCCGAACACGAGGCATCTTCAGGTATAGTAGACTCTACGGAAGACAACCGGTTGACTTTTCGGTTGTCTTCCGTAGAGTCTACTTTTTTAAATCTCTACCTATGCTAGGTAGCTATATCTACTTTTTCGTGTGTGTTATGGGCGAAATATGTTCCTTATCAACTCACATCCCTTGTTTGGATTACCATGTCATTTTTATTCTCATTTTCTCTCTCTGTCAACCGCCTTCACGAATTGACAAGCTGATATTCAATTATATGTTTTTCATAAAACAATATTATCTTCTAAAATATATGGAATTCCACATGATATAAAGCTTATAAGCGATAAATAACCGCGGCATATAAGGGACTAGCTATCTGCAGCCCGCGACGTATTCACATCACGTATGTGTTCTCTGCCGCTAAGACTCGACTCGTCTTGTTAACTCAGATGTAATTTATGATCGTGAACAACCTTCACTGATAAAGCCCTGCTTTACAGAATATACTAGCACAGCGTTGTCTACCATTGTGGGTTACAATCAAAAGAGTAAGGACAAAAAATAAGTTAGACATATATACATACATATGATCACGCCTGTTTCCTGTAGGGGTAGGCAGAGACCACAGACCTCTATCTGCTACGATCTCGGCACAATTTTTTTGCTTCTTCCATACTCTCTCTTCATATAAGCTCGCCGGTTCAGGATATTTTAACTTGGCCTTTTTTAAGAAGTAATCCTGAGGATCCCGAGGATCTTTCGCAGCATATATAGGTATATTATGTACAATATATCTATAATTCTGTCTATATTTCTTTCTCGACATGTCGAAGGCCATGTGCCATGGATGAGTGGCGATCGACTACGGTGCGTTTCTCCCGTAACTTCTTTCCACGCACCACCAGTTTGTGGAATCAGCTACCCCCGGCAGTCTTTCCAAGCCATTACGACATTGGAACCTTCAAAAAGAAGCCTATATATACCTAAAAGGCCGGCAACGCTTCCGCGACTCCTGCGGTGTCGCGGTTGTCCATGGGCGGCGTTGATAGCTTTCCATCAGGCGACACGCTTGCTCGTTTGCCCTCCTATCCCATAAAAAAAATGTGCTTTACTTCGCTCCAGGATGGGCCCATCTTCAGCACTTCGACCGTCACAGTACGCTGCCAAGTTTGTTTTGGGCGCCCACATTTACTTTTTCCCTGCGGATTCCATTCGAGGGTTTGTTTGGGGGGGTACGACTGGCATAGCACCGGAGAGTATGCCCTTTCTATCTTCAACTTTGTCGACGTATCTGGACATCTTTTGGGTCCTCTATGCTGATTCCCCACAGTTCTTCGTTAGAGACCATGTTATCCGGCCAATATTTTTTAAAATTCGGCGTACGCAGCGGTCGATGTATATCTGGAGTTTGTCAATATATCTAATACACTTTTCTTGTATCCTCGTAAAAGCGAACAACATCGGTTAATTCTAATAGACCACTGACCTAATTACGTTAAGGTTCAAATTGCTTTCGCAGCAACAATTTAATAGGATCGTAAATTTAATTGCGTGGCGTCAAGATAATTTCCAGCTGAGATGATACCACATTTATCATAGCCGCTTGTAAATTAAATAATTAGGTAAAAGAAGGTAAGCAAGATGAAATATATTCGTATATTCATTTTTTCTTTGATGGCAATTAGTTTTTTTTTATGAGACAGGAAGGCAAACGAGCAGGTGTGTCACCTGATGGAAAGCAATCAACGCCGCCCACAGACATCCGCAGCGCCGTAGGCAGTGCGGAAGCGTTGCCGGCCTTTAAGGAAAGTGTCATTATGGGAGTGGGAGGGGGAGGGGGAGGGTAGAGAGAGGGTGGAGGGTAGAGGGAGTGGGAGGGGGAGGGGTAGAGAGAGGGTGAAGGGTAGAGGGAGTGGGAGGGTGTTTGGCTTCCAGAACTCGGCCGCTCACCGTACGAAGCGCGGTAGGTAAGCGACTCAGATGCCGGTTTTCTGCGGGAGTGTGGTACTTCCCCGGGCGAGCCAAATATGCCATTCTTGACAAAGTATTCGCTCGCAGCGTGGCCCTACCACTATTAAGTTATCACTAGCCAGTGTCAAGTAAAACAAAATAAAGTCTAGTGTCTTGAAATGTGATAGTCCGATTGTCACGTTACGTCTGGATAAAACTGTGGCTATTTTACCGAAAGCTTTTAGGAAATTTGGCAGTAAACTTAAAAAGTCCACCACACATGCAATTATTCTATGTGGACAATCAGAATTTTTATTTAGCTAAGATCCGCGACAAGCAAGAAAAATAAAAAAATAATAACGTGTGTTTTTACTGGAAGAAGTGGATTTACCGTTAAGTCGTTAACGGTTGTCTTCCGTAGAGTTTAATATACTTGATGATGCCTCGTTTTGTTCATAACTTTCGAGTTGTTGGTGCAGTGACTCAAAATGGATCTTGGCATCCGAACAGATCTTACGCCACCGTGCCCTGTCCAGCGCCACCTCCTGTCAGTTGCAGATTTGAAGGTTGCGCAAGTCATCCTCCACCATGTCTCTCCAGCGGTACCTGGGGCGCCTCACAAGACCTCGTCCAGTCGTGCGACCCACATTTGCTCTCTTGACTGCGCGATCCTCCCCTATCCTATCAACGTGGCACAGCCAACGAAGTCAGTAAGCCTTAATTTCTCCTATTACACTGGGTTGGGCCACCAGATGCTCGATTTCGGGATTTTTGCGATTTCACCAACTGCCATCATCTCTTTCGGTTAGGCCCAGGATCTTTCTTTACTTCCTTTAGCGTAAGTGTCCAAGCCACAAAACACAAAAAACCAATATACAAAGATATTTGTATAGTCTCTTATTCGTATAATGGCATTCCCACACATTGGTCGCGTTTATTATTCTAGAGATAAAACTTAATTAATACTAGCGTAACTGCATAATTGAGAATACGAATTGTCACCCAACTTTGTTTGAGATTGTAAGGGACAAGAGACGCTTAACAGAATATTGCATTGTTCTAATTGTGCATCCAAATGTGTTTAGCTATTATACATTTCAGATTGCGATTCAGTGGGGAGAAATTATTTTAAGTAAATTTTTAATATATTTTATTATTATTAACAAAAATTTATGTTTATAATAATAGAATAATAAATTTAAATTTTATTAAAGTGCTTATAAAATGGAAAGTTAATGTATTAGAAAAGACATTTAAATTATTAGACTAAGTATCGCAGCAAGTAAACAAAAACAGAAAAATAATAATGTGTGTTTTCTACTGGAAGAAGTGGATTTACGGGGAACTTAAGCTAAATCTTATCGAAAAATGGCCGTCAGCAACTCTACCAACTAACCACTATACACAACACCAAACACACACTACCACTTTTGCACACTGCACACGACACGAGTTTCGCTTCAACACGAAGCATCATCAGTTATAGTAGACTCTACGGAAGACAACCGTAAATTTTGAATTTCAATTTAAATCACCTACGGAATTATTTAATAATTAAATGTATAAAAATTTTGACGTCCAATTGCCCCAGTGGCGGGGCTTCCCACCCACGATGTCAATAGTCGCAGGTTCGATCTCCGAATCGGAATAAATATAATATATGTGTTTGTGGCCTACAGATATTTATTTTGAGTCAGGTGAACCAGCCAATCCGAATTGGACAAGCGTAGTGGGTTACCGTCCGTTCCTCCAGAAATGGGGAGGCCCGTGCTCAGCAGCGGGAGATATATGGGCTGTAATAAAATATTCAATAATTAATCCACTTCTTCATTATTATGATTTTTACATTATTTTTATTATTGTGCGCCATACGTGAAAAACAAAACCATACATGGAATTCGTTAAGCTAGCCTAATAGTAATAGTAATCATAAATACTAATGAATTAAGATTTCATGCATACATACTTACATATCGTCACGCCTGTCTCCCGTAGGGGTAGGCAGAGACCACAGATCTCCATCTTCTACGATCTCGGCATACTTTCCTTGCTTCCGCAACACTTATTACTCTCCTCTTGCAAGCCCACTGGGTAAGGGTACTCTTGACCTGGCCTTTCTTAAAAACTTCAGCAATTTGGTCAAGGTATGTTTTCCGTGGTCTTTCCCTACCGACCCTTGCATCCACATTCGCAACGTTAATTTCTTTTGCCAATCGTCTTTCGTCCATCCGCTCTATATGCCCAAACCATCTAAGCATCCCTTTCTCAACTTTTGTTAGGACAGCTTCTTTTAGTCCACATCGCTCTCTTATATCTTCATTTCTTATTCTATCACTCAAAGTTACACCGCATATACTTCTTAATGCTCTCATTTCCACCGTATTCAGTCTGCTTTCATAACTCTTCTGCTAAACCCAACTTTTACTACCGTACATCAGAATCGGAATAAGATTTCAGTACTGTAGTGATACATTGATAAATGTTTCACTAGTGTATATAAACTTTTTATATGATATTATTTCTTTATAAATTCGTAATTTAAATTTTTGAATTATAAATTGTTTTAATATAAATAAAAGATTAGTTTGACTGACGTCTATCAATAGACATGAAATTGTATATAATTAATTATATAATTGTATATATAAATTATATATAAAATATTGAGATATAAAATAATATCTATAAAGTGCGAATAAAATATAAATGTCTAGTGAATAGAAAATTAAATTAATTTCACTTGGAAGAATTTTATTTTATTGGAGATAAAAAACCCCTAATGATCCCGGCTGTTTCCGTAATAGTATGGCTGGCACGTTACGTTTACTAGTTATTTAATCCACTAACATTATCGGGTGTCAGGGAAATACCTTTGAATGCACATTAACGTACGTACGACACTGCATAGCTTCGAAGCTCACGCGATTTAATGGATTAAATTCCAAGCATACTGGGCAAAATTGTTTGTGGAGCAACACGCACTGATGTTGGTACACGATCGAAAACAATTTCAATCGAAAATTGTTTATTATATACTGTTTACTATTTTATGACGACAGTGGATTTGTGTAGGTTGACAAATATACCTTGTTAGTGATACGCAAAAAAGCGGAAACGTATTAAACCGCAAAATAAAAACTTAGCCGAAACAGACCCGAAAAACTTTTAAGATTTCTGAAAAGTTGTGTCGGATCACTCAAAAACAGTCAGTTTCAACGCTGTACAACGTTTTCTATTGGTTGTAAAGCTGTGAGACTCAGACCATTCGACGCATATTTTTTTCTGATGCGAATATGCAATAATATTTTTCGCTTTTTTTGCGTCGATATACATATATTATGTACATGAAAATTTATAATTTTTTAATATTATTATCTATATTTTTATATAGCCCATATATATTATATTGCCACTGAGCCAATTGGACGACCAATTGGCTCAGTGGCTGGGCTCGTGAGTCAATAATCGCGGGTTCGATCCCCGCATCGGAATAAATATATGTATGGATTACAAATATTTATTCCGAGTCTGGTAACCCCACCAATCCGGATTAAACAAGCGTGGTGGGTTTAACGTCCGTTCCTCCAGAATCGGAGAGACACGTTCTCAGCAGTGGAACATATATGGGTTGTTAAAAAAAAAGAAATATATATACTGTAGCGTGCTTGCCATACTGCTTACGGCGACAACCGGGACCTTGAGGAGGTTTCTTCAAATAAAATTCTTCAAAACAATATTGATTTATTCTTGTTCTTCATTGTACATGTGTATATTAATTAGACATTACTCACTTTATCAATATATATATATATATATATATTGTAATTTCAATTATTTGTGCCGGACAGGTGACATGTCAATTCAAAATATTTTTCATTTTAAATTTAAATATTTCGAATGTAAAAAAGTCATATAATATAAAAGGTTTTAATGCATTAGTGATACTTGTATGAATGTATCACTACAGTACTATGAGCATGCCCGTCTGTGAGACATAAAACATCATTTTTGGAAGAATGGACATTAGCCTAGTACACTTCTTTATATACATATATAGATATATATGTATGTGTGTATATATGTATATAACATGTTTTATGTGTAGTCAAAATTGAATAAGTAATTTTTAGTTTATTTTATTTCAAGTTGCATCACCTCTAAACGAATTTTTTTCTCTTTCGCTCTCAGGTAGACTGGTTAGGGAATGCCCAATGCCTTAAGTCTGCCTGTTGTACACTTGGGCAAAAGTTTTAATAAATAAATGACACTGTTTTAAAAATTACATTTAGGTAAATTACCCTAACCGACCTACCTACCCTAAACGGCGTAGTCTCGTAGTAGTTACAGCAATCATAGGCCACTAATAAATTAAGGCATTGATGCTTTCAAAGCAACTTGTTATTATTTTTTTCGTTATATTTACTTTACGCATTTTGTACATTGGTACTAGATTTATAAATGATCTGGATGGCAGTGGTAGAACCACGCTGCAGACGAATACTTTGTCAAGAATGGCATATTATTTGTCTGTAGCATGAATGGGCCGGCTCGCCCGGGGAAGTACCACAATCCCGTAGAAAACCGTCGTCTGAGTGGTAGCTTAGCTACCGCGCTTCGTCCGGTGAGCGGTTGAGTTCCGAAGGCTCAGCCAATCTACCGCCTCCCTCTTTTATAATGATATTTTCCTTAAAGACCGACAATGCTTCTGCACTGCCTATAGCACTGCGGATTTCTATGAGCGGCGTTGATTGCTTTCCTCAGGTGACACGCCTGCTCGCTTGCCTTTCTATCCATTAAAAAAAATATTGAAATTCTTTCTTTCTACTTATAAGATATATGAAACGTGCCTCTTTCTAAATACGATAAGCTATTCAAGCCTGCTCGTTCCATGACAACATCATATAGCTGTTCAGCCCGACGCGGAAATTACAAAAAAGCTTAGATAAGACGGCGGATGCATTAATGTAAATAGAAACGATTCTGTACACGCCTATCTATATTTTCATCTGCGCTGCCTTTGAACGTACCGCGCTGAAATTTTTCTGATATTCTCCGAGATGTTTCCTAATACAGCTTAGAAAATATACTGCGAGAAAAAAGTGTAATGGTATACAATTATTAAAATGTAAGCTTCACATTTCTTAAAGGCTGAAACGCCTTTGGAATGCCTATTGCACTGCGCTTGCTCGTTTGCTTACCTATCTCATAAAATAAAAAACATATTTCAAATAATTATTTGACGCCCAGACGAAAAAATGCCAGGAGCAATTTATAGTCTCGTTAATTAAATATTAAAATGTATTCAAACTACAACACAACAGATTTATAAAGCAATTAGGGCCGGTGAAAATATGCCTTTGTTTGATAAAAAGTTATAACTAAACAAAATGTGTGCATTATAATTTAAACATGGCTATTAAAATTTTAATTTCTCACAGGACTATAAATTTAGCTTATAGAAAATAAATAACATTTTAAATTGAAGTTTATTTTGCGGCCCTAAAACCCGCTTAATTAGATGTAACAATAAGATAAGAGATAAATTATTTCTTTAACCATGTAAATATATTGTTGATTAGATATAAGAGAGCGATGTGAAAAGAAGTTGTCGTGACAAAAGTTGAGAAAGAGATGCTTAGATGGTTTGAGCACATAGAGAGAATGGCTGAAAGACGACTGGCTGACAGCCAAAAGAAATTTACGTTGCGAATGTGGATGGAAGGGTCGGTAGGGGAAGACCACGGAAAGAATACCTTGACCAAATTGCTGAAGTTTTTAAGGAAGGTCAGGTCAAGAGTACCATTAACCGGCGGGGAGTAATGAGTGTGGAGGAAGCAAGGAAAGTATGCCAAGATCGTAGCAGATGGAGATCTGTGGTCTCTGCCTACCCCTACGGGAAACAGGCGTGACGATATGTATATATGTATTATTGATAAGTTTATTTAGTCATTTGGGTGATTTTCGTTTCATTTTTCATATGGGATAGGAAGGCAAACGAGTAGGTGTGTCACCTGATGGAAAGCAATCGACGCTAACCATAGACATCCGCAGCGCTATAGGCATTACAGTAGCGTTACCCCCCTTTAAAAAAAGAGGCTTTTCTGAAGGTTCCAATGCCGTATCGGCTCGAAAACACCGCTGGAGGTAGCTAGTTTCTTTGGTTTTTAGTATAAATGGTTTATGAAATTTACGCTAGATGGTGTTGTGCTATCGGAAGTCGTGTTACACCGGTTCTCGTCCGATCACCGAAGTGAAGCAACGTCGGACGCGGTCAGTACTTGGATGGGTGACCACCTGGGAACACCATGTGATTTTTTTTTTGCCTTAAACCAATAGCCTGCCAGCATCTATAATTGAACCAACATTTCAATAAATTTTATTTTATTTATTAAACAAAAATATTGAATGTCTTAATTTAAAAGTTAATTATTATATATGGTCGCACCATATAGCCTCCCGGCTCTAACTTGAAGGATGATCTGCGCAGGGCGGCTGGCAGAAACTGAATGCGTGAGGCCGAAGATCGGGCTAGGTGGCGCTTCTTGGGGAATGCCTATGTCCAGCAGGGACTGCCGCAGGCTGTTAATTGATTTGATTGATTATATGATATAACCTAATACATATTTTACCACCAATTGGCTCAGTACCGGGGCTGCAGTTTACGCAGTCAATAAACGGGGATAAGAACTCAGCATCAGGATAAATATAGATATGGCCTACAGATATTTATTCCGAGTCTGGTTACCCCGCCAATCCGCATTGGACACGCGTGGTGGGTTAACTGTTCCATCAGAAATGTAAAAAAAAATATATATTTTTTTTATCAAATTAAAAAAGACATTTTAAAATTACTAATAACATAATTATTTGAACGGGAAATCTTACTCGTATAATTTATTTTTTTACTGTTTATAAAGAACTATTAGATATTAGCCTATATAAGATATTACCTACCTATATTTCTTATACGAGATTTCCGCTTGATTCAACAATGTAATATCATAAGCCTTCATCAATAATGCTTGATAAGGAACGTGACCAGGGCCTAGAAATACCCACGTACAGCTCCTGGAAAAACATATCTCAATGTAAGTTATTATAACTAATAATAGTAAACCAATTTGCTAGATAATTTTATTACATTTCTCCTCATAAAGATTTTAACCCCTAGCAGTCGTAAGTCACCTCTCACGTGGCAACAGTACTTTGTCACTGCCATGAACTGTGGAACGACCGATTGGCTCAGTGGCGGGGCCTTCCGCCCACGGAATCAATGGTCGTGGGTTCCGCATCGGAATATATATATATATATATATATATATATATATATATATATATATATATATTTATAAATATTTATTCTAAGTCTGGTAATCCCGCCAACCCGCATTTCCGTTCCTGCCCTTTCCTTTCTTCTCTATCCTTTCCCTTCCTCTTCGCCAATCCACGGTCTGCCGTGCCAAAGAATGCGTGGCTAAGGGCGAGCTTAGTCGCAAGCGTGCCGACCGTCATGGGATGGGGCTCCTCCGGGTACAATGGTGCCTTACCTCAGCATGCAGGACTCTGCTGGGGCTGACTTCCATCCTCCCTTGCGGGTCGTGGGATTCACTAAGACGAATTTAAGATACCTAATTTGTTGAAAAATGACGGCGACGTGGTTCGCCACCAGTCAAGTCCTGATTCTCACGAGGGCGAGAAGCTACCAATGGAGAGCCGTTCCGCTGCGATGAATGGTAGCGGATGGAACTCTGTGGTCTCCGCCAACCCCTGCGGGAAATAGGTGTGAATATATAAAAAAATATATAAAAAAACTGTGGAAATGTGGAACAATTTACCACTTACGGCGTTCTCACGGGTATTCAAGATGAGCGTATGTGTCAATGTCGTATCCGTTCCAAAAAGACCGCTGAAGGTTTGCTCTGCTGTATGAGTGGAGGTTTTGACTGAGCCATAGCCCATTTTCATCCATCCATCATGCAGTAGAATAAAATGTGTACTGTAGAATGAAATAAATTTATCTATCTATCTATGTACCTTGAGCATGTCGTAAACAGCTTTTTAATGCTAGAGATGAAGTATTTTACAAACTTCAACGGATGAAATGTTGTAAAGTAGGATTTAATCTCATCTTATGGGCCTCGAGTTTTTAAGCACGGACATAAAGAAGCGTTATCAGTGGAAAGGGATTGGCACTCAGAAGATATATAAGCGGATGTAAAATGTTTTACTGTTGTACGAATTAATATTCATTTAAAGTTATGCAATGCAAACATAATGTTCGAAAAAGAAAATATGTTTCGTGCGTATTTTTTTTAACTGCCCCATATATGGGCCCCCCACTCACATTATTATTTTTCTGTTTTGTTTGCTTGTCGCGGATCTTGGTTAAGTAAAAGTTCTGTCTGTCCACATACATACACAATGCTTTTCGTTGGGCAAAGGCTATTCATTATAATCGCTTATCGACTTAGTAACACAAAGTGGACGAAATAGATGGCGGTGTTATACATATTATAAATAAATTTATTATAATTATAATATAGGTATAAGCTGTCATATCTTGCAAGGAAAAGGCTATGGCTAACTTATATACATATAAAACTATTTTAAGATTATTAATGGAGTCAGGCGTTACTTTGCGGAAATCCATCACTATATGGACAGTCAAAAGTTTTACTTAGCTAAGATCCGCGACAAGCAAAACAATAACAGAAAATTAATAATGTGTGTTTTTCCGTTGGTTTTAGTGGATTTATTTGGAACTTAAACCAAAAACTTACCGAAAATCGGCCATCAACTCTCCACCCACCAACCACTATACACAACGCCAAACACACACCATCACTTTTCCATCTTGTACACGACACGTGTTTCGCCCCAACACGAGGCATCTTCGGTTGTCTTCCGTAGAGTCTACTATACCTGAAGATGCCTCGTGTTGGGGCGAAACACGTGTCGTGTACAAGATGGAAAAGTGATGGTGTGTGTTTGGCGTTGTGTATAGTGGTTGGTGGGTGGAGCGTTGATGGCCGATTTTCGGTAAGTTTTTGGTTTAAGTTCCAAATAAATCCATTAAACCCAACGGAAAAACACACATTATTAATTTTCTGTTATTGTTTTGCTTGTCGCGGATCTTAGCTAAGTAAAACTTTTGACTGTCCATATAAAACTATTTTAATTTAAAAGGAATAAAGTAGTAGATTTTTAATCAAACTTAGTTTAAAGAGTCTATGTGGTCAGCTCTTTGACTAGCGAACCGTACAGTTTAATGGACGCAAAAAACCTTTGAGTCACTCTGTAAAGCTTAGGCGCGCTGAGAGAAATAGTTTTTTGATTCTATAATGCCTATTTATTCCTTCATGATTTCTTGCACTATGATCCCTGTCTATATTAAAATTCTTAAAAATATGTAGATTAGTTTAATAAAAACATATATATCGATACATAAGATGGATGAAAGACTACTGGTAAAAGAAATTTATGTTGCGGATGTGGATGGAAGGTTCGATAGGGGAAGACCAAGGAAAACATACCTTGACCGAATTGCCGAAGATTTTAGGAAAGGCCAGGTCAAGAGTATCCTTAACCGGCGAGCTTGCATGAAGAGAGTGATGAGTGTGGAGGAAACTAGGAATGCTTGCCGAAATCGTATTAGATAGGGAAACAGGCGTGATGTTTGTATGTATGAATCATCAATCTCAATTACTTGGCATATGGCGGCAATCTTAAGTTTGACCCATTTCGAAAAAATCATAAAATTCAGACTGCGCAAAGAAAGCGCGCTAGAAAATGATTTATTCACAAAGTGGGCGGTAGATGAAATAAGTTTGAGAACCTCTGGGCTAAATGGAGAGATGACTTGTGCGGGGTACCTGGCAGAGACTGAATGCATGTTGCCGAAGATCGGGTTAGTAAAGCTTTGGAAGAGGACAGCTGTGAACTCCTCTTCTCTCTCTCTATCTTTGTGTATCTGTTTGTATTGGTATTGTAATGAGAGAGACGTAATAAAATTTATTCTGTATTTTATTTTATATAATTTATTTTGTTTTTAGTTTATATAATTTTCTTTCCATGAAGGCGGTTGGCGTTGGCCGAAGAAAGTAAAAAGATTTGTGCAGGGTCCCTGGCAGAGACTGGATGCGTATTGTCGAAGAGTGGGTTAGGAAAGCTTTGGAAGAGTCTTTCTCCAGCTGTGAACTACCGAAAGCTGTAGATGATATATATATTCGCAAAATAAATATTTTTATTAACTTTGTGCTGTGAACTGACAGACAAATTAAGTCTGTTAAAATCATAGAAAGTAAGACGTTTCTCAAGATGCGCTGCGGTGCATCTCCGTGAGGTGATGCGGTGGCATAAAATCAATTTCTCTTTTTCTTTACGCGACAGGAGGGTAAACGAGCAAGCGTGTCGCCTGGTGGAAAACAATCAACGCCGCCCTTAGACAACCGCGACACCGCAGAAGCCGCAGAAGAAGACTTTCTCCAGCTGTGAACTATCCTACGCTGTAGATGATATATTCGCAAATCAATATTTTTATTAACTTTGTGCTGTGAACTGACAGGCTAAGTCTGCTGAAGTCACAGAAAGTAAGGCGTTCGCATTTCATACTTACGTGTGTGTCTCGTGAACAAGTTCTAAACTTGTGGAAAGGTCGCGTACCCGACAGAACGGTCTGCTAGTTAAAACTTTGATCCCCTTGAACTAACTGACGAGCAGCTAGCTTCTTCGGAGACTCCAGCTTAAAATAGACCAATTTAACATGTTCATACAAATATATTTAAAACTGAAATCTAGTAAATATTAGTCCAAATAATTACTAGTTTAAGCGATACAAAGTTCCTCTCGCAACTTGTCCCGTATTCAGAGGAAGCTAGTCACGAAACATGATTAGTTAAATGGAACAGAGGAAGCTAGTTACGAAACATTATTAATTAAATGGAACAGAGGAAGCTAGTTACGAAACATTATTAATTAAATAGAACAGAGGAAGCTAGTTACGAAACATTATTAATTAAATAGAACAGAGGAAGCTAGTTACGAAACATTATTAAATAAATGGAACAGAGGAAGCTAGTTGCGAAACATTATTAAATAAATGGAACAGAGGAAGCTAGTTACGAAACATTATTAATTAAATAGAACAGAGGAAGCTAGTTACGAAACATTATTAATTAAATAGAACAGAGGAAGCTAGTTACGAAACATTATTAAATAAATGGAACAGAGGAAGCTAGTTGCGAAACATTATTAAATAAATGGAACAGAGGAAGCTAGTTGCGAAACATTATTAAATAAATGGAACAGAGGAAGCTAGTTACCAAAACATTATTAATTAAATGGAACGGAGGAAGCTAGTTACGAAACATTATTAAATAAATGGAACAGAGGAAGCTAGTTACGAAACATTACTAATAAGGTGTAACAATATTAATAATAGTTCAGTTTTTAAAGACTGTTTTTATGTTATAAGTTCGCGGGGTCGATTCTACCATTGCTCTGTTGATGTGAACCATATTTTACTTTTTTTTTATTTTGAAGTGAAAACTTCTATAGCCGCGTTACACGACTGGGTAGGGAAAAAAATCTATGGGTTCGCGACATCAACATGCTAATGTTATAGCGATGAGTACAGCTATAGACACACTTTAAACACAGTTAATGCGCGCGCAGCTGCCTTCGTACACGCATCATGCCAACACATTGTGTATACCCGGTTGTATGTGTGTGCGTTGGACACTTCATAGATGGATAAAGTTTTGTGAGTCGTGTCAACAACATGCTGTAGTAATAGCAGCATTTAATATTACAATTAGTTTGAAATTTCAAAATACAGTTAAGTAAAAAGTTTAAGTTTTCACTTCTGTCGGCAGTCGACTGCTTTTGATTTTTTTTTATCACTGCGCCATTTCTCGAAACTATGGAAGACTCTGACTAATATTACCGCAGTTCCAACGGCGCTATTCCTAACAAGTGACTCATCTTGAAGTTGAAGACAAGATGAAGCTCTCTGACTCCTTCATACGTTGAAGGCAAATATAGTGAACCACCTCGAGGTTTCGAGTGGTGAGGCTACCCGTACTCTACCATCTGAACTTTGTTTATGAGAGTTGTAGGGGAGCCTTATATATAGGCTCTCTACCGCCTTAATCTCCGCCAGCCGAACCACATTTTCCCAGTACAAGCGTTATTATCTTAATTGGAGTGATTAGTATGAATCCGAATAACATCAAAAGGTATATAAAAGAAATAAAAAAATCGAGTTATTTGCCCGAATTTTATTATAACTAAAATAGTTTGTTAGTAAACTGAAGTGTTAATGTCCTAGTTATCTTAGTTAAAGAATCGATAACCGCTGGAGTAGAGTAGACGAGTGCTGGAGTGGAGACGACGTCTGGGCAAACATAGAGTGGGACGCCCCCCGGCTAGATGGTGCGACGATGAGGGAGCAGGGCGGCTGAGAGAAATTGAATGTTAGGAAAATCGCTGTAAATAATGCGCCTTGGGTGAAACCTATATCCTAATAATTTTTAAAATAAGCGTGCCGATCGTCCCGGGGTCGGGCTCCCCCGGGGACTATGGTGCCTTACCTCAGCATGCAGGGCTCTGCTGGGGCTGACCTCCATCCTCCCTTGCGGCTCGTGGGATTCGCTAAAGACGAATTTAATATACCTAATTTGTCGAAAAATGACGGCGACGTGGTTCGCCACCCGTCACGTCCTGATTCTTACGAGGGCGAAAAGCGACCAATGACGAGCCGTTTCGCTGCGATGAATGGCAGCGGATGGAGCTCTGTGGTCTCTGCCAACCCCTGCGGGGGATAGGCGTGAATATATATAAAAAAAAAATATTTTAAAATAACTGCTTATCAATACAACATAAAAATAAAAAGTCCAAATTAAATCTCTACTTATATACGGTTCCTAAGTTAGAACGATATGAGAAAACTGGTTACTTTCATAAATAACATTCCGGTACACTTAACTGGAGAACATGAAGAGAGTGATAAGTATACAGAAACCAAGGGAAGTATGCCGAGATCGTAGCTGATGGAGATCTGTGGTCTCTGCTTACTCCTACGGGAAACAGGCGTGACGATTTGTATGTAAAAATATGATTATAAAACAATTCAGTTAAAAATAAAATGGAAGAATTAACACTAACATTTGCTATTTTAAATCGCAAATCTAGTTTTCAAATGCAAAATACGTAGAAAATAACATTTCTCACTTAAGTTTCTAAAAGCAAAAGCTAGTGGTTTATTTTCTTGAATAGAAATACGACTGACAACAGTTCTAAGAGGAAATATTTTAGAATATTCACAGAGAAGTAATCTGCGAACTGAAATTGTAAATTGTTTAATAATTTCCCTTTTAATTTTGTTAAATATAAACTATTTGGTGAAACCCTTATTGTTTTATTTAAGTGGTTTACGTATTAAGAGTAATGAGCATAGAGGAAGAAAGGAAAGTGTGCCGAGATCGTACGATACGATGAATGTAAGAGGAAGGAAGGATAAAAAGATGGATGAGTGTGGAGGAAGCAAGGAGGTGTGCCGGGATTGTAGCGGATGGACATCTATGGTCTCTGCCTACCCCTACTGGAAACAGGTGTTATGCTAGGCATATGTGTGTACAATATGTATAACACCCCGCTAATGATACAAGTACGATAACCGCATGTTATCCACGCTCGTGATCGATACTTTAAATGGAAATTGCGTCGACGTATACCCATGGAAACTTTGACCCTCATCAAGCCACACTATCCGCTTCGCAACGGGCGATATGTTGATGTTTTGAAAGTCCATAAAAAGTTTTGATTCAGGACCGCCCGTCAACGAACTTATGATATATTACTTTGTGGTTGTGTGGATCATTTTCAATTTTGTTGACCTTAAAATAGAACAGATAATAGTTGGACGTGTAGATCTAATCGCTACAACGACTAAGTTATATACGGAGTCAGCCCGCGACCTGGTATGATTCCTTGGTGACGGGTGGCGAATCACGTCGCTGTCATTTTTAACAAATTAGGTTTATTGTAATTCGTCATGGTGAATACCACGAGCCGCAAGGGAGGATAGAGGTTAGCCTCAGCAGAGCCTCGCAGGCTGAGGTAAGGCACTATAGTACCCGGAGGTGCCCGATCCCGGGACGGTCGGCACTCTTGCGACTAAGAGTGCCCCTAGCCACGCATCCAATGGTACGGCAGACCGTGGATTGGCGGAGAGGAAGGGAAAAGGATATAGAAGAAAGAGAAGAGCAGGGGAAAGGAAATATGGACTTTGAGAGGATGATAGGAATATGCTAATTATATGTGTTTTCTACTAGAAGAAATGGATTTACGGAGAACATAAATAAAATCATACCGAAAAAAACGGCCGTCAGCAACTTTCCACCTCTCACCCACCATCAACAACACCAAACACACACTACCACTTTTCCATATTGCACTCGACACGTGTTTCGCTTTAACACCAGGCATCATCAGGTATAGTAGACCCTTAGGAAGTCAACCGTTACGTGACCGGTTCTTCGATAAGATTTAGTTTACATTCCCCATAAATCCACTTCTTCCAGTAGAAAACACACATTATTATTTTTCTGTTTTTATTTGTTTGTCGCAGATATTAGCTAAGTGAAGGTTCTGAATGTCAACATAATTTTTGCGTTATTAAAACTGCTTACAGTTTTAATAACGCAAAAATTATATGGTCCTTAGAAATTGAAAATAAAATATAGTCCGAGAATAACATTGACAAAAATATGTACGTCACATCTTTGGATTAATTTTCAACTGCGGTTAAACATTTTCCGATACATAAACCAGAATAACGAGTAGCCACAAGAGATTGTTTATGGTAAAGTAAAGCTATAAAATAAATATTGGATCGTATTTACAGCTCCCTGAGGACTATTTGAACTGCTTTGTATATAATTTATAGCCTCGTACTAGCAATACTAAATATATTAAAAGTACTAGCAAGATTACACTGAAATTCAGCGCCATGTAGTGCCTTTTTGTGGTTCATCCTATAGTATAAGCAACATAAATGATAGTGGGTTGTTTTTTTTATAATTTAAATCTATTTGCTAATTTCTTTGGATTTTTTTCTGTGTTATTATTATTACATAGCTTGTCAGTCAATCAACAGCCTGCAGCAGACCACTGCTGGACGTAGGTCGTCACCAAGAAGCACTACTAGCATCCAGTTTCTGCCAACCGTTCTACGCAGATCGTCGCACCATCTAGCCGGGGGGAGTCCCACACTACGTTTGCCGAGACGCGGTCTCTACTCCAGCACTCGTCTGCTCCGACGATTGTCGGATCTCCGACAAACTTGACCAGCCTATTGCTACTTTAGTTTGCTAATTCGAAAGACTATGTGGGTGATTTTAGCGAAACTTCATTAAATTTCTCAAATATAATAAAAAAATAAATGAGTTGGTCATTCATTTTTTTCCTAAAAAAAGGTTTATTAAAAAAGTTTTGGGTACCATTTGGGTGATTAAATATGTCATTACTTTAAGTATTATAATAAACAACACTTAATTTTATATGAATTGTGCCGCCATCTGTTGGCGTATTGTGTAAGAATAATTTTGGTTAACATAAAATAATAATAATAATTGTAATTTGTGTAAAATTTATTTTACACAAATTACAATTATAAATTGGAATTATGTAAAATTTATAACTTAAAAATAAAAAAATCATAAATATGAATTTTGAATATTGCGCTGCATTTTAAAAAACTGTTTAGCAGTAATGTCATGTTTTTGTTAAAAAAATATTGTTGTTATGCTGAAGCAAATCTATGTTTAGATTCTTTGTTCGTTGTTTATTGTCTTTGTTCGCTTCCTCAATTTTGGGTATAAAAGTCAAAATTCAGTCGGGGCGAAAGTACAATGATTACAGCGGAAACAAACTTATACTTCTTTAAAAATTTCAAATACGTAATCATAGTATAATCATAGTGTAATCATAAAGTAATCATAGTGTAATTATAATGGAATCATAATGTAATCATAAAGTAATCATAATGGAATCATAGTGTTATCATAATGGAATCATAGTGTTATCATAATGTAATCATAGTGTAATCATAATGGAATCAAAGTGTATTTATATTGAGGTATATATACAGGTTAGACGTCATGGGGGTGATTATCATTGGTGAATTAGTCTGGTTTGCTTTAATGAGGCATTGAGCGAGTGGTGACCAAGTAGTGTTTTGTTAATTATATTTGCAGAAGGATTACATTAAAAGAGTCTTGGGTACCTTTTATGATATAATACGTTGATTACTGAACTATTTTTTTTCTGTAATGGTGTTTAATGTGTTAATAGTTTCGAGTCCCAGTATGGATCGCAAACAACTACAACTGCCAGGAACAGACTCCAATCTGATTAGCACTATCTGTTTCAAAGTTTAACAGTTATCATTGTAAACTGTGACATTTTGTTGTGTCTTGACTAAAAGTTATTTAAGCTGTGGCTATTTCGAAATAAATTTCCTTTGAGATTAGATATATGTCTTGTGTTCGTTAAAATACAATTTATTATGTTCCAAGGGAGGAAACCGTTGTAATCTACTGCCTTATTTACAAGAAATAGCAAATTGCACGTGGAAATTCTGGATATAGATAGGAAATCATAAATAGAAATGATATTCAAGATATTCGTTATGTAGGGGGAATATAATTTTATATTCCTTTTATTTCTTTATGTTTAAATATTTCTAATTTACCTTTATGTGCGATTCCTTTTTATCTAGATATTACTAAAAAAAAAATTTTAAGATTAATAAATTTTAATATAATAATTTTTTTATTATTTTATATTTCTATAAAATGGCTGTAGGAAAGAATTCACTTCGGGAGGAGTCAAACTTACTTGTGTGAAGTCAAGCTGTAGACGAGAAACAATAAAAATCAAATTTATTTTAAAACAAGGGTATATACATACATACATACATACATACATACATACATACATACATACATACATACATACATACATACATACATACATACATATCGTCGCGCCGGTCTGCTGTGGCAGAGACCACAGATAACCATCTGCTGCAACCTCGGCATACTTTCCTTGCTTTCTCCACAGTCTTTTTATTACTCACCTCGTGCAAGTCCGCCGGTTAAGGGTACTTTTGACCTGACCTTTCTTAAAAACTTCAGCAATTTGGTCAAGGTATGTTTCCCGTGGTCGTCCACATCGCTCTTTTATATCTTCGTTTCTTATTCTTTCATTCTTAGTTACACCACACATACTTCTTAATACTCTCATTCCCACCTTATTCAATTTGCTTTCATTACTCTTCTGCCAAAGCCAACTTTCACTACCGTACATCACAGTCGGAACAAGCATCCCCTGATGAACCGCCATTTGGGCCGTTTTAGACACATTAATTTTTATTATATTATATTTCTGTAAAATGGCTGTAGGAATACTCATATAGCCACCTTCAGCATTAGCAGGTTGGTGACGCGAACCCCGGTTTTTTCCCTACTTAGAATCGTGTAACGCGGCTATAGAAGTTTTCACTTCAATACAAATTTGTCTCTGTTTTTACTGCAGTGCCTCAGGGATGTTCGCTGAAGCGCGTGTTGACTGTTCTTATGCCCTCATGAGAAAAAGATGCGGGTCTCTGGTGCGAAGGGTACGAGGTAGTGCCAATAGAATTCTAAGCATGATATCCAATAGACTGGATTGCATATACATGAATCATTGCTGTTCCGTCGCAAACGGGACGGTACAGCGGTGATTTGTGAGTATTTGTAATTTATAATAATAATTATTATTATTAAGAATATTATTATTATTATTAAGTATTTTAGACGAATTATTTTTAGACGACCGATTGGCTCAGTGGCGGGGCCCTCCACCCGCGGAGTCAATGGTCGCGGGTTCGATTCCCGCATCGGAATAAATATTTATATGGATTTTTAAATGTTTATTCCGAGTCTCGTAACCCCCCCCAATCCGCATTTCCTTTCCTGCCCCTTCCTTTCTTCTCTATCCTTTCTCTTCCTCTCCGCCAATCCACGGTCTGCCGTGCCAATGGATGCGTGGCTAGGGGCGAGCTTAGTCGTAAGCGTGCCGATCGTGCTGGGGTCGGGCTCCCCCGGGGACTATGGTGTCTTACCTCAGCATGCAGGGCTCTGCTGGGGCTGACCTCCATCCACCCTTGCGGCTCGTGAGATTAACTAAAGACGAATTTAATATACCTAATTTGTTGAAAATGACGGCGACGTGGTTCGCCACCCGTCACGGCCTGATTCTCACGAAGGCGAAAAGCGACCAATGACGAGCAGTTTCGCTGCGATGAATGGCAGCGGATGGAGCTCTGTGGTCTCTGCCAACCCCTGCGGGGGATAGGCGTGAATATATATATAAAAAAAATTAAGTATTTTAATAAAATTGTTGCTCATTTTAGTGATGTCTAAAACCAAAATAGAATTTCCTAACAGCTCTCTAGTTATTTGTATTTCTGTCATTTTATCCGGTGCTGATCTTTGAAATTGCTTGAAATTTAATCCCATTAGAAAATGTCACATAAACTCAGTGCTGATCGTAAAATGAAACGGTTTACCGGTTTTATGTGTCAGACTTATAAAGTGTCACCGTGCTGTTCTAGAGACGGTGTTATTTCACGAAAAACACTTTACTGAAATAAATTTATAATCATTTTTTTATGGCATAGGAAGGCAAACGAGCAGGCGTATCACCTGATGGAAAGCAACCAACGCCGCCCATAGACATCCGCAACGCCATAGATAGTGCGGAAGCGTTGCCGACCTTAAAGGAAAGTGAAATTAAGGGAATGAAAGTGGGAGTGAGAATCGGAGGGGGAGTGGGAGTGAGAAGGGGAGGGTGTTGGGCCTCCGGAACTCAGACTGCTCACCGTACGAAGCGCGGTAGCTAAGCTACCACTCAGACGCCGATTTTCTGTGTGAGTGTGGTACTTGCCCGGGCGAGCCGGCCCATTCATGCTACAGACAAATAATATGCCATTCTTGACAAAGTATTCCTCTGCAGCGTGGCTCTACCACTAGATAAGACTTTAACACTAGATGATCCAGTCCAGATAGAAGTCCACTTCATTCATCAGAAAAACACACGTTACTAATTTTCTGTTATTGTTTTGTTTGTCGCGGATCTTAGCTAAGTAAAACTTTTGACTGTCCACATAGTGATGGATTTCCGCAAAGTAACGCCTGACTCCATTAATAATTGTGATGACCCTTACGTTATTTGTATTTATTACATAATACGTAAGATGAGTCCTTGTAATGTTAAAACCATTGCTTATCTTCCCTTTTAAGGATAAACATACCAAGCGCATTTGCAATGTCGGAAATTCTCTTCCTGTGAAGTCATTTGAATCTCGATTGCGGCTCTCAGCGGAACATTTTATTGCAAACTACCACAGTGCAATGCTGTTAGAACTAACTCGAGTACAGTTAGTTAAATGGCGTTCGAATAGGTTTTGCCTTTGGTACATTTGGACTATGTATTCTCGCAGTAAACTGCGTTATTTCGTGTCCAGTTAGAGATCAGACACGTATCTCTTTGATTGTCACTCTTATTCTTCCTATCGTCTAAGTTGATGTATCGACCTTAAATGACCCTTGTATCGGTTCCAGCAACTCCATTTCTTCCAACGTTTTAGTGAACTTTCAATACAGAATAGCAAACGTTATCGGCATGAAAACTTGCCGATGACGTTTGCTATTCTGTATTCTGTATCCGTCGTCTCAATTTCCGGACTGTTGCTACCAGGGTCTCATACAAAGGTAGTCCTAGTGACAACAAGCCTTACAGGCATAGAAACAATAAAATTCTATAGTAAATATTGTATCTTACAATAGATAGATAGACAGTAGTAGAATAAATAAATTGAGACTAAAACGTCTTAAGCATATATGGTCTACACATAAGGACAAGCGTAATGGTTTATATGTGAGTTGCTCCGTCAATGGAGAGGCCTGTGCCTAATAGGGGGTCAGTTATTAGTTTAGTTATGGCGTGAATTGCCTATAAGAAATTCCAAGGTGATGATGAAGAAACTGTATATAAATAGTTATACAAGGGACTTTTAGTAAGGCTACGAGTGACCATCCATGCGTTCGCGGTCCGGTTGGCTCGGAAGATGTTCGACCGAGCCGAAAATGGACTACATTCACACCTCAAAAATTTTGCTCCCCTCTACGCTCGTCACCTGAGGGACGTCTACTCCCATAAGAAATCCTCCTGTCGCCTTCTGGCTCCCGAGGGGGGCCAGTGACAGACCTAATGTAGGAATAGGTTCGGCCAAATCTCGAGGACATGAAGTCTTTAAAGGACGCCCAAAAGCGGCATCTAGGAACGGTGGCCGGTCGCCCCATTGAGTTGCTGCGCGAGCAGTGGGGTTCATCCCCGAGGCTCGATCCCACACCCCTGCGCGGGGCGTGGATGTCCCCGTCGAGTTTCAGCTACGAGTGTAGAGAGTAACAAAAAATTCGTCTCGTTTTAGAGGCCGCAATATAAATTCCTATTTGACTTGCGCGTAACTTATATAACTTACACTCAAGTCGAATTAGAATGTGCCAATATATTCATAAATCGGAAAATATATTGATCTGAAGCGGCCATAACGTTTGAAGTATACGAGCCAATAAATTAGTTCTCGTGAGCCCGCAATATAAAACGTCAACGGATATTTGGCTTGGGGCCAGCGTGACTTAAATGAGCGAATGCTACGAAATATTAAACAATATTATATAATATCAAACACCGTACTTTGAGTTAAATATTAATGTTGGTTGACATATTTTTCCATGTGCCGGCAATGCTTCCGCGACTCCTGCGGTATCTATGGGTTGTCTGCGGTTGTCTATGGGCTGCGTAAATTGCTTTTCATCAGGCAACACGCTTGCTCGTTTGCTCTCCTATCCCATAGAAAAAGAGATCAAGAAAAGCACAAAGTTTACAGATCAATTAATAGAGAGAGCAAAAGTTGAGACGTAAAGCTAATTGAAGAACTAGCTTCGAAAGGCGGCAAGCGAAAAACGTCAGCACTTGTTAAATGAATGGATAAATAAAAATATTTATAAAAAGCATTACCTTATATCGTGAGTGATGCGTAACGTTTTACGCGAAACATAAAACCTCTGACCCATTTTCTTTTATGGCCACTTCTCATTTCTGCAATTATTTCTCTAAGTGTATTGGAATAAGTGAAATAATATGTTCCACAGCGATCAACAGTGGAATTCCCTATAGTCAATCGATAATTGCTTTTAAAATTTAAAATAAAGCCACACTGCAGACGAATACTTTGTTAAGAACGACATAATATTTGTCTGTAGCATGAATGGGCCGGCTCGCCCGGAAAAGTATCACACTCCCGCAGAAAACCGGCGCCTGAGTGCCTTGAGCGCCTTAGCTACCGCGCTTCGTACGGTGAGCGGCTGAGTTCCAGAGGCTCAACACTCTCCCACTCCCCTCCCCCTCCCCCTCAGTTGTGTCGCTTTCGCCCCGTGACACATGTTTCCGATGTCTACCTTTGTAAACTGTCTCTGCCGCTGTAGTTGAAATATTACTACCTACCCAAGGTGGCTAGCAGAAACTGTATGCAATGAGCCAAAGGTTGGGAGAGCTATATCCAACACATTGCTGTGTTTTGTCTGATAATGATGAATGATGAAACCACTCAGTCTTTGCCTCCAATACCTATTTTCGCCGACGTACTAAATTTAATTTTACTACTCACCGCTGAAACTGAATTATATAAGATTTTATTATCGCGCTTTTTGCATGGTAATGATTATTTAATACACATACACAAGTATACACACTGCATCATTCATTTACATAATAACACCAACGTAAAAGTTAATTGTAACGCGTGCTTTAAGATAATTTCCAATTGTCTTTTTATTAAATTTTTATAATACTTGTATATAAAACATAATCCTTCATCGGCTGTACGATATGTAAATATTTTTTTGTAATTGTATCTAAGTGTTACGAAAGTGTAATTGTATAATTGTATCTAAGTGTTGTTTATAGCGAAATATTTAAAAAAGTAGGCACTAAAAAGTGTTTTTAAAACATATTATTTTTAACAATGAAACGTTCGTTGGAATACGCGACTATAGAATTCGAATTTCATTACTTTGTTTTTTTCTTTTTCTGAAATGAAGCGTAAAATATTAGAACGCGCTTTGAAATACCTACGCATTCTTTTAGTTTTTGGTTTTTGTGCAAAACAACAGTAAATTCTTGAACTGTGATAAAAACTGTTGTAGTTTTATATCGTGTACGTCAACCAATCAATCAACAAACCAAGCCAACGAAGGATTAAGCATTCAAGGAAAGGAAACTTCTCACGATAAATCAGCCATATTGTGTACGGCTACGGTAGACAATATATATGGCTGATTTTTTAATTTTGAATTTGACCCACTTTACTAAACCTATGTATGTACTAAATATATGTGACCTAGATGGTTGTCCAAATTTAGTTGTCAGGTTATGTGGTTGATTTTAGAACTTAGAGTATTTTTATTATTATTATATCTTTTACTTACATATTTTTCTCTTAATAACAATATTATTAATATTAAAAAATCTCTATTAAATAATATTATTACTAGGGTTATTAATCCTCTCTGGCGGGATAAACCAAGCACACAAAGGATTATGCATTCAAGGAAAGGAACCTTCTCACGATCCTAGCCGTGCACAAAATGGCTGCTTTTTGAATTTTGAATTTAACCCACTTACCTAAACATAACTTTGGGTACAATGACAGTTAAATCGACGTGCCACATGTCGGAAATCTCATGCGCGAGGTCTATGTATTTTATTTGTTTATCTTTTTCCGCTTTAATGAGATTCTCGTCACGCGGAACACTAATATGAACTATCATTGCCGTGACCATGTGTAATTCGATCCATTATCACAATACCAGGCTTATTCAACAATGTGCCGGTCCGTGATAATGGATCGATGCCAGTGTAATGTTGCACGACTGTTTTCGAGAACTGACATTGGATCGTATTTATTTATTTATTAATGTTACAATATTATTTTAAACTCCATTCAACTTAATAACTCTTTTTTCTTATTATTTTCTTACTTTTCAGTGTTATAACTTCAACAGATTCAGTTTAGAGTCACGACTTTGTTAACAATGAGCCACTCTCAGGAGAAATCTATGCGGCGTTCCCTATTGTATTTTATTTCCAGCTTTTCAGTAGAAAGATGCAAAGTGACTAACGAGAAAAAATATTCATTCTATAATATTTTATTTATATATTTTTTTCACAACATATCAATATGCTCATATTTTTTATTATATATATAGACAAGTTTTATATTTTTATGTTTTATGAGGTGCCAACGAGCAAGCGCGTCGTCTGAAGAAAAGCAATCAACATGCACAATACCATAGCCGTTGTGAAAGTGTTGTCTTTTTGATAGGTCCAATATCGTATTTGTTGGAATATATCGCAGTAGGTAGTTGGTTTCACAGACTGGTAGTGTGCGGAAAGAAGTTATGAGAAAAACATACCTTACTGAATCTTCACTAATTTCGATATCAATCGGACAATCTGTCTCCGTCGTTTCCGGTCCAAAGTATACCTCACCACCTGCTAAAATTTAGAAGAGGATGTTGTTTTGCTTCACCTGGTCCTTCTTCCTGGTTCTTTACCTTCGGTATTACTAACTATTACTAGCTTTTCCAGGTCACCATCCCCTCTTCACATAAAGTGTCCGAAAAATTAAATAAGATAATAACATAACGAAAATAAAAATACACCACTGATGTAAATTGGCGGAAAAAGTCCTTGCAGTGAGTTGTGCGGTTGTGGTTATCAGTATAAGAATAGAAGGACTAGGGTGGTCATTTCTTCTTTATCCGTGTGATAAAGAATTATGATATAGAACAAATTGATTAGTATACATTATTCATAATAATAATAATCCCCATTAGCATCATCATCATCGCCAGTTTAAGTCTGAACACAGGTCTCAGTACCGATAGCAACGATAAGGCAAACAATTTGGTGAAATCCACATCATCTAGATTAATGGAGATGCAGTACGGTGCGTTTTTCCTGAAACTTTTTTCCACGCACCATCACTCCGTAGAACCAGCTACATCCAGCGGTGTTTTCGAACCAACAGGACATTAAAGCCTTCAAAAACCAAGCCTACATATTTCTCGTATTGCACTGGGAATGTCTGTGTGGGACGCCCCCCGGCTAGATGGTGCGACGATGTGCGCAGGGCAGCTGGCAGAAACTGGATGCGTGTAGCCGAAGATCGGGCTAGGTGGCGCTCCATGGGGGAGGCCTATGTCCAGCAGTGGACTGCCGCAGGCTGCTGATGACTGGGAATGTCTATGTGTGGCGTTGATTAATTTCCATCAAATGCACGCCTGCTCGTTTGCCTTCCTTTCTCATAAAAACAATTTTATTGGTGTATGACCAAGCAAAAATGCTATGACCACCTACCTATCGTACATTTTTACTTTTCGCGTCATATACGGCGGCGTTATTGGCCTCCAATAGTTTCGGCTATATGAAAAACAAATCTTCCGATTCGTCTTCCCTCCGAACCCTTTTTCAATGGGGAAAAAATTAATGAAATTGAATCCAAGGTAACACGTCATCCGAAAACACGGGCTGCAATAAAAATAGAAAACGATTTGGTGATATTTTTGTCATAATAGAGTTTTGTCGGTTTATTTTTCTTTTTAGATACATTCATACAAAACAAAATATTTATATTTATTGTTTACCCATACCGAGAAATTGGGGTCAGTTGTATGCTTGACTTTATTATGGCAGAATAATCCAAGCGAATTACATTCGATCCAATTGGCTCTAGCCTGATGGTAAGTAATCCAAATAGAAGAAAGCCAAAGATTTTAGCACAACGAGGCAAGAAGTGGGGGAAATAAACCAAAGATCTCCAAGTTTATCTTCTATGAAAAACTGACAATGATTAGCATGCGGGTTCATGCTACATATAAAACTTTTCTATTTATATACTTCCAAATAACAAATAACTTTACATATATATATATATATATATATATATATATATATATATATATATATATATATATATATATATATCCGAATTATATCTACCAGACAAACTCCGAGCATAGCTATCTCCATAGCTCTTAGAGCGACTCTGAGCTTGTGAAGCACACGGCCTGTCAGCGTCCACGATTCGACCGGTTGATAGTACGTTATATTAATTTGAAAAACGTGTTCCAAGTTTAACATGACAACATTAAAAAAGATCAAAGAGACAGAAACATCCAATTTCATTAAAGGTAGCATTTCTTACTTTATTACTTTTAATTCGATAAATTAAGAATATCTGATCAGGTTATATTACCTTTATGTTATTTGAAAATTAACTTGAAATGTTATTTTTTGTCCTACTGATTGATATTATCCCCCAGTTTCTGTTAGAGGAGACATTACCTCACCATTAATGTCTTGGTTATTAACGATGTTATGTAAAAACAAATGACTTTCAATATATTATTAAAACTGTCACGATAAGATACAAAAACAAAGTTAAATTTAGGAACATAACGTAAACGGAAAGATATCGTTCATCTACTTAAGGGTTCAGATCGCTTTCCTGCGAATAATTTATTTCAGTCTTATATTTAATTCTACCACGCTAAGATAAGTTTTAATGAGAGTAAGATAACATTTATCAGTTAAAGTGGTTTAGGCATATAGAGAGGATGGATGGATGAGGAAAATATACCTTGACCAAATTGCCGAAGTTTTTAGGAAAAACAAGGTCAAGGATATCCTTACCCGGCGGGCTTGCATGAGAAGATTGATGAATGTGGAGGAAGCAAGGAAATTATGCCGAGATCGTAGCAGATGGAGATCTGTGGTCGAATGTGTAGCAAGCAGTGCAGGAAGCAAGGAAAGTATGGCGAGATCGTAGCAAATGGAGATCTGTGGTGGTGTGGAGTGTTTATTCCGAGTTTGGAGACCCCGCTAATTCACGTACATATTCATTCCGTAAATAGCAGTTGAATACAAATAGTTTCCGGTGTCAAAATTAGATTAAACCTTGTTTCAAAGTAAGTTAAGGCTGTGAACCTAATTCAGGCACCCTATATATAGGATACTAACAAATAAAAAATATTTTATGTTATCTTCAAACTTAAAAACAATAAATCACTAATATTTTTAATTTTATTGTATTGTATGTATATTTATGTGTATGTGTATATGAAAATGCATCATAGTGATCTGCTATCTTTATATATAAAGTAAAATAAAGTCAGATTCTATATTTTCATCTGCATATAGCTGGATAAGTGGCAATGCAGTACGGTGCGTTCTTTTTTATTTTTTTACTTTTGTTAATTCATAATTTAAATTAAATTGTTTTCTTTAAAACACAAGATTCGATAAACTGACATCTTTCGAGGAACATGTCACCTTTCCTAGCATCAGAAATCAATATTGAATATAAAATGTAAAGTTCATTCATAAATTAACTTCACTTGAAAGAGTTTCACTATATCTAAGATAAAACCCTGTATCTATTACTAGATTAATCACACGATCTATTCGATGATTACGCTTGTATAACCAAGGCAATAATGTATTTGAATAATTTGTGTTATAGCTTATAATTCCAACTAACCACATATGAGCTTGTAATGAACAATTTTGAAATATTTTGACGGAGTACGGTTTAGCTTTGACAATTTGAAATATGCTTGCAACAAGCCTAGCATTCCCCGTAGTCATTTTCGTATCTCTATTGAAAATCTAATTATAATATGTGTACACGACGGTACAAATGAAAGATTGTGTATAAAATGGTGTATAAAATTTACTTCGAGTCGAACAAGAAAAAAGACTTTTCGGTTGTCTTCCGTAGAGTCGATGTTCCGTAGAGAAGGTACCTCGTGTTGGGGCGAAGCACGTGTCTTGTGCGGGGTGGAAAAGTGGTAGTTTGTGTTTGGTTTTGTGTATAGGGGTTGGTGGGTAGAAAGTTGCTGGCCGTTTTTCGGTAAGTTTTTGGTTTAAGTTCCAAATAAATCCACTACTTCCGTCAGGAAAACACACATTATTAATTTTCTGTTATCGTTTGCTTGTCACGGATCTTAGCTAAGTAAAACTTTTGACCGTCCACTTCGAGTCGAACCAAAAACAAAACACACATACATTTCTCCGCTACATAACAAAAATGCAAAGACAAATCCACGTTGAAAGGTGGATATCAGGTCAGTGGATCCCTGCAGGAGCGCAGAGCTCCACTGTGAAAAGTCATCAAGAAGTGCTTGTTCCGACTCTGATGTACGGTATTAAATGTTGGATTTGGCAGAAGAATCATGAAAGCAGACTGAATGTGGTGAATATGACAGCATTAAGAAGTATGTGTGGAGTAACTTTGGATGATTGAATAAAAATAAAATAAAAAGTTGTAGAACAAATTTATTTTTTTCTTTTAATTTAAATATTATTGTTTGTATGGTTATTTATACGAAAAAATAACCTTGTTATACATCTGTACTAACAATTTTCGTTTCATGTATATACAGTCGACTGCAAAATATATAATCAGGTCCCTCCAAGGGATAGATGGGTTCATTAGCTGGCCATGGTATCGTCTATCCTAAACGCAAGGTCCCCGCAGGATGACTACTTTGTATACGCTTATAGTTTGCTAGCCCTGAATAATTCATTAGCTCTATACAAAGCCGATAATACGAACGAGTAAGGTAATTTATATGGTTGTCGTAATCATTTGGAACAGAATCAATATTTTCAACATGTTTTATATATTTTTTTTTTATGGGATAGGAAAGCAAACGAGCAGCGTGTCACCTGATGGAAAGCAATCAACGCGACCCATAAACAAGCGTTGTCGGCCTTAAAGGAAAGTGTCATTATGGGAGTGGGGAAGGGGAGGACCACCGAAACTCAACCGTTCACCGGACGAAGCGCGGTAGCTAAGCTACCACTTAGACGCCGGTTTTCTGCAGGAATGTGGTACTTCCCCGTGCGAGCCTGCCCATTCATGCTACAGACAAATAATATTCCATTGTGGCTTCAGCACAAGTAAATGAAATATTTTTTACTGCCCGTATATATGTGTGCTACAAAAAGCTAGTATAGTAATAATATAGACTATCTATCTCTGTGTGGAACTGTGTAGAGACATCGTAACGTTTACCCTCATCAATTTGTAAATTACGGCTTCATATTGGGGAGTTCCTTCTTGTTTTCAAAGTTCATAAAAAATTAAGGGTCCACTGTCTCAACTTTCGATAACGAATTATGATCATGAAATATGTCACCGAAGTTTTTTTATAACCGTTATAAATTCAAATTATGTCGTAACTTTTCAAAATAGATATATTTCAATTGCATTTAGAAAAACATCTTCATTAGTAGCTTGGCGCAGATCTGGAACTTCACGCAATTCAGGTTCCGACAGCCACCCTAAGATAGAACCTTTTCTATCTAGGTTCTATGTTTCATTAGTAGCTTGGAGTAGATCTGTAACTTCATGCATTCAGATTCCGACAGCCACCCTAAGATAGAACCTTTTCTATCTAGGTTCTATCTTTCATTATTACCTTGGGGCAGATCTGTAACTTTTTGCATATAGATTCCGACAGCCACCCTTACATAGAACCTTTTCAATCTAGGTTCTATCTTTCATTAGTAGCTTGGGGCAGATTTGTAATTTCACGAATTCATATTCTGACAGCCACCCTAAGATAGAACCTTCTCTATCTAGGTTCTATCTTTCATTAGTAGCTTGGGGTAGATCTGTTATTTCACACTTTCAATTTCCCTAAGATAAAACCTGGATAGAAAGCCACCCTAGATAGAAATAGAATATCTTGGATGAGTGACAGAAAATTGCGAAAGAATCGCATCATGCTAGACACGCCAAGGTCATCGAGAAACAAAAAAGTCAATTAAAATATTTCAATTTGGACAACTTTCGTAATAAATCTTTATCTTCGAATTTCCGAATTCTGTGTGAATTATTTTTCAGCATTCGCTCCATAATTTTCCACATAAGATAAATTTGAGTGTTGGAGAAAAACGATGCAACGGGAAATTTTTATCTGGAAGTCATTATAACTTTTGCAAAGGAAACTTCAAAAGAAAATTTCGAGCTTCATCAAAACTTGACAGCAAAAACATAACTTATGTACATCCGTGTTAATTGAAGTTTCGATTAGAGTATACAAATAAAAACATTTGAAATGAAATACCACAGTTGAACAGAATATCACTTCGTCTGCAATGCCTATGGTATTGCGGATGTCTATGGGTGGCATTCACTTTTTTATTTCATTTATTTTTTGCATAACATTTAACACCTATTTGGAACTGATTTCTATCAAGTGATACGCTTACTCGTATTTACTTGCCTTCCTATCACATTAAAAAAGAATATCAAGTGGGTAACATCAACTGTCTCACACGGTGTTTCATACCGTGAGTGCTAAAATCTGAAGGCCCAAATCCTTTTTCCCCTCCAATTAAATTCTTCTGATCTTATTGCTCACATCCTTAACGTAAGGTAGGCAACCCATCAGCAGTGCCCTCAGTATTACGGATGTATTATTGTCGCTAATCCGTATATCACATTATAAATAATCCCACGGTACGTATTTGTCGCCTATACAATAATATATTGACTGACCACAGTACAAAAACATTCGATATTTTCGAATAGTAATTGTAAAAATAATAAAAGGCTTTATTTATTCATTTATATATTAAGAATCTTTAAGACTAACTTATATATGTGCTTAAAAATAAATAAATCCATTAAAAATATTTTCAGATATAGAAAGAGAATATAAGCTAATATATACATATATGTATTTAAATGTTCCATTGTATGGATACCTATATAAATACAGTACGAACAGCTGATGCTATAGATCTCTTATAATGGAGCCCTGCACCCCTTTACGAAGTCAGAATGAGTCTAAATAGGCCGGACTGGCGGTTCACTGGGGAGTGCTTTTTCCGACTTTTATATACGGTAGCGAAATTTGGGTTTGGCAGAAGTGTCATGAAAGCAGACTGAATCTGCGTAGCGCGGTAGCTAATCTACGGCTCTGACGCTGGTTTTCTGCGGGAGTGAGGTACTTCCCCGGGCGAACTGGCCCATTCATGCTACAGAAAAATAATATGGCATTCTTGACAAAGTATTCATCTACAGCGTGGCTCTACCACTGTTAAAATTAGTGATGATTTGCCGAAATTATTGTGTACAATCGACAATGATAGGTGTGTCGGATTGTGATCGGATTACAGGGGGCGCTGGATTAGACAGGATTCGAATCACCGCAGTTCCACTATATACCCATAGACGATAATGTCCAAGGTGCATTAAGAAAACAGTGTGTTCCACCCACTGAAAAAAAATACATATTTGAATATATAATATATCCAACTTGCTAGCTATTCGCTCGTGAAATGTATTACGGCAGTATATGTTCGCTTTAGTTGCAACAGTGTGAAGGCATTGGCCTGTAAACGAGATAAGGGTCGGATGATACACGTCACGTAGTCTTGAGCGGCGCTGTGTGTTTGTGCCGAGGGATGTCAGATGTATAGATTATGTAAATAAACGGCTTACTCAAACTTTCTGAATAGAAATGTATTTTTTTATTTGGGATAGGAAGGCAGACGAGCAGGCGTGTCACCTGACGGAAAGCAATCCATGCCGCCCATAGACTTCCACAGCGTCATAGGCAGCATGGAAGTGTTATTAAGGAAAGTGTCATTATGGGATTGGGAGGGGGAGGGGTAGAGGAGGGAGAGGGTGTTTAGCCTCCGGAACTCGGCCGCTCACCGTATGAAGAGCGGTAGGTAAGCTACCACCCAGACGCCGGTTTTCTGCGGGAGTGTGGTACTTCCCCGGGCGAGCCGGCCCATTCATTCTGTAGACATATTATGCCATCTTGACAAAGTATTCGTCTGCAGCGTGGCTCTACCACTATTAAAAATATGATTTATTTTGTATTCATTCCTTGTGTACACATTTTAGTACAAAGGCAGACTCAATGCCATTGGGCAATCACTACCAGTCCACCCGCGAGCGAAACTGGGAAAATTGGTTTGGAGGTACAGCTAGTAAAAAAATTAAAAACTAATTGTATAAATTTAAATACATACAATATATAAAATAAAATATAATATGTTAAAAAGAAATATTTATCTTACAGCAAGCACTCATTCTTATGAACAGGACTAAAAAAACTTGAAGTTTTGAAAAGTTTTGAATCTGACTTTTTGTTTGAGGCTTTCTTTAATGTCAATTTTTGTATGATACATTATATTACATATACATTACTAAAAGTAAAGAAGGCGTATCTGTATGTGCATAGCTGATTTGTCACAAAACGTTTTAGCACCCCTGAGCTAACTCATGCAAAAAATACGTAAGTGCAATTTTTATGGCTCTAAATGATTTTCAAATTATGTGTGTTATGTGTGTATCCGCGGGAATGTGTGATCCCGTTTTGCGGGATTGCAATCCCTAGCTGTCCTGCGCTGAAAAAAAACTAGAACTCGACTGTAGCACCCCCATACAGCGGTATTAGTTAGTCTCTCAAACATACGTGCATTTTTTATCAATATCAATCGAGACGTTTAAAAGAAGTATATAATCGATAATGAATTGCTTCACAGTATTCGAAATACTAAGTTCGTATAGATTTGTTTACCAGACGCGGAACGCTACAGTCATGTTTATGCATCAGTCTATACCACGTGTGTCTCCTATCAGCATATTAAGCCTTAGGGTATGGAAAATCCACTTTACGTTACCGCCTTTGCCCGCTTTGCATTCTGATCTCAAATGGCAAAGTTCTTACCAATTTATGCAAGATCTAAAATTTGCGATTGATAACCAATTTGTTATTGTTGGACTAATTATCAAATTAAAAAATATTCTAAAAAAAATATATATTTTTTTTAATTTCAAATGCTATCCACTTTACCACATGTGGTGATCCAACAAAAGGCTGGCAATTCATCTGTGACGCTTCTAGCGTTGTGTATGTCTATGGGCAGCTGTGATCTCTCTCCACCAGGTGACCCATATGCTCATTTGCCTGCGCTGCTATGAAAAAAATATCCATCGGATAATCTTAAAGCGTGTCCGATCGAATATCACGTATTTTACTCAAAACTATCTCTTACTCATAACATGAATGGTTTTATAAAACTTACTGATTCTATAAAAAAGTCAGTTTTTATTGTTTGCATAACATTTACTCATATGGGCTATTATAGTGGTAGAGCCACGCTGCAGGCGAATACTTTATCAAGAATGGCATAATATTTATTTGTAGCACGAATGCGGAAATACCACCCTTCAGCAGAAAACCGGCGTCTGAGTGGTAGCTTAGTTACCGCGCTTCGTACGGTGAGCGGTCTGAGTTCCGGAGGCCCAACACCCTCCCGTAATGACACTTTCCTTAAAGGTCGGTAACGCTTCCGCACTGCCTATGGCGCTAGATGACTCGCCTGTCCAACAGATGACTCGCTTGCTCATTTGCCTTCCTATCCCATAAAAAAAAACAAATTGTGCTAATTAGGCCCACGATATTATATAAGATTAGATAGATATCTTTTTTAAATTATTTATGTCAACAAATATATCTTTTAGTCAAATATTCGTACAACGTTTCCATTTGATCTGCCAACATATAATTTTTCCCACGCTTTACATATAAATCAATAATATCGTTCGCGTAGATACGATTAAATGAAATGGTAATATTATTCAACACGGAAAACAACGCTTGGGTGTACGATATTTTTTTATGGCGGTAAAAAAATCGACAATAGAATATTTGAATAGGAAATAGTATCTACTTTTTAACCCGATTTCTTAAATCATGTTCATATGTATTTTTTTTATGATTTCATTCTGCGATATGTCCAAATTAATATCAGGCCCGGACTTATGGGCCTATTTCCTTCAAATCTATTGATATACTGCGTGATTTGTTTGGAGATTGCTATACTTATCTAAAGACTATCAATATTAATTGTAGAAAAGCGGAGTTTCTCTTTCGGTATTCGTCTTTTTAGCAGATTGCGGATTTAGCTTTATGTGTATAAGCTCAGAGTCACTAAGAAAACCACAGAATGAGCCTTGCTTGTTTTGCTTGAATAAGGTTCATTATGAAGAAATTCGTATGAGAACTAAAATCAAAATATCACAGTCATGCGAAGTGAAATGGCAAAAGGGTTGCATGCAATTGCCACCAACTTTCTTCACCAAAATTTAAAATTCTTAAAAATTATAAGCGCAAATGAAGTCACTGATTATAAGCATAAATGAAGTCACTTATTTCTTAAGTGAATAATAGTATTTCATTTTAATATTACATTAAATGAACATTTTATCTTTAAATAAACAATATCTTGACATTATAAAAGGCCCAAATAAGCTTCTCTTTAAATGTAAAGTCCGGGCATTCTTGAAGTCCTCTTTACGAAGAAAATGAAGTCTACACAGTGAATTTATGCAAGACCTAAAATATGCGACTGAAAACAAAATTTTTAAAAACATACATACATACATATCGTCACGCCTGTTTCCCGTAGGGGTAGGCAGAGACCACAGATCTCCATCCGCTACAATCCTGGCACACCCTCCTTGCTTCCTCCTTGTTTTCATCCAACCTTCCTCCGTTAGTCGCTTCTCGCCCTCGTGGGAATCAGGACGTGACGGGTGGCGAACCACGTCGCCGTCTTAAATAAATATAGTATCATTTATACAACAATATTATTCCCAAATAACAAATAACTCCATTATAATATATTGTTCAATCAATTGTACGAAATCTAATTAGACTTTCAATGCGCGATAAATTACTCCGGGAAGATTGTTGATAACATTCCACGGAATAATTTAGCTGGTGGCGGTGTTATCCGGAAATTGGGTTTGTCAGTGCCTTTTGTTTTAATTAAAACCGAATAAGGCGTAAGTTCAAATAAAGGTGACGGGAAATAAACGTGAAGGGGCGTACAGGTATTGCGTAAACAAACTATAAGGGCGAGACTACAATTTCTTTATCTTTTTCAGTTAACAAAGAGTAAAAGGTTTTTGTTTTTAAAATGAAGCTATTCTAAATACTGTTTTCCACTTTTTCTAGACTACTGTCGCTGCCCCATTTGTTTTTTTTTTTAATTTGGCAAAATAGACAAATTTGCAAGAGTTCATTGCATATTTAAAAAATAAAATAATTAAACTCATAATAGTTAAATTCATAATAGTTTCAAATTTCTTACTAGCTGACTGATTCTGATTTGTATTTATTTTTGTTCATTGATTATAATTGTTGTTATAAAAGAAGATGTAGGTATGTTAAGAATCATTAAAAGTATGCTTACATAACTTTTGGAAGCCCCCTAAGCCGCTGACAAATAGTAAAGATAGTTAAGGACACTGGTATTAAATAATGATTTCTACAATCTTATCTTCTATAACGAATATATGTAATATGACAAACGTGAGCTAACTGACTTGGTTTCGAAGTCAAATCAAATGCGTGAGGTGTAAAGTGTGTGTTTGTGTGTGTGTGTGTGTGTGTGTGTGTGTGTGTGTGTGTGTGTGTATGTGTGTGTGTGTATGCATTTGTAAATAAATGAAGGGGTAATGAATTGACCCTCCAAGTCCCTGCACTCGAACACCTTACGAGTAACGCAGTATTGAAATGCTATTTATTATACTTGAGGCCGATGTTTTGTGAGGATGCGGTACTTCCCCGGTCGAATCAACACCAACAACAAACACACAACAGCACTTTTCCACATTGCAGGCATTCAGGTAACGCACTCACTCAAAGGCCACTATGTATTAGCAACAAAAAGCAGTCAATCGTAGAACTTGTTAGTATAAATCTCGCTCGATATTGTAATTTGACATTTTGCACTAAATCTCATAGCGCATACATAAACAGTAGAACCACGTATTAATTTTAATCAATAAATACATTTGTCATCCGTATTAAACATCAAGCAAACAAAACCCGTTCGTTCATAAAGCCACATTTCTTTTGTTAAAACATGGCCGCGTGCTAAGATGAGGGTATTTTCTACGAAATTTCTCCGACGACGTGACTTACTGCTATCGAACTAAACGACCCATTAAAAGTTTGTCAACACCGTTAATGTTTATATAGTATTCGTGGGACACAATGCCTTGATATCGTCCCTTGCTTATAAATAAGGTCATTTATCTTTTTGATAATTCATTACTTAAATATTACGAATCTTGTAAACAAAAGAAGAAAAGGCACCAAGGCGGCTCGGTAACCCTGTGACACTCTCTTATCACGCCTTAGACAGGGTGTCCCGCACTCGTAGCGGTTTGTCTCGCCAAAAGAAGGCGAGACGTAAAAGCGAATCACTATTATGTGAACACAAAACTAAACTAAAACGATTAACTATTTGGTTGTCGACTATAATTGGCGGTCGTGAGACAACCTGTGTGTACGGGTGCTTACTATAATTGGCGTTCGCGTGACGACCTGTGTGTACGGGTGCTAAATATAATTGGCGTTCGCGAGACAACTTGTGTGTACGGGTGCTTACTATAATTGGCGTTCGACAGACCTGTGTGTGTTTTTTTTTATGGGATAGGAGGGCAAACGAGCAAGCGTGTCGCCTGATGGAAAGCAATCAACGCCGCCCATGGACAACCGCGACACCGCAGGAGTCACGGAAGCGTTGCCGACCTTTTAGATGTATATAGACTTGTTTTTTGAAGGTTCCAACGTCGTAACGGTTCAGAAAGACCGCCGAGCGTAGCTGGTTCCACAAACTGGTGGAACGTGGAAAGAAGTTACGAGAGAAACGCACCGTAGTAGATCGCCACTCATCCAGATGGTGGGGATGAAATTTTTCTTTTGCGATCAAATGAATGAAGTTGATACTGGGGAGCACCGGCCCAGAGGTGAAAACAGTATTCCATGTGTGGCCTGACTTGTGCCTTGTACAGTTGGAGGCAATGGCCAATGTGTGTACCGGGTGCTGAGTATGATTGGCAGTCGTGAGGTGACCTGTGTGTACGGGTGCCCACAATAATTGGCGTTCGCGAGACGACCTGTGTGTACGGGTGCTTATTACAATTGGCGTTCGCGAGACGACCTGTGTGTACGGGTGCTGACTATAATTGGCGTTCGCGAGATGACCTACGGTACTTAGTCACTGACACCGCATCATTTGTTGCCATCATAAGGTCATCTTCTGAGCAGGTGAAGGGACACAGAGAGCAACATGTCATGTGTGTGTTTGTGAGGTTATCCCACAGTCTCACAAGAGGTTTGTGGTTCTTTACGAAGAGGTTACACGCTAGCTCACTTGTCTTCTTCTATTATAAACAAAATGTTACATACAACTTTAAAGTTTACATTGTTATAAGTATGTTTTGAGCCTGCGCTTAACGGCATCCATATTCAAAACATATCCCGGCTTACTGAGTTTACACATGATACTATAATTTGCAACTCATGCATTAAACATGAATATACTGAGGGTAACATATTAATTCCGCTCGAATTTTAAACTACCATCACTCTCTATCGTACACTATTCCTATAGACACGAAATCTGAAACGCAGGGCGTTCTAGAAACATTGTGGTTTAAGGTACTATGTAACAAGATAAGGTAAGATAAGTCTTTATTCGTTGACCAGAGTATTTACAAATAATGATATAAACACACAATAAATTTAAATAATTGATAGTGCCATCAGCAATCAGTTTTTGTGAGGTTGTCCTTTGTCATAGGCCTCCCCTAATTTCATCCACTTTTCCCTATCCCGGCTTAATCTACTCTATGTCTTTTGTCTTTTTCCATTCCTGGGATACAACGATGTCTCTTGTCCACTTTTCCTTTGTTGTCCTCAAGATGTGTCCGGTCTAATTTCATTTCAGTTTTTTAATTGTATGGAAGACATCAATCACTTTGGTTTTTTCCCCTTATTTTCGAAATAGTCGTCTTATGTCTAGCATACTCCTTTCCATGAGGTGTTGACAAGTTATTAGTTTTAGATTGTTTTTATTTGGTAAAGTACTATATAATAGTTTAAAATTAAGTTTTTCATGTCAATTGACAATGTTTTATATTAAAATATATAAAAGTCGTTATGTGAAAATTTATGTTCACTTTTTTCATTTGAGTTACTTCCATTTGATTGTCCTTGGACAAGTGGGATTCAGGGCATTTTATAAGCCAATAGACGACAAACGGATCCGTATAATAGCTCAATTCAAACAGGCTCTCCTCAATTCCTCCCATGACTTGCTACTTTCTCATCCATTATACACATCCTTGATCTAAAGGTGACGCGTCTGTACTGCAGATTCATGGTTGGTATGAGTTGCTTACCATCGGTTGACTGATTTGATCATTTCCCCACCGTATCTACGAAAAATTGCCCAGATATCTCTACGAAAAGAATTAGTAAATGACTGTGAACCGTACAATACATCCTAATAGATTTCCTGTCCAAGAATTCGTATTTTAAAATCTAAATAAGCAAAAACTTTTTACACTAACGAGTTTAAAATTAAGTTCAACATAATTAACGGTGTGTTGTCAACCTGTTTGGACCGCAGCGCATAATGGAAAAGCCAGTCCACAATTACCACAGCGTCGGCTGTCGTGGCACACTGGCGTCGCAACTTTTACCCTCATCAAGTTGAAAACTTCCGCTTTACAGGGAAAGTGTATTTTTGTTTTGAAAGTACAATATCACGTGTGGTTTTGGGTTAAGATCTAAACAAATGGACGATTGTAAAATTTAATGAGGTTACTTTTGAAATATGTAGCATTATGATTACATAATGCGATATTAATCATAGACGATGTTATCCAAGATAATGTTATTTACTATGATTTTATAAAAAATGATGTTATACAAGAAGAAGAAGAAGCCGACCGTCCCGGGATTGGGCTCCTCCGGGTACTATAGTGCCTTTACCTTAGTATGCTGGGCTCTGCTGGGGCTGACCTCCATCCTCCCTATGATAACTAAGACGAATTTTAATATACCTAATTTGTTAAAAATGACGGTGACGTGGTTCACCACCCGTCACGTTCTGATTCCCGCAAGGATTGCAAGAAGCGACTAACGGAAAGCTGTTTCGCTACAATGAATGTGAGAGGAAAGATGGAAGAAAAGTTGGATGAGTGTGGAGGAAGCAGGAAGGGTGGGCCGGGATCGCGAGTAGCGGATGGAGTTCTGTGTTCTCTGCCAGGGGTTGGCATAGGACACGTAAAGATCTATGTACGTAAGAAGATGTAATAATAGATGATATTATCCAAGATGACTTTATATAAGACTCTAACCTAATATAACAGTGATAACTGAAATGAAATTAGTGTTAATTAATCTTGTTTTGTATATAAACACACTATTTCTGATTGAGGTGTATCAGCATCTACATTAATTTCCTTACATACCTTGTACACATTAGTTTCTAATGTGGTATTAGCCATAAATAATCCTATAGTGAAATTAATAGTCTCCGGGGTCTTATAAAAGATATAACTCGATACTTGAACAATAAATAAAGTAGTTTTCGCCGTTAAATGCTTTCTAGCTTCCCAAGGGAGTCAATTGGGATATGGGAATAAATAAAATGATACTGTATTACAAAATAAAACAAAAAAAATTATTTGTTAGTTACATTGAAGCGTATTTAAATGGACAGTCAAGAACAACTCTGCTAAAATTCGACTTCAGACAAGAAAAAATAATGGACTATTCCCCAGCCCAAACCCTTTCCTCCTTCCCCCTACTTCTTCCCCCTCCCCCTTCCCATAATGACACTATCCTTAAAGTTGGCAACGCTTCCGCACTGTCTATCGGGTGTGCGGATATGCGGATGTCTATGTGCGGCGTTGATTGCTTTCCATCCGTCACCTGATCGCCTCCTCATTTGCCTTCCTATCCCATAAAAATAAATCCTCAGGTATATGTTGTAGATCATCATCATCATCAAGGCATTTCAACCGCGGGTGGTCCTTAGCCTGGTTCAGTATTTTTTTCAGTCGCATCTTAATTTGGCTTTTTCTCTCCAGCTCCTCACATTGATTGCCTTTAAGTCGTCCTCGATTCCATTTAGCTTAGGTGCTTAAGCTAGATGGAACCAGATGGATTGCCGTCGAGTAGGCGTTTGGGTACTCTAGCCTCGTCCATCCGTATTACGTGCGCAGCCCAACGAAGGCGTTCAATTTGAATGGTTTTGATGACGTTCGGCTTGTTATACAGCTCATAATGCTCGTGGTTATAAAGAGTACGCCAACACTTATTTTCCAAGACAGAACCAAGATACGCCTTAAAAATTTTCTCTCAAAGCTATAGACTCAACGAAAGACAATTAAAAAGTAACTTGTTGGAAAAAAATCAATACATAAAAAACATATTAAGAACTAGAAGCTTAATAGCGTATGAAAATTCTCATGTGTGAGTGATATGACCAGAATATTGGTAAAATATATTTTTTTAAATTGGCAAAGTATATTTAAACGTATTAATTATTATTATTAATAATAATACCTTAAACCGTTTTTGTAACGAACCGGCTTATTGATTTTGCATAGTTAATTAAAATAATGCCTTGTCCTGTCCTAACAATGCAAAATGTAAGCGCTTTCTACCACCAGCTTAAATTCGGTGAACTCATAATCCGGCCTCTGCGAGGAGTGAAGTGATTCAGTATGCAAATCTACGAAATACCCTTGTTTATTGTTTCTATAGTGGGTTCTCAGTGTCTGCTTGTATTTAATTCGTGTATTGTTCCCAGGATTAATGCAATAGCGAATTCTCCTCGATAGAGGTCCAAATCGACGTCTGGATCACACCTGAGGGGCCTTTAGATAACTGTGAATCACTCTCTATACTATCTTTATGTCTTCTTCGTTAAGGGTGCTTGTTTTTTAAACGAGCAAGCGTGCCGCCTGATAGAAAGCAATCAACGCCACCCATAGAGAACTGCGACACCGCAAGAGTCACGGAAGCGTTGCCGGCCTTTTAAGTATTTGTAGGCTTGTTTTTTGAAGGTGCCAATATCGTATCGGGTCGGGAAGACCGTCGAAGGTAGCTGGTTCACACAGAGTGGTGGTGCGTGGGAATAATTTTTGAGAGAAGCGCACCATAGAAGATTGCCATTTATCCAGATGGTGAGGATGAAACTTTTCTTTACGGCGAGTTGTGCGGTCGTGGAATTCGGCGGCGGGAATTATTCCAAACAACTCCTCGGAGCACTCCCCATGACAAAAGCGGCAAAAAATGCTGAGAGATGAGACATTTCTCCGCAGCGCTAGAGAATCCAGTCGATCGGTGAGATTGTATTGCTTGTATTCCAATTTAAAACGTTTTTATGGCCATCAATTGGTTATGAAGTTCTCGTTAGGTGATTGACTTTGATTAATGTAGTTGCAAAGTCCCACTATCAGACTACGCGTCACATAAATTCTACCACAAACTGTGCTAACTTAATAGGAGCATTCAAGAGACGAGTGTATATATTTATAAAAGGCCGGCAACGGCAATGAGCGGTGATGATCACTCACCACCAGGAGACCCGCATGCTCTGCTATAGAAAAGTCAATCCTCCTTGCAAATGAGTCATGGGTTAGTTTAAGTTTCTTCAGGAAGACTCTGTGCTTAGCAGTTAGTAGCTCAGCATGCATGGGCTATGAAAAAAAAATAGTTTCGTTGACTATAAACTTCGTTTCCTCTGTACCAGTTACGTTAAATGACGTGAAGAATAATTTATGGCAAGGGTTCACTTGGATGCTCCGGGCTATTTGCTAAGTAGATAGTAGATCTTCCCTTTGGCCCCTTGGAGATTAATAGTCGGCGAAACACATTTTGGTTATTTTCTTGTTTGAACATTTAAATATAACTCGCCAAAATGAAAAGTTTCGTCTCCACTAACTGAATAATTGGCGATCCAGTACTGTGCGGTCTTCTAGGAAGATCTTTCCACGCCCCATTGCCCTGTAGAAGGAAATACTTCCAGCAGTGTTTCTAAACCGACGGACTTTGGAACTTATATATATTATATTATATTTTATTATCAATGTAAAATTTAACAATATATATAAATATATTTATATTTATATATGTATATAAGGAGGTCAGGTCTTCTCGTTTCCCATACCTCAGAGTCAGAAGACAAAAGTTTTCGACCTGTGTGTCCTACATATATATACCTATACTCTCCTACACAGCCACTCCTACTCCTACAGCGCCGAAACGTGGACACTGACAGTTCGTGGACTCTGCTTCATAAGCTCAGAGTCGCTCAGAGAGCTCTATAGCTCCGACTATAACTCCGAGCATAGCTCTCTCTATAAAGAGCTGTGCTCGGAGTTTCTCTGATAAATATAATTAGCAATGAAGAAATCCGCCAGAGATTTTAAGTCACGTTTGTCGGAGATCCGAGAATCGCTGGAGCAGACGAGTGTTGGGGTGGAGACCGCGTATTGGCAAACGTAGAGTGGGACGCCCCCGGCTGGATGGTGAGACGATCTGCGCAGGGCTGCAGAAATTGGATGCGTGAAGCCAGCCATTTGTCCAGCATTGGACTGCATCATACTGTTGATGATAGAATTATCTTTTTAACATTGTGTCCACCCTACGGTTGTCTGGAAGAAATCGCTATTAGCAATAAGACCGCCATTTGTATATAAATATTATAATCAATAATTGTATAACTTCGTTTTTGGTGTACAATAAAGAATATATCTATCCATCTATCTATATGATATATATGATATAGGGAGAGTGAACTAATAGCAGGATTGGAATAATAAATAATTTTAAATCCAATTAAATCAATTTATTTCAAATCAAAATGGATTATTTGTAGACGGACAGATAACACATAAATTATAATAGTTTATCTGTTTGCTTGTCAGTGCTATGTTTGTGGTCAGGTCAGCAATATTTACAATAGTGATATGAGCGAGTGATATATAGTTTAATACTAGCAAATAGATTAACTAAAATAATTACTAAGGGCTATAATAATTAATTATAATAACTGGTGTACATGATTATATTCTGACAAAACAATATTGTTTTTTTTTATATATTTTTATATATTCACGCCTATCCCCCGCAGGGGTTGGCAGAGACCACAGAGCTCCATCCGCTGCCATTCATCGCAGCGAAACGGCTTGTCATTGGTCGCTTTTCGCCCTCGTGAGAATCAGGACGTGACGGGTGGCGAACCACGTCGCCGTCATTTTCAACAAATTAGGTATATTAAATTCGTCTTTATTCGTCGAGGATGGAGGTCAGCCCCAGCAGAGCCCTGCATGCTGAAGTAAGGCACCATAGTCCCCGGGGGAGCCCGACCCCGGGACGATCGGCACGCTTACGACTAGGCTCGCCCCTAGTCACGCATCCATTGGCACGGCAGACCGTGGATTGGCGGAGAGGAAGGGAAAGGATAGAGAAGAAAGGAAGGGGCAGGAAAGGAAAATGAGGATTGGGGGGGTTACACAACAATATTGTTGTGTAACACATATGAAAAATATATTTTTTTATGAATTAATCGATTAAAACCTCATTTTGAAATCTCAAAATCCTGGCCAAGCAGGCCATTTCAACTTTTAAATATTGGCAAAACGTCCGTCAATGCGTGACAAGAACATTTTCGAATCTTGGAATGCTAGAACTTTCGATCGTTTTACCTATATAAAGGGGCGACGGGGTGTCGAAGGAAGGTTTAATAGTTTAATACGGAGGAAAATAGAAGAGGAGAAGAAGTGAAAGTAACGTGAATAGAAGTGAAACTGGATGCCGATTTTATTCTTTCCATCCCGGAACCCAAGCTCGCAACAATATTATACATTGTAAGACGTTTACTAAAAAATACTAAAAATAAACAACTTGTTACTCATAATAAACTTACAAATTGATTTTTGATTAAAAGTAAATGCATGTCGTTTATAATTTAATTATATTATGGACGTGTCGGTGACGACCAGTTAGCTCGGTGGCGGGGGACCCTCCACCCGCGGAGTCAATGGTCTCGTGTTCGATCCCCGCATCGGCTTAGACATACACTAGCGGTTGTCGAATCCTCAACCAGTAACCAGTTGCTATTTCAGTTTATTTTTCTCCTTTTTTTTCCACAGCCCATATATGTCGCACAGCTGAGCACGGGCCTCCCCTTTTCTGAAGAAATGGACGTTAACCCACCACGCTTGTTCAATGCGGATTGGTGGGGTTACTAGACTCAGAATAAATATCTGTATAATAAATTTGATATATATTATATTAATATGTGTGAAATTTTTTTTATTTATTTCGATGCAGGAATCGAACCCGCGACCATGGAATTCATGGGGGCCGCGACACTGTGCCAATTGGTCGTCATTTTTTTTTTTAAAAATTTTTCTCCTTAACATATCTTAAATAACTCTTTTATTCATTTCAGAGTTTCTTCCAGAGTAAATGAATATGTAAGCGAATCGAAATGTTACCCCGAGTTTCTTTACATACGAGATTGACGAAAATTCTATTTGTTTCCTTGAGACAGGGATAAAAAGAGTTTGAGCAGAAATTACGTGACATTTTCGCCAGACTCTTTTGCTTTGTTAAATCCAAAAATAATGAGAATCCGACTTCGTCGTACTGACGAAGTTCTTTTACATTTATATGGTGATAATTGTTTTCAAACGAATAAGCGTGTCGTGAAGAAAATAAATCAACGCCGCCCATAGACTTTCGCAACACTAAAAGAATAACAGAAGAAAAAATATAACGATTATCTATCGCCAACAAATTGGTAGTGGCAGAGCCACGTTGCAGACGAATACTTTGTCAAGGATGGCATATTATTTGTCTGTAGCATAAATAGGTCGGCTCGCGCGTGGTAGTACCGCAATCCTGCAGAAAACCGGTGTCTGAGTGATAGCCTAGCTACCGCGCTTCGTCCGGTGAGCGGTTGAGTTCCGGAGACCCAACCCCACCCCCGCATAGACCTCCTTTACCTTCCTTATTTAGACCTCCTTTACTTTCCTTAAAGGCCGGCAATGCTTCTGCATTACCTATAGCACTGCGAATGTTTAAAGGCGGCGTTGATTGCTAGTGAAACGCCTTCTCGTTTGCCTTTCTATCCCCATAAAAAATCATAGTTTTATCATCTATTTTCGATTTCATTCGAATTCTTATAATCAAAACATACATAAGTACATAGTTTTATGTGTAACTGTTACAAGCGAAGCTCATATCGTGAACCCGGGAACAATACACCATCAAAATAATGCAACCATTTTCTGCATGCACTATTCATTTGAGACTATTGTTTGCTGAGCGAGAAATATTTTTTATTTGTTGAAAAACTTTTATTGCGTAACATACGGACATAATCATCATCAGTGGTGGACTAACGAGGGCCTCATCCTAGACAGCCAAATGTCTACAAGTTCCCTTGATCAAATCCTAAACGAGGCCTTAGTACTACAGTGTCCCAGCCGTAGTATTGATACGGTGACACGGGATCTTTACTTTATCTTCTGTAGAATAAAACTCTTCCTGATGAAATTAGTTTATTTTTCTGTTCACTGTACATTTTTTATTTCACACTTTATTATATTATTTACCTATGCAAGGAAGGGCGATATGTTAAATCAAGTCGATAAAATCATAATATATAAGTGAAACAATTTATTTCTATTTTAAAATTACGAGTGGCGACCGATTGGCTCAGTGGCGCGGCCCTCCGCCCACGGAGTCAATGGTCGCGGGTTCGATTCCCGCATCGGAATAAATATTTATATGGATTTTTAAATGTTTATTCCGAGTCTGGTAACCCCCCAATCCCCATTTCCTTTCCTGCCCCTTCCTTTCTTCTCTATCCTTTCCCTTCCTCTCCGCCAATCCACGGTCTGCCGTGCCAATGGATGCGTGGCTAAGGGGCAAGCCTAGTCTTAAGCGTGCCGATCGTCCCGGGGTCGGGCTCCCCCGGGGACTATGGTGCCTTACCTCAGCATGCAGGGCTCTGCTGGGGCTGACCTCCATCCTTCCTTGCGGCTCGTAGGATTCACTAAAGACGAATTTAATATACCTAATTTGTCGAAAATGACGGCGACGTGGTTCGCCACCCGTCACGTCCTGATTCTCACGAGGGCGAAAAGCGACCAATGACGAGCCGTTTCGCTGCGATGAATGGCAGCGGATGGAGCTCTGTGGTCTCTGCCAACCCCTGCGGGGGATAGGCGTGAATATATAAAAAAAAAATTACGAGTGTTTTTTTTATAAAAGTTTTATTATGTTCAAACAAATTAGTAATACATTTAACAATGTATCACCACAGAATTTTTTATCGCAATCACCATGGGGAGTGCTACGAGGAATTGTTTGGAATAATTCCTGCTGCCGAATTCCAGAACCGCACAACTCGTAAAGATGAGTTTCATCCCCACCATCTGGATGAGTGGAACACTACGATGCACTTTTCTCGAAACTTCTTTCCATGCACCATATCACTCTGTGGAACGGCGGTCTTTCCGTACCGAAGCAACCAAGGCCAGTAGCGTCCAATGCCTTTAAGGAAAGTGTCGTAAAGGGTGGAGAAGGAGGGGACGGGGAGATGGAGGAGAGGAGGTGATGGAGGGGAGGGGAGAAGAGGCAAGGGTGTTGGGCCTTCAGAACTTAACCGCTTACCGTACCAAGCGCGGTAGCTAAGTTACCACTCAGAAGTTGGTTTTCTGAGGAAGTGTGGTACTTCCCCGGCGCTAGCCAGCCCATTCACACTACGGGCTAATAATATGCTATTCTTGACAAAATATTCGTCTGCAACGCGGCTCTACCACTTTAGAATTAAGTCAATGTTGAAAACATAGTCTTCAAGTTAAAATATCATTACTTTTTTGTCACGTTGAAGATCCACAAGAAGTATGTGAAAAAAAGTAGACTTAAACTAAGTATCGGTCTAAATCTGCAATTAGTGTCTGTCTACGAAGCGAAGGCGGTAAAGCTAAAAAGCTGAGTGATCGTTCCGCTTGAGCAAGATTGGATTTGCGACTTAGTGAACAGTCTTCTAGCTGTAACTCTCTCTAACTTATTTTTTACTTGACTGTTATATAATAAAAATTATATACACTGTATATATATATATATATATATATATATATATATATATATATATATATATATATATATATATATATATATATATATATATATATATATATATATATATATATATATATATATATATATATATATATATATATATATATATATATATTCACGCCTATCCCCCGCAGGGGTTAGCAGAGACCACAGAACTCTATTCGTTACTATTCATCGCAGCGAAACGGCTCTCCGTTGGTCGCTTCTCGCCCTCGTAAGAATCACGACGTGACGGGTGGCGAACCACGTCACCGTCATTTTTCAACGAATTAGGTGTATTAAATTCGTGTTAGTGAATCCCACAAGCCGCAAGGGAGGATGGAGGTCAGCCCCAGCAGAGCCCCGCATGCTCAGGTAACGGGACGGTCGGCACGTTTGCGACTAAGCTCGCCCTTAGCCATGCATCCTTTGGCACGGCAGACCGTGGAATGGCGAAAAGGAAGGGAAAGGATAGAGAAGAAAAAGGAAAGGGGGGAATGAATAAAAATTATACAAATAATTAATTACAAACACGCACACATACATAGACATATGTACACACACTCAGCCGTTCAAATTACTCGCAACACTCAAATTAACTTATAGTAGTCAGTAATTCGTAAATATAAGCTGATGTTTATATTTTTTTTTCAAAACGTCAAAAGTACTCTTAACCAACGTGCTTGCATGAAGAGAGGGATGTTTGTGGATGGAAGAAACAAAGTATGTCGGGATGAGAGTAGGTGTTGATTGTATGTAAGTGTATAAGTAGAATTAATATAATTATTTAATTATTTTAGCAAACAAACAAAATTTAATTTTATGTCTTGTGGCGCCATCTGTTAGTAGATCATGTAAGAGTAATGTTGGTTTATATATAAGTATTTGTAACTTTTATTAAAACTAACTAACTAACTTTGTTAGTTACTAAGCAAAGTGCAGTAACCTAGTATGGATCTTAGCCTCCAAACAAATCTTACGCCACCATGCTTAACCTACACTAACTCCTGCCAGTCGCAGACTCGAAGGTGGCGCAAGTCATCCTCGATCATGTCTCTCCAGCGGTAGTCGTCCAGGTGGGCGACCCACATACGCTCTCTTGACTGCGCGATCCTCCCCCATCCTCTCAACGTGGCCCAACCAACGAAATCGGTGCGCCTTAGTCACTCCTATTTGCATTGGGTTGGGCCACCCGATGCTCGATTTTAGCATTTTTTTGATTTCGCCAATTGCCATCATCACTTTTGGTTGGACCCAGGATCATTCGGTTATGTTATAAGAAAACTAATACATTAATACAACTAAAGTAGAAGAAATCTTCGTTTAACATTAGATCTTGTAACACATATATACATATTGTCACGCCTGTCTCCCGTAGGGTTGAAGGTTTTAATTTTTATAAAAAGAATTATTTATAGTTATTTAAAACTCATATAAATATTTATTTTGAATATTGAACTGTATTATAAGAGTGGTTTTGTAGATATTTTATTTGTTTGTTAAAAAAAAGATATTGTTGCTATGCTAAAGGAAATCTGTTTTTAGGTTCTATGTTCGTTGTATATTGTCTTTGTTCGCTTTCTCAATTTTGTGTGTAAAAGCCCTTATTCAGTCAGGGAGAGATTCATTCTAATTCCTGCCGTCTTTGCCGAATATGTATGTATACATAATTTAATTTACGGAAACAATTACGTCTCATTGTTAATGCGGATGTTCGAAACTGGAGATTAATTTGATTTGAACGTATCAAGTAATAAACATGAGTGCGGTGAACGACCTCAATTATCCACATTCGAAAGGTATTCTACACGTATACATAACGTTATGTAGGTGTTACTCAATGTGACATTATTAATAATACAACAATGTAGCACAACTTCATTGATAAACACAGAATAATTCATTAGTATCATCAGGAGATGCCATAAAAAGATCATACACATTTTTAAAGTACAGTAAAAGCTCTTTAATCGCGGGGTATATGTTTCATAAATATGCCGCGAATACAGAAACCGTGAATACGGAATGGTAATTTATATGGGATTATACGGCTTACGTTCCTAGGTGACAAAATAAAAATTAAACAAATATATAAAAAAATCAATTTAATTGAAGTTTTTGAACATTTTGATTAATTATCTTAAGGCTTAGGCAGTGGTTTGAAGAATTTTTTAATTCTCTCTTGCTTAGAAGTTTTTAAAAGTTCCTTCAATTCAGACTGATATGCAGCAGTCGCATTAGCAATTTGCCTCTTAAAATAAGACTCCATTCCATAGACGGATCAATTTTCATAAAGAAATCGCAAAGCTCATTTGCCATTCTTAAACTTACATATCATTTAACAACATACTTTAGGCAAATTTAAATAAGATCTATTTAACTTTTTTTATTAGTCCACTTGACGGCATTTACAAAGTATATTGAGTTGTATATCTATTGGAATCTTTTTATTATTATGTATGTACTTATTAGATCCGCGAATAAAGAAATTTTTGTCCGCGAATATAGGAATTGGGTCGCATTTTTTTAATCCGCGAATAGTGAGCTTTTACTGTATATTATCAGTAAGTATCTATATATACTCTAACAGAATATAGGCGTAAGTCGTATTTTTTACTGTTTTATCGCATTTCGCACGGTGAGCATAGTCTATTATTTTTTAAAACGAAAACATACGCTTAATTTAAAAACTGTAAAAAGGCTATATAATATTTATACATCATTTTCCTGTAAGAGAATAGACATGTATAGACTGTCAATGAGCATACCACGGTAGAAAATTATATATAATTTATTTCTATAGCATAAAGATAGCTTTTGCTAGTTGGGAAAACATAAGCTCCCAAGAGATTTGCATACTGAGTGGTTTGTCGAAGAAATCGGATTATTTCTTAGTCGTACTAAAGCGTTCGGAAAATGGCTTTCATGTTAAATGTATTTTATAACAATAATTTTGTCCATAATGTCCTCTCCATCTTGTTAAAGAGGTGTGAAAGTGCGTGTCGCGGGTACTTCCCCATTGCGCGGGTCTCCTCTCGGGGGACACCACTCCCTCAATCTTTCTTCCCACCTAAGTGCAGAGTTTCAGGCTCAGCTCTTAATGCTATGCTTTATTTGATCTTCTTTCTTCGATTATTCACCTCTTCGTGATCATGGCTAAGACAAATCGGGCTATATATGCTTCTCGATCTGAATACTTATGGGTGACATTGTATTATATATATTTTTGTAACGCCATTTCTATATAAATATTACAATCAACAAAGTTGTACAATCATTGGCGGGGCGGAGGGCCCCGCCACTGAGCGGGTCAGCGGAGTCAATGGTCGCGGGTTCGATTCCCGCATCGGAATAAATATTTATATGGATTTATAAATGTTTATTCCGAGTCTGGTAACCCCCCCAATCCGCATTTCCTTTCCTGCCTCTTCCTTTCTTCTCTATCCTTTCCCTTCGTCTCCGCCAATCCACGGTCTGCCGTGCCAATGCATGCTAGGCTAGGGGCGAGCCTAGTCGCAAGCGTGCCGATCGTCCCGGGGTCGGGCTCCCCCGGGGACTATGGTGCCTTACCTCAGCATGAAGGCTCTGCTGGGGCTGACCTCCATCCTCCGTTGCGGCTCGTGGGATTCACTAAGACAAATTTAATATACCTAATTTGTCTAAAATGACTGTGACGTGGTTCGCCACCCGTCACGTCCTGATTCTCACGAGGGCGAAAAGCGACCAGTGACGAGCCGTTTCGCTGCAATGAATGGCAGCGGATGGAGCTCTGTGGTCTCTGCCAACCCCTGCGGGGGGATAGGCGTGAATATATAATAATAAAATATTTATATACAAATGGCGGTGTTATCGAAAATAGCAATTTTAATTAATTTTAGTTTCTTCCAGACAACTGTAGGATTGGCACAAAGATAATTTGCTGTAGGTTGGTGATAGATTATCATCATAATGAATGAATGAATCATAATGAAATACAATGAACTTTTTTTAACAGCCCAGTGACTTTTTAATTACCCGATAAAATTAAGTAATATATTCAGTTATCGATGTACATTAAATTTGGCGAAGACAAAAAAAAATTATTTTTATGAAATATTTATTACAAAATGTCCTTAATATACACTAAAAATTATACAACAAAAAGTCTTGCTAATTCAAATAGACATCATTATCATTCCAATATTAACTGCATCGAAACCAACCTAATTCGGTCGCGTAATATTTACGCACGGAAGCGATAACTATGAATGAAAACAATTAGTGCAACCTGCCGACAAAATATGTTTTTTCTCATTCGCACGCGCTGTTGCCATACTTTTGAATACATGCGTCTCATGCATAGAAGTAAACAAATACTACGAAGATGGTGTACAAGTATTTGATGCATTTACAGGACTTCTTTGAAGTTTCATAAACCAATATTTTTGTATGAACGCTATAATGTTTGAACGTTACTTACTGACATACATATTCTTATAAACGCGAATTTTAGTTTTCTCGGGTAATTAAAAAGTCACGGGTATATCCCACTGCTAAGCACAGGCCTCACCATTTCTGAAGTAACTTACGTTAAACCCACCACGCTTTTCCAATTTGGATTGGCGGGGTTACCAGACTCAGAATAATATTTGTAATCCATACATACATATATTTATTCCGATGCGATGGGATCGAACCCGCAACTATTGCATCCGCGGGTGGAGGGCCCCGCCACTAAGCCAATTGGTCGTACAATGAAATTAAATAGATAAAATAAAATAAAAAAGAAGGATAACAATAATCTATCTGCTATTAATTAATAGAGTCAGGCGTTATTTTGCGGAAATCCATCACTATATGGACAGTCAAAAGACAACCGAAAAGTTTTCCGTAGAGTCTACTATACCTGAAGATGCCTCGTGTTGGGGCGAAACACGTGTCGTTTACAAGATGGAAAAGTGATAACGTGTGTTTGGTGTTGTGTATAGTGGTTGGTGGGTGGAGAGTTGATGGCCGATTTTCGGTAAGTTTTTGGTTTAAGTTCCAAATAAATCCACTTCATCCAGCAGGATAAAAAAAAACACACATTATTAATTTTCTATTATTGTTTTGCTCGTCGCCGATCTTAGCTAAGTAAAACTTTTGACTGTCCATATAATCTATCTGCTGCCAAAGATATTCCGGAGCGATCGCTTTAATTGGTGAATTTTGATATCGAAAATATTAGTTGTAATAGTATATTTTTATTATTGTATATTTTTTGTTTTATTTAACTATAAAAAGATTCGTCATTTAAAATTATTTTACAGTTAAGCTCTGGGGATTACTCATTTGTATGACTGTTGTTCTACATGGAGATTAAAAGCTCAGATCGACAATTAAAAGACCACCCTTTCATTACTGGACTCTGCTCGGGTAATCTAGGACACACGTATAGATACGTTGAACTAGCACTTTAAAACACGTCGTGTAAATTGGGTTGGAAACGTTTTCTAAAAGCTATAATCCATTATTATTACTAGATTTGTGTATTATATTTAGTATTGTAATATACATATTTTATAAGGATATATTATATTATTTTAATGATCTATTGTTGTTAAAATTCAACCCCACAAATGCTTGAAAAAGTTATTATATATATATATATATATATATATATATATATATATATATATATATATATATATATATATATATATATATATATATATATATATATATATATATATATATATATATATATATATATATATATATATATATATATATATATATATATATTGTTTTGGCAGTCCGTTTCCACTGACCGTCTCGACTTGTTAACCTACATATACTGCAAATGAAAATTTACCAAAAAATGTTAAGATTTCGAAATAATGTCACAAATTTTCGTTTTTTTTCTTCATTTTCCAATTTTGTACAAATAAACATTTAAGCTATGATGGGATTCAAATTATTTTGCTTTAGCAATCAGAAAATTGCCTTTGAAATCTTATCTGATTTATTTTTTGGTATTCAAAGAAAAAACTGTATATGATATAAGATTTCATACTCCACCTGTTCTGAATTACAAATCTACTTTGATAAAGTAATTTCGCTTTTGACGTGGGGAAATGTTGCTGTCAAGAACACAAGCTTAATCCAATGTTGCTTTTTATTTGATTTTTTTCTTTTAAAGTTAAAGACTAGCAATGTTTTTTTTAATATAACTAGAATTCTTTGTCAACATTCCAACCAAACTAATGATGCTTGTGCTAGAAAATGATTCACATCAATAGTACGATGGTAGGTACGAAATCGTGACGTCAGAACGTAATCCCGATCAATTCAAACTGAGCTATTATTTCATTTAAGATTTAAAAAGAGTGCTCCAACTTGAGAAGATTAGCAGCCAATTCAGCACAACTTTCCTCCTAATTCGCGAGGTGCAGCAGTTCTGGAGCACTCGCTATCCCGGTCCACTCTCTGATATTAAGTAGTCAAGACTTTCTATTTCGACCAACTTGCTTTTGCTCGCGATTTTTCCCATCTTGATCAGTTGCAGCAATTTGTACCTGTCATGTCTCATGATATGACCCAGGTAAGCAACTTTTCTACCTTTAACGGTCTGCAAAAGTTCGCGTTTTTGCTTGACTTCTCGGAGAACCTCGTCATTGGCCACCCTTTGAGTCCAGCTAAGAGCGAGCATCCGTCTATACGCCCTTATTTCAAATACGTTTTCGAGGTCTTCTTTAAGCGTCCAAGCCTCACATCCGTATAGAAGAACGGGCCAGATGTAACAGTGGAGCATTCTAATGGGCAAGGAAAGTTTGAGGCTGCGATTACAAAGGACACGTTTCATCTTGTTGAAGGAGCTACGAGCGATTTCAATACGGGTTTATGTACGTTACATAAAATATTATTAAACAGCCATAATAGACCACTGATAGACATTGTTCTTCTTTACAACGATGGTATAAGTCAGAATGTATCTAAAGCGGCCCGAATGGCGGTTCATCGGTGAGCGCTTGTTCCGACTCTGATGTACGGTAGTGAAAGTTGGACGTGGCAGAAGATTCATAAAAGCAAATTGAATGCGGTAGAAATGAGAGGATTAAGAAGTATTATAGAATAAGGAATGAAGATATAAGAAAACGATATGAAGTAAAAGAAGGTGTCGTGAGAAAAGTTGAGAAAAGGATGCTTAAATGATTTGAGCTCATAGTGAGGATGGGTAAAAGACGTCTGGCAAATGAAATTTAAATCGCGGATGTGGATGGAGTAGTGGAAAACCGAGGAAAACATACCTTGACCAAATTGTCGATTTTTTAAGAAAAGCCAAGTCAAGAGTACCCTTAACCGATGAGCTTGCATGAGGAGAGTGACGAGTGTGGAAGAAGAAGCAAGGAAAGTATGCCGAGATTGTAGCAGATGGAGATCTGTGGTCTTTGCCTACCCCTACGGGAAACAAGCGTGACGTGATATGTATGTACGTATCTAAATTTATTGTCAAATAGAGATTAATATTAGTTTGAAATGTTCACCTAGATTAAGCACTCATCAAATCAACACGCGTAAAGGATAACATACGATGACGCCTGTTTCCAATAGGAGTAGGCGGAGACCACAGATCTTCATCTGCTACGATCTCGGCATAGCTCTCTGAAAAAACTATATGCGTAAAATGAAGGCTGAGAATGTTCTCTCAATATTGACAGAAAACAATCAGTAAGCGTGCGTATATGGATTCTTAGAGCTAGTACCTATTTCTCTCAACGCACACCCTGTATGTTTCCGAGATAAAAATAGTCTATTATATTCCCCTATATCATGGGGTCCCGTACGATGTCAACCGTTCCCGGCGGTTGGTGTGAGGGGGACATTTCCCGCCGTAGAGTTCATAGACTATCGCCTTCAGCTTCACACTTTTTAAGTTCCTTTTGTACCGCTCCAAATGGTTTCCGCATAGTTGAAGCGACGCCTTAAAGCAATAAGTGCGTTACCAAACTGATTATTTCTTATAATAATAATTATTTATTTGCATAACGTGAGGTGTAAAAAATGAAAAAAGACATTTAAAAGCTCCGTCACATTGCCACTTATGGCGTACAAATTTCATTATTTATTTATTTATTTATTTATTTGGAGTGACTAAAGCTCACCGACTTTGTTGGCTCGGCCACGTGGAGAGGATGGGGGAGGATCGCGCAGTCAAGAGCGCGTATGTGGTTCGCCCAACTGGACGACGTCCTGTGGGGCGCCCCAGGTACCGCTGGAGAGACATGATTGAAGATGACTTGCGCAACCTTCAAGTCTGTAACTGGCAGGAGGTGGCGCAGGACAGGGCAAAGTGGCGTAAGATCTGTTCGGAGGCCAAGATCCATTTTGGGTCGCTGCGCCAACAAAGTTTTATTTATTTATTTGTTTATAATGTCAACTCTACATAAACTATTATATATACACTTATACACACAGAGATCTAAATACATAAGTCGCTTATGTTTACAAAGCATTAAATTATTAATAAACTGTTACATTGACATTAAAATTATTTTATTTTATTTTATTTATAATATAGAAAACATACAATTTTATATTACATTGTTTTATTATTTCTAATTACAATAATTGAAATCAGCAAGTTTTTCACTATTAACTAAAACATACTATAGCACTATAAGATTGTGTGAAACATATTGTTTGTAAGAAAAATAAATTAAATAAATTTGTTAAATTCTTTGAGAAAAAAAATTATAATTGATTCATCTATTAAATACATTCGAACAAACTGATAACTAATTCTAATTTTATAGTACAGTCATTAAAGCAAAAAAAAAAATCCATAGTATTATAAACATTGCCATGTATTAGCTATTCATATAGCTTTTTTAAATAATCTTGTGTTCATTTGTTTTAATTCATGAGGTATATTGTTGTAGATGCGTATACACATGATATATTTACTCAGTCTGAGATGATCATCCAGCACTTATCATGGGGTAATTAAGCGTAATGAATGGTACGGTGACGACTAAAGATTTCATTTTTTTACACAACTAAAATTATAATCCAAATCATATTACATTACACAAATAAACAAAACAAAAAGAAAAATAATTTTAATCAAACAAATGTCATAAAATGATTCTTGCTCGAAATATGCCAGGGGTTCTATTGGAATGCCTGGCGCTAGTTTTCAGCAAGAACCAACTTGATCAGATTACGGACCATAATGACGAATCATACTCCTATACTCTCGCTCTCTCTCCCCCTCTCTCTCTCTCTGTCTCTCTCTCTCTCTCTCTCTCCCTCTCTCTCTCTATTCCTGAGTTCTAAGTCCCCCTGGTGAGACATAGGGCAGACACGACGCTTCACTCCAGGATAGGCCCAACTTATGCACTTCGGCCGTCACAGTACGCCGCCAAGTTTGTTTTGGGCGCCCACGTTTTTTTTTTTCCTACAGATTCCATTCAAGGGCTTGTTTAAGGATATGACTGGCGTGGCGACGGAGAGTATGCCCTATCCACTTCCATCAATATAGAAGTAACATACATATGTACGTATATAATCTTAAGTATTCGCTTGGCCGTACAGCGGTATAAATTAAGTATCTCTTCGTAAAAACATTTGTAAATCCTTTAAGATAATTTGTCACGATGATCGATCAGTAACCTCTCTAGTCGTATCCCCGCCAGCACTCTGTAAAGCGAGACTGAATGAAAAATGTTAATATAAAAGAAATGAATTGATAAAGAAAAGGTATTTATTTATGTATAAATATATAAATTTGACGACCGATTGGCTCAGTGGCGGGGCCCTCCGCCCGCGGAGTCAATGGTCGCGGGTTCGATTCCCGCATCGGAATAAATATTTATATGGATTTTTAAATGTTTATTCCCAGTCTGGTAACCCCCCCAATCCACATTTTCCTTTCCTGCCCCTTCCTTTCTTCTCTATCCTTTCCCTTCCTCTCCGCCAATCCACGGTCTGCCGTGCCAATGGATGCGTGGCTAGGAGCGAGCCTAGTCGTAAGCGTGCCGATCGTCCCGGGGTCGGGCTCCCCCGGGGACTATGGTGCCTTACCTCAGCATGCAGGGCTCTGCTGGGGCTGACCTCCATCCTCCCTTGCGGCTCGTGGGATTCACTAAGACGAATTTAATATACCTAATTTGTCGAAAAATGACGGCGACGTGGTTCGCCACCCGTCACGTCCTGATTCTCACTAGGGCGAAAAGCGACCAATGACGAGCCGTTTTGCTGCGATGAATGGCAGCGGATGGAGCTCTGCGGTCTCTGCCAACCCCTGCGGGGGATAAGCGTGAATATATATATATATATATATATATATATATATATATATATATATATATATATATATATATATATATATAAATTATTCAACTCTTATGGACCCAATAACGGAATTTTATTTAAATTATCTTAATAATATAGTAAATATATAAAGTGTGTAAATATAGTAAAAATTGTTTGTTACGACAGTTAATCTATAAAACACTTGTTATTGCGTATATATGTAGTGTGTGTGTGTATGTGTGTGTGTGTGTGTGTGTGTGCGTGCGTGTGTGCGTGAGTACGTGTTTGCGTGCGTGCATGTGTGTGTGTGTGTGTGTATTTCTTTCCGTATATTATATTCTCTCAGATTTTGTGATTATTGTTACATTTGTGACTATTAGGAAGAGTTATCTAATAGGGGAATGTCGGTTTTAATTTTTAGTTTTCTGTTCGCCTCCGATATCTATCTTAGATTAGAACGTTCGGGACACGAATTTGTGTTACTATAACCAACTAGATCACGAATTAATGAGTATACTGCCGCTTTATCATTTGGATCGTTATTTGGATTGGATTCTTCTTTTAGGTCGTCATACTCTAGTCTTACCTCAACATGCGGGGCTCTGCTGGAGCTCACCTCCATCCTCCCTTCCGGCTCGTAGGATTCACTATGACGATTTTTAATGAACCTAATTTGTTAAAAATTCACCACCCGTCACGTCCTGATTCTCGCGAGGGTGAAAAGCGAGTAACGTAACGAAACGGCTATCCCGTTTCGTTACGAATGATGTGAGAGCAAGGATGGATGAAAAGATGAGTGTGGAGGAAGCAAGGAAAGTGCGCCAAGATCGTAGCAGATGGAGATCTATGGCCTCTGCCTACCCCTACGGAAGAAGAAGTGACGATATGTATGTATATATGTATGCTTTAGAAAGAACAGTCGTGGTGGTTATATATAGTGGTAACTTGTTCAATCAGATGCTGATATTCACCCCTCATGGCTGCTTATTCATGCATTCATGTAGGGGGCTATTGAGAGAGGTCTTTATCTGATCCGTCCATCATATTAGATATTTGCCTTGCTTTCGGGTTCCTTCCACTTTTCCCTGCGCTACCAGGCGCTCGATGGAGGTGTTATCGCGTCGAGATACGTGCACAAAGAAGGTAAGTATGCCGCCTTATACTATAGAAGATAGGCGCTGCTTAACGTTGAGTTCTTGGAGAATGGAGACGTTTGTTCGAAACTCGGTCCAAGAGATACCGAGCATTCTCCTCCAACACCACACTTATGGGGCGTCTATCTTCTCTCTGTCAGCTCGTCGAATGGACCATATCCTTATCTCCGCCGCACATAGGAATAAAGGGAAAACAAGCGCCCTCACCAAACGCATTTTGGTGGCTTTCGTTACGTCACGGCTCTTCCAAATCCGCTTCAGCTTATTTGAAATATATACCGGTATCAAATTTATGTAATGAGCTATCGACTTGAAATCGTCATTATCCAGTGAAATATTAATATGAATTGATGATACATTCATCACAAATGTTCAGTGCTTTGATAAATTACTGTTGCCGGTGTCAATTTACGTAATCGACATGGACTCGATCGTATTTTGTATTTGAATAATGGATGAATCGCAGTGGTAGAGCCGCGCTGCGGACGAATACTTCATCAAGAATGGCATTATATTTGTCTGTAGCGTGAATAGGCCGGGTCGCCCGGGGAAGTACCACACTGCCGCAGAAAACCTGCCTCTAAGTCGGAGCTTAGCTACCGCGCTTCTTCCAGTGAGCGGTTGAGTTCCGGAGGCCTGATTCCCTCGGCCCTACCTTCCTTCTCCCATAATGACACTTTCCTTAAAGGCCGGCAACGCTTGTGCACTACCTATAGAACTGCGGATATTTATGGGCGTCGTTGATTGCTTTCCATCAGGTTACACGACTGCTCGTTTGCTTTCCTATTACATTTAAAATTAGGGGCAACCTGAAACTTCGCATCATCTTTCATCATAACAACGCCAGCTCCTAAATCGATCGGACGATTACCGAATTTTGATTCAGGAACACAATTTGAGTTGATTAGTCATTTTCTGTACAGTGACCTGACCTGAAACTAAAATTACTTAAGTTCCCCTGAATGAGAGATTTAATATTTGACCAGCAGTTTAAAGATAGTGACAGATCCAATGTAGGAATAGGTTCATCCATATCTGGACGACGCGAAGTCGTTTAAGGACGCCCAAAAACCGCTGGGAACAGCGGCACCTAGGACCGGGGGGCGGTCGCCCCTTTGAGTTGCTACGCGAACAGTGGGGTTCATCCCCGAGGTTCGATCCCACACCCCTGTGGGTATCGATGTCAAGAAGAAAAAGAAATTAATTGAAATTACCAAATCTGCTATTTATAAAATTCTCCTTGGCCTTCCTCTTTTCTCCCTTTTAAGAAGTTAGAATGAAAATCATCCCGATATCGAAGCAAGAGACAGTTGAGTTTTTTGTAAAATTCTAAAACATTCAACGTACGTTTATATATGTATATTTCTAACGTATTGGAACGGAGAAAAAAAACCATTCCCATATAAACGTCATGAATAAAGCCTCCCGTGACATTAGGCCCACCATAATGTCACCACATAATCTTGAATAATTGAGTTCCATCCATTGCCATTTTTCACGTCTAAATTCCGAGTATGGTATTTTTTTACGTATTCTTAACGTCCAAATGAAAAATTCTTTGGTTGCACCGCAAAATAAATTTGGACACAAAAATCAAATCTTGAAAGGCTTCGTTTTCTTTAGCTTTCACGAGTAACCACACGATAAATATATACGCTATCTTAGCCGAATCTGCTACGATGATCTCTTCTAAAGAACGCAAATTATGAAAGATGTATTGACGATACATGGAATATATCACAAAACTCAATTAATTATCGCACACATTATTCCTACAATTAGTTATTTAAAGCCCAAGATTTATTTCACACCAATAATGGCTTTATTTTGAAAAAAAATTTATTATACCTTAGCTATACTGAAACAAACAACCTATGAAGAAGTGTCAGCTTTCTATTGCCATAAGGCCCTAAAACTTAGAACCATAACTCCTCACTGATATCGTTCTAAACCTAGGCCTTAACTTCTACAACTAGTACTTACTTACCTTCTCATACTGGTGCTATTCTTCTTCTTTCCTTTCAACGAAAATTTCCATCCATAACTTGCAGGGCTTTTTTTCGAGAGTACTTTTGAAAAAATGTATGGATGTAATTTTGAAAACATATTAAAGGCTATTAGAATAAGACATTATAAAACAGCGTGTCATAATTTCTTATTCTAAAGGTGAACTGTCAAATTTACTTTGCTAAGGTCCACGGACATTGTGTTCACGGAACTTGGCAAAGGAAATTTGACTGTACATCTTTGTAATGGATTTCAGCAAATTAACACCTTGTTTCATCAATACATCAGACACACACACGCACACACACACACAACAAATTATATTTGGAATCTCGTGCGACACATTTGTATACTTTTGCAGACGTTATCGTTAACCTGTTATAGAAAGATAAAGGAAATGTTTTAGCCTATGTAAGTACGTATGTATATGTAATAAAAAGTGAAATATATATGTATATATATATATATATATATATATATATATATATATATATATATATATATATATATATATATATATATATATATATATATATATATATATATATATATATATATATATATATATATATATATATATATATATATATATATATATATATATATATATATATATATATATATATATATATATATATATATATAATTTTGTTTTTGGTGTACAATAAAGAATATTAACTTCTATATTAATTATGTAATTTTAGAAAATAAATAATAAGCAAATTTAAATGTAGATGTTTTATGCCATATTCAAAATAATTTGAATTTCGCCGTGTGAAGAAATTAATGAATTAATTCTACATCTATTTATATATTCATTACTATAATAATTCGTGGGCGAGAATTTTTAAAGCTAACATCCTACGAAGCCTTTAATTTGCCGTTTACCTTTTGAACCGTTTAGTTTTTTTTTTAACCTTTTATTTTTCCCTGAAGCATTTGAAAAGTTAAAAATATACAAATATTAAAACAAAGGAATGTTATATGTTGAAAATTATATTCATTTAATTTGAAAGTAAAGTAATACGAGCTACTTGGCTCAGTGGCCGAGCTATTACCTCTCCGCTTCGGACGTGATGGGTTATATTCATTCCATCAGCACGAAGAAGGTCCTGTGCTCAGAATAACTAAGTGGGTATAACTATACATCCCAGAAAGTTTTACCCACCATCTGGGTGAATGGCGGTCCAGTACGGTGCAAAACTTCTTTCCACTCACTACTACCCTGTGGAACCAGCTACCTGCAGCGGTGTTTTCGAACCGATACGACATGTATGCGTATTTCGCCAAGGCTGCCAACGCTTCTGCAGGCAATGGCACTGCTGATGTCTATTAGGCAGCGTTGAATGCTTTCCATCAAGTGATATGCCTGCTCATTTACCTTCTTATCATATAAACTGGTAATATAGTTTTTTTTAAGTCAATTCCTACTCTCTTCCAGCAATCCTCACGCTTCGCCACTGGCGGTATTTATTGCTAAATTCATCTTGTAAACGACGCGTGTTTCGCTCCAACATGAAGCATCTTCAGGTGAACAGTGACAGCAGAAAAGTGAACACTTTTCGGTTGTCTTCCATGGTGGTTGGTGGGTGGAGAGTTGCTGGCCGTTTTTCATTAAGTTTTTGCTTTAAGTTCCAAATAAATCCACTTCATCCAGCAGGAAAACACACATTATTAATTTTCTGTTATTGTTTTGCTTGTCGCGGATCTTAGCTAAGTAAAACTTTTGACTGTCCACAAAGTGATGGATTTCCGCAAAATAACGCCTGACTCCATTAATCAACGACAATAGTTACTACGTTTGCATTGGCTTGAGATTTTTTTTTTTATTTAATTAGATTGCATAGAATGGATACATACATACATACTTATCGTCACGCCTGTTTCCCGTAGGCAGAGTTCCCTGTTTCCGTTAGGCAGACACCACATATATCCATCTGCTACGATCTTGGCATACTTTCCTTGCTTCCTCCACATTCACTACTCTCCTCATGCAAGCCCGTCGGTTAAGGGTACTCTTGACCTGGCCTTTCTTAAAAAATTCGGTCAAGGTATGTTTTCCGTGGTCTTCCTCTAGCGATCCTTCCATCCACATTTGCAAGGTAACGGTCTTTTGCTAGTCGTCTTTCATCCATCCTCTCTATGTGCCTAAACCATAGAAGCATCCTTTTCTGAACTTTTGTCGCGACACCTACTTTTACTCTACATCTATCATTTGTAGAGCCACATGCAGACGAATACTTTGTCAAGAATGGCATACTATTTTTCTGTAGCATGAATGGACCAGCTCGATCGGGGATGTACCACACTTCCGACGTCTGAGTGGTAGCATAGCTACCGCGCTTCGTACGGTGAGCGGCCAGAGTTCCGGAGACCCGATACCCTCCCACTCTCATAATATTACTTTCCTTAAAGGTCAGCACTTCACACAGGTCTTTTGCACTGCCTATGGCGCTGCGGATGTCTATGGGTGGCGTTGATTGCTTTCCATAAGGTGACACGCCTGCCTTCTATGCCCGCCTGCTATCTCATAAAAAATCGCTCCCTTTTATATGGATATAAGCATACTACTATGTTTTAATTATATCATTAAAAATAACGCGACTCACTCAAGTGGCGGATTATGACTTTAATAAATGTAAAGCACTTTTCATATATGAACAGAGTTCAACTTCACGTATGGCGTTAAACGTTTAAGTGTCTTTGTTAATATGCTTTTAAGGCTGTATGTTTAACATGCGTGCCATTTCCTATAACTTTTTCTATGACTTTAGCTCTATCTCATCATCATTTTCGATAATCCACCGGCTAGAGCGTCACTATACATAATTCGTTAAAAAATCACGGCGACGTGGTTCGCCAACAGTCACGTTCTGATTCCTAAGAGGGCGAAAAGCGACGAACGGAGAGCCGTTTCGCTAAGGTGAATGTGAGAGGAGGGATGGATGAAGGGATGGATGAGTGTGGGAGAGGTGGGGAAGCGGGGAGGATGCGTCGGGATTGTAGCGGATGGAGATCTGTGGTCTCTGCCTAAGCCTACAGGGAGATAAGCGTGATTATACATATGTATGTATGTAGAATCTTCCGTAGAGTGTACTATACCTGATGATGCCTCGTGTTGACGCGAAACAAGTATCATGTACATTGCGGAATAGTGTTGATGTGTGTTTGATGTTGTTGGTATTGCTAACAGTACAGGTAAGAGGTAAGAATTAGATTAAGGTCTGTGTAAATCTACTTCCTCCAGTAAAATACACACATTATTATTTTTCTGCTTATGTTTGCTTATTGCGGATCTAAGCCTAGAAAAGTTTTGAATCACCCCCTTTACGTCTATAAATTTATTAAAATTAACTTAAATTTATTGATTTATAACATAAGTGCTTAACAAACAAAAGAGAAACAACATATCTTATAGAAAGTTAAGAATAGAAGACGTGAGAATAGAGAGTGCTACAACACTTTAGTTCTATATATGTCTCTACCTTTCTTCTTTCTTTCCAAGACCAAGAATAAAGCTAACAGACCATGTTAGCTTTATTCTGGGTCTTGGGGTTTTTTCTTCATTAAATTTTTTGCTCTAAGATATTTAAAATTAAATTATCATTGCAAAAAAAATATCAAATCGTACTTCTATTCTCAACTTTCTGTAGTATACGCTGTTTTTCTTAAATGCTATCCAATACTTCTTCATACGTAACTTTTTCAAGACGCTCTCCTTTCAAAGCTAGCTCTACATTCTGAATACCTACAAACTTTTTTGGGTCACCGAATCTAAGTTTGTCGAGCGCATATAGAGATGATCGAAATATATGTACATCTTCATATATACTATCATGGACAAATATAATATATTATATTCACTGGAGCATTCATTATAAGCAATATATAGGTATCTTGAAACAGTTAATACCAAGAGCTTCGAACAGCGTCTATTTATGGACTAGAATTTCTCACAAACAATATTGTATTCCCGTGCTCGGTCCAATGAAGCAGTAAGTGTGTAGGGCAAATAACTCTACAACACGTAATATTCTCCTTTGTGGAATAGCTATAATATTAAAGGTGATACATACAGTATAATAATGAATATACATAATATATTAATTAATATATATTGACGTTCCCGCAGAATGACCCTTTACGTTTCGAAAGTATTTCAAGTATTCTTCCCATCAGGCCTCATATTTTTCACACGAGAAGAAACTTTACTCAACTTTTTTATAAAGTTAGAAAATAAAATATTTATATTTTACTAAAAATTTACCAACCGTCCCGGAATCAGGCTCCTTGGGTACTACAGTGCCTTACCTCAGCATGCGGAGTTCTGCTGGGGCTGACCTCCATCCTCCCTTGCGGCTCGTGGCATTCGCTATGACGAAATTTAATAAACCTAATTTGTTAAAAAATGACGGCGACGTGGTTCGCCACCCGTCACATACTGATTCCCATAGAGCGAGAAGCGACTAACGGAGAGCCGTTTCGCTACGATGAATGTAAGAGGAAGGATGGATGAAAAGATGGATGAGTGTGGAGGAAGATCCATGACAAAATTAAACTTTATTTGTATAGATGTACAGAACACTAATATTATATAACACGTGATGGTAATAGCTACAGATATGTTGCTATTACTACAGCATGTTGCTGACGCGACTCACAAAACTTTATCCATCCATGAAGCGTCCAACGCACGCACATACAATCGGGTATACTCGTATACGATGTGTTGGCGTGATACGTGTACGTAGGCAGTTGCGCGCTCATTAACTGTGTTTAAAGTATATATAGAGCTATACTCATAGCTATAGATATACCGTTTATACATACATATATACAGCATATAGCAGATATATATACAGCATGTTGGTGACGCGACCCCATCGATTTTTTTCCCTACACAGAGTCGTGTAACGCGGCTATAGAAATTTTCACTTCAAAAGAAACAATTTTAAATTTAACTTAGTCTAGAGACTGAAGGTAAATAACTTTATTTGGAAATTAAGAGGGTTATATTCCTGCTGGATTAATCGGATGTTTGCTACGTTCTGCTTTGCTACGTTCGTTAGGAGGTGAGATAGAAGAATTTTCTCCAAACCTTAACTTTCCTCCCCATTTCCTTTCCTTCCTTGTATCCTCCACAGTTTATCCTACAACTTTCACTAATGCAGGCAAAAGAATATATCTTGCGTTGATGGATTCCATAGGTATTAAAGACTAGATACCATTACCCAATTCGCTTGATCCTTTGCCTTAAATTATTAATTTCAATAAAAAAAATGTTGGTTACATATATCCTAATATGATTTTGGGTATTAATTGTCCATTTAATTTATCAAAGTATATAATTTCATGGACACTGTAAAAAATTGAAAAATAATTAACTCGTTATAGTTAATTATTTTTCTACGCATAAGAAAAGTTCACGATAAAGATCGTCCATTCAAAATGTTATGCGTCTCTCAATTAAAATGTAGCTCATCAACACTTGAAAAGTGAAAGATTTCGCCATCTCATCCAACATAAATCCGGATAAAGTTCGCATTCATAATCGCAAAAGGCGAATTCCATTGTACACCCACACAATTATAATACGAGTTCAACAGATTCACATACAGATTTTTCAAAGCAATTTTAATTTTATTATATTTTGTTTCTTTACAATAAAATTATATACCTAATGACTGGAATATAATACACATATAATTTTTTACAGCGCGAAGACTTTAGTCTTCAGACACTGGGGTATGGGCGACGAGAAGACCTACAGAAGTTTCCTAACTGCTGCCCAGCTTAGCTGAATCCTTCTATCGGCTTCTTTCTCGGAGTTGTCTCCATCAATTGCATGACCTGCCTGAGGTAGATATACTCTTGTACAACTTCCAGAGTTTTACTATTGACGATGGTCGGTCGAGATATATATATATATATATATATATATATATATATATACACACCCAGTAACCCTATACACTCGTTCATACACCCTAACAGTTTATTAAGGGTGTATGAACGAGCCTCGACGATCAGTACCTTACTACTCGGGCTCACCCTTGGGAGGTGACTGCCCCACGGTCTTTGTACCATTGTTCACAGTCACTGTTGGGACTTGGATTTATATTTGGTGACCTCCACCAAGGGTTCCGACGCCACCAACTAAACCCGCTTCGCTTTGTGTCAGGCGAGCAGGATGTGTAATGCGAGTAAAACTTATAGCATTTTATTTATACTCCTTTACTCCTACATGATCCTGCCACCGGAAGACACCCTGTAATAACTAATACCAAAATTAATACCAGTCATCGGAAAATCCGTTTAAGTAACATATAATTACGAGGAAATATTCGCCAATAAATTGCTAAAGTGTGAAAGTTTCTGAGCCGTGAGTGCTGGGAGTATGCCAACCTTCAGAAGCATCGTAAATGTACACATTGTTCGAACTTAATTCTTTACGGTAAATTTTAAGATAATCATTAATATTTTATATCCACTACTGCTTTCCTAACTTACTGTATGAGAAAAGAAGGAACGCGGCAGATTATTTTCAACCATATAAATATAATAAATGGCGATTGAGCAAGCATGAAATTGTGAATTAGTATTACACAGTGGTAGAGCCACGCTGATATATATATATATATATATATAGAGACAATGCGGAAGCGTTGCCGACAAGGCGTTGCGTTGCAAGGAAAGTGTCTTTATGGGAGTGGGGGGGAGGGGAAGGGGGGAAGGGAGGGGGTGTTGGGCCTACGGAACTCTTACCCATAAGTACTATCTTACAAGGAGCGCTGCTCTAATTCCAAAGCCAAGTGTAAAAGGCCTTAAGTTGTTATTAAAATAATGTTACGAACAAGTGACGTAATAAAAAATTTGAATGCCGAAAAGAACTTCCTTGCATATATATATTTTTTTATAATAACATACATATGTTATTATGGAACCCTTTTATTAGGAAAAAATGAATTTACCTCAACCACCTCCGCGTTTAAAAAAGCTTTATGTACTGGTTAAGTACATTGAAAGCGTCTTTTGTGATCCGAGCGAAAATTCACTTAGGGTGCGTGATAAAGCGCGCATAACAATTGGGATTTAAAGGAAATTTAGTGAAATTCTCTTTATATTTTCTCGGTATAAGTCAGTCTGTAATAAATTACTTATTTGTATATACTGTTTTCTTCTATATACTGTTTACCTCTTTGCAAAATGAAAAGTCCTTGGATGGATCCTGGGCCCAGCCAAAAGAGATGTTGCAGTTGGCGAAATCGAGCATCTGGTGGACCAACCCAATGTAATCGGAGAGACTTAGGCTCACCGACTTGTTTGGCTCAACGTTGAGAGGATGGGGGAGAATCGCGGGGTCAAGAGAGCGTATGTGGGTCGCCAAACTTGACGACGTCCGGTGGAGCGCCCCAGGTGCCGCTGGAGAGACATGGTGGAGGATGACTTGTGCAACCTTCAAATCTACAACTGGCAGGAGGAGTGCAGACTTTATGTAAGAGATAGGCAAACAGGGAAACGGGTTACTAGATGCTATATCATCACCGCTGCTTGGATATCTGCAATATTTACACACTGAGGATGAGTCACCTAATTTAGAGTAAACATATAAATAATGGAAGGAGATAAAAGGAGATTAAAGAAGATGGAAGAAAGGAGTTCGACCTCCGTATCTGTACTCACTGATTTATGCGTGGTAATATTGAAAAAAATAAATGAAAACAAATTGACTGATTTTTATCTCTGACTTCCACATCCTAGACCCTAGGAAGATGAGAAATTCGAAGGGTTTAACCAGGGAATGAAAAAACTTAAGTGACTCATTTGGTCCAACTGTTCATGTATACATATTTTTATACACTATTAATCTTTATGCGAATATATTCGTCTTAAGCTTTCTGTAATACATATATTGTTGACGAATATATCCGTCATAGGCACTTAGGATGTTAATATGAAATACATATCTCTCTATTATAGGTAAATAATTATGCGAATATATTCGTCTTAAGCTTTCTGTAATACATATATTGTTGACGAATATATCCGTCATAGGCACTTAGGATGTTAATATGAAATAGATATCTCTCTATTATAGGTAAATAATTAGTCAAGTCATTGATATTTCCGAATGGAAATCCCATATATACGTTATTATGGTCCGTGACGTTGACTAATACAGAAAGGCCGCTCATGAAGGGACGTAATTAAGGAAACCTTTGAGTTCAAGAAATGAAATATTGAAGGCATTAATTGCGCTTGGAAATAATTTGTTTTTTACTACATAGTAAATTAAATAATTTATTACCTTCTCCGGAGGTAATGCTCGGATTAATGGAGTCAGGCGTTACCTTGCAGAAATCCATCATTATGTGGACAGTCAAAAGTTTTACTTAGCTAAGATCCGCGACAAGCAAACAATAACAGAAAACTAATAACGTGTGTTTTCTTGCTGGATGAAGTGGATTTATATTGAAGTGGATTTGTTGTCTTCCGTAGAGTCTACTTTATCTGAAGATGCCTCGTATTGGGGCATAACACACATTATTAATTTTCTGTTATTGTTTGCTTGTCGCGGATCTTAACTAAGTAAAACTTTTGACTGTCCACATAGTAATGCTCGGAGTTACTCTAGTGGATAGAATTCGGAATTTAGAAATTCGCCGTAGAACCAGAGTAACTGTCATAGTCCGTCGAGTTGGCTAGACTTTTTTCTGTGGAATCCCCACAAATTTAAAAATAAAGTCTACGAAACAAACCCGAAGACCATCTCGGCACTGAAACGAAATATCACCCGCGAGGTTAACGGCATACCGACGTCACAACTTCAGCGAGTGACACAGAACACTGTGGCTGGAGATTCCAAGAGAGTGTCCAACGTACATACATACATACATACACACATATCGTTCAGCGCAATATCGACCTCCACTGCGACCTTAACTTGCCGAGCGTCAAACAACACTTTAAAACACTCTCTAAGAAACATTTTGAGAGATCCGAATCCCATCCGAATCCACTGGTGGTACAATCGGTAAATTATTCACCCGATTTAAACGCGCGCCCGAAAAGACGACGCCCGCGTAACGTGTTACACGATCCGGATGACGAAACAGCGTCGTTCGGATCCACTCACGACACCAACACTCACACGCACCCCGGTTCTAGCCGAGCACGTAGAGTAGGGAACACTTCTACACCGGCCGCTTACACGAGATTCTCTCACGTACCCGGTCGGTTCTCACCCCCTAGACCTTAGGGTCTATGGGACTAATAGGGACTATAGTTACTAAAGTTCAATCCTCCCCTACATGTTTAACGTAGAATCATGACGAGTTTAAAATCAGCACACACACATATGTGTACCTCCGACACGGCGTCAGGCCGATGGAGTCTGCGATTTGCGCAGATTCCCAATTATATTTTACTTGCCCGCGGGCTTTTAGCCCGCGGGCCCTGAATACGATAAAGCTGTTAAAGCCAATAGGCTACCAGCATTAACATCTTCGAATCCAACAACGTCGTCCAATCGTTACGTCTGTCTCTCGTAGGGGTAGGCAGAGACCACAGATCTCCATCCGATATTATCCCGGTACACCTTCCTTGCTTCCTCCACACTCATGCATCTTAAAACCCGCACTTCTCTTCCTTATTTGAATTTTGAATTTTATAACCTTTGTAGTTTTTTTATTATTTATGTTAGAAAATCTAATCCTGCCACAGAACACCCTATATATCGTATTTTGGAAATCCGCTAAGTGCGAGTCTTACTGCGGTTAACACCCCCCTGTACTTGAAACTAGCAGTGTGACAACACGGAAGTAATCTCTCGCATAACGTTACCATGTAACTAATTAATTAATTTGCACATGAAATACATTTGGTGCAGAACGTGTTAATTGTTGAGTTTTGTTGACATTCTTGAGTGTTGGTGGCATTGTTGAGTGTTGGTGGCAATTGAAAAATCTATGAATAACGCAATATAGAAGAAAATATATTTGTAGAGTTGCTGTAGAGTCTTTCTGGTTACAATTTTTTTGTGTTGGTTTTACAAAATATAACTTAATACAACTTATATTATTAATTAACTATATAACTATAATATTAATTTACTATAACTTGTCCTAATATAATTTAAATTAATTAATTTCAATTTTAATTGAAGTTAAATTATACTTTCTTTTTTATTCCATCAACAGCTTGCGGCAGTCTACTGCTGGACATAGACCTCCCCCAAGAAACCCCACCAAGCCCGATCTTCGGCTTCACGCATCCAGTTTCTGCCAGCCGCCCCGCACAGATCGTCGCACCATCTAGCCGGGGGTCGTCCCACACTACACTGAAGATGCATTACCTGTCTTAGGACTTGTAAATAGGAGGAGAAGAAAGAAGTAATGGGAAGAATAAAGAAAAAAGAAGTTTGATATCAAGATACTTGCCATTTGAAACGGGTTATTATAGAAGAAAGCAACCACTAACGAAATAGATAATAATATAATATAATAAAAATAATAATATAATATTGCCATTGAATACGACCTATGCGAGCAGGAGGTGCCTTATTATAAATACGAGCCAAAGTCAGTTCTCGAAAACAGTCGTGCAACATTATACTGGGATCGATCCATTATCACGGACCGGCACATTATTGCCAATAAGCCTGATATTGTGATAGTGGATCGAACTACACGCGAGGCAATGATAGTTGATATTAGTGTTCCGCATGACGAGAATCTCATTAAAGCGGAAAAAAATAAACAAATAAAATACATAGACCTCGCGCATGAGATTTCCGCCATGTGGCACTTTGATTCAACTGTCATTGTACCCATAGTGGTCTCTATGAATGGACTTATCGGTAAAAATTTGGACGCCCATCTGTCCAAGTTAGGTTTAGGTAAGTGGGTTAAATTCAAAATTCAAAAAGCAGCCATATTGTGCACGGCTAGGATCGTGAGAAGGTTCCTTTCCTTGGAAGCATAATCCTTCGTGTGCTTGGTTTATCCCGCCACGAAAGATTAATAACTCTAATGATATAGATTTTTTTTTATATTAATAATATTGTTATTAAGAGAAAATTATGTAAATAAAAGAGAATAATATAATAATAATAATACCTTTATTTTCAATATGTTTACATACGTTACAGGGCACTAGATCCCACATAAGGATTCCCTGTGTTGTGGGATATTAGGCTCTTCCCTTCGTAAATTATACAATGTTATAACATAAATATCAACCCAGTTGATAAAAAAAAAATTAAACACTAGAAAATTAAAATGGATTAAGTAAGATAAAAAATTATTAAAGATGTGATCTGTAAGTGTGCAGGTGGCTATTTTATATACATACAACGTACTGCAGCCTGCCAGCCGTTCTGATACGGCGACTCACGAGATTTTATTTAGGGGGTTTTTATCTTCGATGTAATTGAAATTCTTTCAAGTGAAATTAGTTTATTTTTCTCTTCACTGTACACTTGTATCTTATATATCTTTATTCACACATTATCAGTTTACATTCTATATTTTATATCTCATTTCCTTTTGCCGGAAAGGTGACATGTGTAATGAAAGATATCAGTCGAACTAATCTTGAAATTTATTTCTTTTTTTTAAGATTATTAATGGAGTCAGACGTTACTTTGCGGAAATCCATCACTATATGGACAGTCAAAAGTTTTACTTAGCTAAGATCCGCGACAAGCAAAACAATAATTGAAAATTAATAATGTGTGTTTTTCCGCTGGGTTAAGTGGATTTATTTGGAACTTAAACCAAAAACTTACCGAAAATCGGCCATCAACTTTCCACCCAGCAACCACTATACACAACACCAAACACACGATATCACTTTTCCATCTTGTAAACGACACGTGTTTCGCCCCAACACGAGGCATCTTCAGGTATAGTAGACTCTACGGAAGACAACCGAAAAGTTTCAGTTATCTTCCGATAAGTTTTAGGTTTAAGTTCCAAATAAATCCACTTCATCCAGCAGAAAAACACACATTATTAATTTTCTGTTATTGTTTTGCTTGTCGCGGATCTTAGCTAAGTGAAACTTTTGACTTTCCATATTCTTTTTTTACTTTAAATTACGAATTTAAAAAGAAGTCATATAATATAAAAGGTTTTAATATATTCAAATAAAAAGTTTTATTACATAAGTGATACATTTATCAATGTATCACACTGTATAATAAAACCATGCTAGTAATTTTATGGACTGTATTTTATATTGTTAATAGTTGACTACAAGAATCATTATTGCACGATTATACATGTAGCCGAGAAAAAAGCACTGCTCACACAGTCAAAACTACAACAGTGTTGCTACTTATATAAAATACTACATCAAAACTTTTATGTTTAATTTTTTTTATTGAACAATCACTACACACAATATATAAAAATAATACTATATTGAGATTGAAATAGGAAATAAAGAACAGTGTTAATGGATTTTAGATTTTCACTATACTTTGTATTTGATACTACATCAATGCGAAAATATTGTAATGGTTGATCGTAAAAGGCTTGTGGTGTTTCGCTGACCGCTATATTTTATAGCTATTTAGAAAAGTTATAGAGGTGTGGCTATTTTAATTCGTTATACTTATCAGAATTCATTTTTTGATTTTCAGACTTTTGATACTATTTCTATAGATTAGATGTGAGTTTTAACATTCTCATGAATTTCCAGGAGTTGGGGCTTCCTGACGTCCAGACTCTACTATATAAAAATTATATAGGGCCGGCAATCGAATATATGAACATCTCTCATGTTAAACCCATCAAACCGTTCAAGCGGCGATATACTACGGTGCGTTTCTCTCGCAACTTCTTTCCTCGCACCACCAGTTTGTGGAATCAGCTACCCTCGGCGGTCTTTCCGAACCGTTACGACATTGGAACCTTCAAAAACCAAGCCTATACATACCTAAAAGGCCGGCAACACTTCCGCGACTCCTGCGGTGTCGCGGTTGCCCGTGGTCGGCGTTGATTGCTTTCCATCAGGCGACACGCTTGCTCGTTTGCCCTCCTATCCCATAAAAAAAAAGCTACAATGAGTGTCAAAGAAATAGACGTATTTATGTACATATGTCCACTTAGTTTTCCTACTACACCCCATCCAATTTCACATTTTAAATATCATAAACAAAAAATAACCCCCCCCCCTCCGCCCTTGGAGTCAATGATCGCGGATTCGATTCCAGCATTGAAATATATTATATATAATATATGTGTGGCCTACAGATATTTATTGTGAGTCTGGTAACTCCGCCAACCCATATTGGTCTAATACGGTTGGTTAACGTCCGTTCCTCCAGAAATGGGACGGCCCGTGCCCAGCAGTGGGACATTTATGGGCTGTGAAAAAAGAAAACAAAAAATATATATGTATAAACGAAAAATATAACCCCCTTCTGGGACAGTAGGCTAAAAATTATACCTTGTTTCTTACCAACGTGGAAATACATAATGTTGAACGAGCGTTGCCTGTCTACATACTTTAGGAAATATTACATGGTAGCTAGGTAAGCTTTATTAAATTCGTTCGCCTCCTTATTTCATATTAAGTGTACAATAAACGAAATAAAGTCATACAACGCTTGGTTCTACTGAAAATTATATATCTTACTTAGCTAGCAATGTTATAAAAAAAACTAACTTTTTTGGCGCAGCGACCCAAAATGGATCGTGGCCTCCGAACAGATCTTAAGCCACCGTGCCCTGTCCTGCGCCACCTCCAGCCAGTTGCAGACTTGAAGGTTGCCCAAGTCATCTTCGATCATGTCTCTCCAGTGGTACCTGGGGCGCCCCACAGGACGTCGTCCAGTTGGGCGACCCACATACGCTCGTTTGACTGCGCGATCCTCCCCCATCCTCTCAACGTGGCTCAGCCAACGAAGTCGGTGAGACTTAGTCACTCCTACTACATTAAGTTGGGCCACCAGATGCTCGATTTCAGCATTTTTTCGATTTCGCCAACTGCCATCATTACTTTTGGTTGGGCCCAGGATCTTTCGGTTATTTTATAAGAAAACTAATACATTAATAGAACTGAAGTGGAATAAATCTTCGTTTAACATTAGATCTCGTAACGCATATATACATATTGTCACGCCTGTCTCCCGTAGGGGTAGGTCTCCATCCACTACGATCTCTCTCCGTTAGTCGCTTCTCGTCCTCATTATATATATTTATTAATAATTATAAATATAATTAAAATGATCTCTAGTTTTACGTCAAATATCCATTTGGTAATCAACAAAAAAGTAAAAAAGATATATCACCGTGTCACCAGGGAACTCTCGTCTCATTTATCTTTCATTTATCACCTATAAAAATAGAGAAAATTTTGTATCTGTGAATATCGATTAATTTAAGTAAGCTACAACATTATCTGTCTTACTTAGACGCCATCTTAGTGAAGCCAAAAGTCAAAGTAATCGCATTAATCTTGATATAACTGTCACCGGACATTTGTTCTATTTTTAAGAAAGTTCCTACGGGATTCTGTTTTTTAAGTATAGCGAAATATCTTATTAATTTACGAATACCCGGATTTAATCATTAATTTTCTTTGATGGCAATTAATTATAACTATTATGACAGTGTCAAGTGAAATACAATAATATCAAATCTCTTGAAATATAAATATTCTGTTATTGTTTTGCTTGTCGCGGATCTTAGCTAAGTAAAACTTTTGACTGTCTATATAGTGATGGATTTCCGCAAAGTATCGCCTGAATCCATTAATAATATAAAAATGAAATAAAAACACAACGTCACTGATGTAAGTTGGCGGAAAAGTCGGATTTAATCATTTGACATGGCCAGTTAAATCGTTTTTAGTTTTACAATCGTTGTTATCGTAATATCCTTCTAAACATAAGAAACCTTTGAGAGTAAAATAACGGTTTGAATTTCTTTTAAAATATTCACAAAGGAATATCTCTATTTGGTGTATAAATCGTATCCTCTTCAAGCATCGCTTTAAGAATGCAGACCATTTTGAAGGATACAAAGGGATATAAAAATATTACGATGGAAGTGATAATCCGAGAAATCTCGACCCCAATATATGTGTATGTATGGTATCTAAAAGGTATAAGAAAGGTACGACCTGTTTCTATGAATAAATAACTTCAGAAGTAGATCAATGGTTCATATATTTTTATTTTAAACAATTGTTTTTCAATTCCTACTATAAGTACACAAACTCCCTATATATATATATATATATATATATATATATATATATATATATATATATATATATATATATATATATATATATATATATATATATATATTTATTTATGTATCTTGTTAAAATTTTCAACCCTCAATAATATACTTTTTTATTATTTTTTTAAACTTATAGTGGATGAAACTCGATGTTAATACTATTTTTTCAATTAATAATTTATTAATTAAATTTACTTATGGACAGTCAACACTTTTACTTAGCTAAGATCCGCGACAAGCAAAACAATAACAGAAAATTAATAATGTGTGTTTTTCCGTTGGGCTAAGTGGATTTATTTGGTGTTTTCCGTTGGCCGATTTTCGGTAAGTTTTTTGGTTTAAGTTCCAAATAAATCCACTTAGCCCAACGAAAAAACACACATTATTAATTTTCTGTTTTTGTTTTGCTTGTCGCGGATCTTAGCTAAGTAAAACTTTTGACTGTTCATATAGTGATGGATTTAAAGTAACGCCTGACTCCATTAATAAATTTACTTAATTAATTCAAGTTTTTTACGGGAGAAAAAACTTCTCATATATAAACTAGGATTTTTTTTTAATTTTAATACTTATTTTTAATTGAAAGAAAACATGTAACGTTGTGAAATTACTAGAATTGCTTTTCATTTTTCGAGTAAGCTAATAGTGCTTGTGCTAGTTACATATGGTTCATATATGGTTGGGCCTCCTGAAATCAAAATGGTTTACTTACTGATTATTTTCTGACGACATTTAGAAAACATTTTTTTTTTTTTTTTTTATGGGATAGGGGGGCAAACGAGCAAGCGTGTCGCCTGATGGAAAGCAATCAACGCCGCCCACGGGCAACCACGACACCGCAGGAGTCGCGGAAGCGTTGCCGGCCTTTTAGGTATGTATAGGCTTGTTTTTTGAAGGTTCCAATGTCGTAACGGTTCGGAAAGACCGCCGAGGGTAACTGATTCCACATTCAACAAACATCTACCTTTTTTACCTTTACGCACATGGTTTCAATAAGATGGCGTCACACCTGACGCTGCTAGATAGACCATGGAGCTTCTTCGGGATTTGTTCCCTAACAAAATAATAAACCGTTTCGGCTATATCCTTAGCCACCCATGTCGTGCCTACCTCACTATGGTGCCTTACCTCAGCATGCAGGGCTCTGTTGGGGCTGACCTCCATCCTCCCTTGCGGCTCACTAAAGACGAATTTAATATACCTAATTTGTTGAAAATGACGGCGACGTGGTTCGCCACCCGTTACGACCTGATTTTCACGAGGGCGAAAAGCGACTAGTGGAGAGCCGTTTCGCTGCGATGATTGGTAGTGGACGGAGCTCTGTGGTCTCTGCCAACCCCTGCGGGGGATAGGCGTGAATATATAAAAAAAAATAAAAAAAAGTAAAAAGAACAGAAGTGACGAAATTATTCCATTTTTCCTACTCAAGCACAGAAACCTAATCATGGATATCTATAAATAGTAAACTATCACATACACATTAGTTAACTCAACATTTACCTCTAACGACAGGCGATCAATCAGCCTCCTCTCCTCCAGTACCTTCTCGATCTACTTTTGATTGGATAGGAAGACATTTATCATTTCCGGCATCAACGCAAAGTGTAATTCGAGGACATTATGTTCGATTGATCTTGTCAGACATATTGTCTCTTGAATTTAGGACTTTTTTAATATAAGAACACATTTCTCTCCTTGTCTATGGACATATTCTTAAATAATATTTGTGTTAATATCGCCTTGTAACTAAAAGAAGAAAAATAAGAAGATTATCAAATTGCCTAGTACCCGTAAAAGAGATAATAAAGACGACACATTTACAGTTCCTTTCACCATTTATTATCAGTTTAGAGAAATATATTTAAGAAAAGGTGGTAGAAGTTTGATTGTTAACACAATATATTTATCAAAAAAAATTTTTATATATTTACTAAAAAAAAGTATTATATAATTTTTATTCACTATTCAATATCAGCCCGAGGCAGTCCACTGCTGGACATAGGCCTCACCCAAGGCGCGCCACCTAGCCCGATCTTCGGCTACACGCATCCAGTCTTTGCCAGCCGCCTTGCGCAGATCGTCGCTCCATCTAGCAGGAGGGCGTCCCACACTACGTTTGCCGAGTCGCGGTCTCCACTCCAGCACTCGTCTACTCCAACGATTGTCGGTTCTCCGACAAACGTGTCCAGCCCACTGCCACTTCAGTCCGCTAACTTGAAGAGCAATGTCGATGACTCTGGTTCTCCGGCTAATATCAAAATAATTTTTATAACATGACGTTTATTTTCAATTAATTTCAATTATTCGCTTATGGCAACTATCAGAGTATTTTGGCGGTTTCAAGTCATTATGTCGACTTTTTCCCGCCAACTTACATCAGTGACGTTGTGTTTTTATTTCATTTTCATAATCTTATATTATTATCAGTTATATTGTTTAATTGTGGTGGCGTATTATGCAATATAGTTCGATTAAGTTGTATAAGTGAAGTGATATGAAATAAATGCGTGTATCGTAACTTTTTAAGTTGACTGAAAAAGTCCATAGAAGATTTTTGGTAAAATTGCCACCATTTTATCAAGACGTAACGTGATGAACTGACTTGTTACATTTCAAGAGATTGAATATTATTGTATATTACTTGACACTGGCATAATAGCTGTAACTAATTGCCATCAAAGAAAAGAAAAAAAGTCATTATGTTGACTTTTCCCGCCAACTTACATAAGTGACGTTGTGTTCTTATTTAATTTTTATAATGTTATATTATTATCAGTTATATTGTTTAATTTTGGTGGTATATTATACTATATAGTTCGATTAGGGCGTATAAGTGAAGTGATATGGAATAAGCGCGTGTATCGTAACTTTTTAAGTTGACTGAAAGTTTTTTTTGAGTAGCCACCATTTTATCAAGACGTAACGTGATAAGCTGATTGGTTGGTTATATTTCAAGAGATTTGATGTTATCGTATTTACTTGACACTGGCATAATACTTATAACTAATTGCCAACAAAGAAAAGAAAAGAAAACAAGTCATTGTGTCATTCCCATGACAATTAAATAGAAAGAAACATTTTTACATAAAATAAAAATCATTTCATAATTTTATATATTTGATTTTATATAAGATTCTAAATAACATAAGTGGAAAGTACTTTTTAAGAACTTTCCAAAACAAATAAGAGATGGCGCTGTACCCCTACTAGCGGCAGTGTCTCAGGAAATATGTCTTGAAGATCGGCACGAATTGCTTCGAGAATCTTGATTGTATCTGTTTTATTTTATAATAAGTCTGCATCTAAATAAATATTCTTGCGTATACTGTGTGGTATGTGAGTAGCTACAGTTCTGTTTTAAAAATCATATCATATATGCTTGTTACTTAAATTAATTGCACATATAAATATGTACATTATCTGCATGATATATTGTACCAAACGTCAAAATAAGATAAGCGTGACTCAAAATCCGTAAAGGTACGATTCCAAAAATTTGATTTACACTAACACTAGGAAAATACTTTAAAAGTTGAAGATCTCATCCAGACAAGTCTCTAACAAGACATCTTATGTGCGCATAAAGTTTTTAACAGGGAAACTTTCGCGTCAAACTTTTAAAATGATCTTAACCTGACATTTAAAAGATATATAATATTTTTTTCATATATTTTATTTATCTGAATAGCCAAGTTTTTCGTTGGAAACGAATTTAATTATATATATATTAAATATAAGAAATCAACAATCAATGAACACCAGCGGCAGTCCACTGCTGGAAATAGGCCTCCCTCAAGAAGCGCCACCTAGTCCGATCTTCGGCTTCACGCAACCAGTTTCTGCCAGCCCTGCGCAGATCGTCGCACCACTTAGCCGGGGGCGACCCACACTACGTTTGCCAAGACGCGGTCTCCACTCCAGCACTCGTCTGCAACAAATGTATACATACATTTAATTAATTAAATATCTATAAGTAATAGTTTCTGAAATATTTATTGCTTGGGGAGACCTGTCTCGTTGTATGTTTAGATCTTAGACACAATTGAGTAATTAAAGTAACTTACGAACTGCATATTTCGCATCAAGGTTGTCGCGAATTTATTTATTTATAAAAAAATAAAAATTAAACCACAAAATCGTATAGAGAGGGACCTACATAAGTCCCTGCCGGCCATTGGTCTCTCTCTGTCGTATCGGTTCGGAAAGACCGCCGAAGGTAGTTGGTTCCACAGAGTGGTGGTGCGTGGAAAGAAATTTTGCGAGAAGCGAACCGTAGTAGATCGCCACTCATCCAGATGGTGGTATGAAACTTTTTCTTTACGGCAAGTTGTAGAAATCGACGGCAAGAATTATTCCAAACAATTCCTAGGAGCACTCCCGATGGTAAAAGCGATTCTGTCAGCCGCCCTGCGCAGATCGTCGTTCCATATAACCAGAAAGCAATACTAGAATTTTTTTAACTTAAATTAAAAAATAATAGGTTTCTCTATAGTTAAGAAAATAATTACGTAGCTAGAAATAGCAACTTCGGATCTATTATATTCTATTAAATATCCTAAATAAGTAATAACTATAAAATATTTTTGATAACAAATAGGCTTCACTATAAAGATGGAAATGCGCTACAATGCAGTGAATGGACCAAGTTAAGACCGGTCTCGAAGAAGGCAGCCGTGAAAGGTGAATGGTGGCGTCTGTTGCAGCAAGTTACCACCAGCATAACGACCACGAGCTCTGTCAAGAGTATGACGACCAAAAAGAAGAAAAATAAAGATGGACAATCAAACTTATTATAGTTAACAAAATGTTTCACTATTGTTAACAAAATTATTTTGTATCAAGAATATTCGATTGTTTCTATTATCGTATATTTTATCTGTACTTTGTATTATTAAATTCACATAACAAGATGGCGGCAACGTAACTATTTAGTTATGTATAATTAAATATAATTTTTTATTTATCTGTTTTTAAAAGTTATTAAGTAAAGATTGTTATAAGTGTAATAAATTTATAAATAAAGAACCATAGATATCTATAAAATAGGTTTCTCTATAGTTAACAAAATCACTTCGTAGCTAGAACATGCGATTGTTGTTCTATTATCATCTATTTCCTACGCTTTGTATTACTTAATCGAAAATAGAACAAGATGGCGGCAACGGAAGTATTAAGTAATGTATAATAAATTTTTATTTATTTGTTTTTAAAAAGTTATCAAGTGAAGATTATTGTAAATGTAATAAATTTATAAATAAATAATAACCATAAAATAAGATTTCTATAAAATAGGTTTCTCTATAGTCAACAAAATCACTTCATAGCTAGAACATGCGACTTTTGTTCTATTATCATCTATTTCCTGCGCTTTGTATTACTTAATCGACAATAGAACAAGATGGCGGCAACGGAAGTATTAAGTAATGCATAATTAAATATATATAATTTTTAATTTATTTAAAAATGTTATCAAGTGAAGATTATTGTAAATATAATAAATTTATAAATAAATAATAACCATACAATAAGATTTCTATAAAATAGGTTCCTCTATAGTTAATAAAACCACTTCGTAGCTAGAACTGCAATTGTTCTATTATCATCTATTTCCTGCGTTTTGTATTACTAAATCGACAATATAACAAGATGGCGGCAATGGAACTATTTAGAAATGTATAATTAAATATATTTTTTTATTTATTTGTTTTTAAACGTTACCAAGTCAAGATAATAAATGTAATAAATTTATAAATAAATAATAACCATAAAATAGATTTCCCTGTAGTCACTTAACTTACAAAATCACTTCGCAGTTAGAATATGTAGTGGAGGACAAAGTTTACTAATAACCAGCGCTCGGGTATATAGTGCTCACATTGCAATGAACTTCCGGAAAACTAATGTTTAAGTAAAGTTCAAATATCTGTTAACCATATTTAATTATCATTTTATTAATTATATTTTAATTTTACTTTAAATTAATAAATAACTATTTACTGTCGAAAATCTTATAAAATGAAATACGTAACGAACAATCAAAAATTATAATTTTTTTATCAAAAGGCAATGGCTCAGTCGATCCGAGTCTATCCGATCTGTCCGAGACGAAAGACTCAGAGAGCGCTAGGTTTCAGGCATTCCTTACTCCTCAACATCGAGAAGGGAGATGAGGGTCATATTTTCACTTTAATGAACAAAAAAAACTATAATTCAACTTAAATTAAAAATTGAAATTAATTAAGTATTAAATATATTATATACAAGTTATAGTAAATGAATAATTTTTTATAGGATTGAGGCAGACAATGGTGTCCGTCTACGAATATCCCTTCAGTCAATTAATATATATTAATAATATATATTTTTTGTATTTCCTCCAGCCTTTTGATTATGATTTTTCTTAAACTATTCGGCCTGTCTCAATCGAAATTAAAATTTATATAGTCTACATATGTACATTTAGACCGATCCGGTAATTATCGAGTCTGGTAACTTGGTGGAGTTACCAGACTCAGTATAAATCTTCATCGGACATGCGTGGTGGGTTAATGTCCATTCCTATAGAAATGGGAAATCCCGTAACCAACAGAGGGACATATATGGACTGTGAAAAAAAATTAGTTATTTAGAATTATATTAAAATCAATATACCCTTATATAGTATTACAAGTGTTCTAACAAGGTATTCGCAAGGGAAATCAGCCTGATGCGCTACCGTGTTTTGTTTGTAAGTCGCTTCGTATACTCTACATCATCTTTTTAGATGCTGCAAGATTAAAATGCACTGAACCCTTAAAGAAGACAAATAAGTATATGTTAATTAAGACACCGTATCACTCCTCGTCTTCCGTTGCGGTAGTATCATATCCCTATCATCCTGTCTAAATCCATCTTTTCTTTCCCTGCCTTTTCCTTACTTCTCTATCCTTTTCCCATCTTCTCCGTCAATACACGGTCTGCCGTGCCAAAGGATGCGTGGCTAGGGGCGAGCTTAGTCGCAAATGTGCCGACCGTCCCGGGATGGGGCTCCCCCGGGTACTATAGTACATTACCTCAGCATGCGGGGCTCTGCTGGGGCTGACCTCCATCCTCCCTTGCGACTCGTGGGATTCACTATGACGACAAATCTAAATATACCTATAATAATTACTACGTTAAAAAATGACGGCGACGTAGTTCGCCACCCGTCACGTCCTGATTCCCACGAGGGTGAGAAGCGACGAACGGAGAGCCGTTTCGCTACGATGAATATGAGAGGAAGATGGATGAAAAGATGGATGAGTGTGAAGTAAGCAAGGAAGGTGTATCGGGATCATAGCGGATGGAGATCTGTGTTGTTTGTAGAGATAGATGTCTCTGCCTAACCCTACAGGGAGACAGGCGTTTACACGCTCAAGTGTATTCGAGTTTTTGAGTTGTTTTGGTAAATCCTTACACATTCTAAGGATTACTGAATTAGACTTGCAAAACCAAAAAAAATATACGAATAATATTTATTTAAATAGTCATGCAGAATGTCTTATCAATTAAAATAAAAATTCAATGAGTAAATAAGTTTTTTTCATGGGATAGGACGGCAAACGAGCAACAGGCAGTGCAGAAACGTTACCGGCCTTTAAGTAAAGTGTAATTATGCTAGGGAGAGTGAGGGAGAGGTATTGGGCCTCCAGAACTAAACCGCTCACCGGACGAAGCGCGGTAGCTAAGCTACCACTCAGACGCTGGTTTTCTGCGGAAGTGTGCCATTCTTGACAAAGTATTCATCTGCAGCGTGTACATAAGAAGCTTTATAATAATAATTCATCTATAACTTCGCGCAGACGGTTGATTCTGTTGACTGTGGTAAGTGTTCATACTTTTGAAAATTTAATAAAATAAGCCTTTATTTACTGTTCCTATTGCTTCTTATAGTATTTATACTTAAGATTATTAATGGAGTCAGGCGTTACTTTGCGGAAATCCATCACTTTTATTTACTTAGCTAAGATCCGCGACTTGTCACGGATCTTAGCGAAGTAAAACTTTTGACTGTCCATAACTTTGCGAAAATCCATCACTTTACAAGTTTTACTTAGCTAAGATCCGCGACAAGTCGCGGATCTTAGCTAGGTAAAACTTTTGACTGTCCATATAGTATTTATACTTCTTATATATTTATTTCTTATTATGTACACATTTAAATAACTCTATATAAAATATTCCAAAACCTACCGAGGCAAAAAGAAGCGTGGTAGCCCCAAGCAAACATACACAGGCGACGTACTGTGCAACAGAAGCGGGTAACATCGGAACGACCTGGAGCGAAATAAAGCGCGTAGCTCAAGATAGAACGCGATGGCGGAGCACTGTGGACGCCATTTGCCCCACATGGGGGATATAGGAAGATAAGGAAGAAAGGATATAATATATTATATATAATTAGTTATGTATTTTGACTTTAATGTAAATATAAAACTTAACATATAATACTTCTTTTTTATTGTACTAGTATCGGCTTACGATGTCATTTTTTGTACTAAAGATTGTCTCTCTTCGACACAAAATTCTTTTTCTTCCTTTTACATCCATTTAATCATCCAATTAATTTCAATAGAAGACGTTCGTGACGGCTTTATCGTCTAACGGACGTGTTGTTATACAAAACTGTCCTTTCTTTTATGTGATTTTGAACAGTATTGCAGACCTACATACTGACATAGTGACATAGGTGGAACGAAGTTCAACGGGCCATCAGGTACGTATATAAAAATCATTATTAATAAAAGACTTATTTATCGAAAGGCGGTAAAGACAGCTTCCTGTTGTGATTAATTACAGAGGCCTGGCCCCGACAGGGCCATTAGCGACGACAGACCATTTTTTGACGTGTTTTTGTTAATCTTTGTCCGCTTATATCAGCAATAGCCAGCTTAGTGATTACTTAGTGCTATAAAAATAAATTGTGCTCTGGCTAAAACTTTATTTATGTTCCATCCACGACCAATTCCAACGGCTGTTCTAGGCTGATTGCCTTAGTCACTTTCACCACATACATTCGGTGGTAAAAACGATTATAATGGACTTCTACTTTCGTGATTTGAACCATTGGAAATAACAGTGTTGCCAGGGATAGTTTTAAAATCACCTTTTGTAATTAAATATATTGACATGCTGCGCGTATGACAGGTGAAAGATGGGCCAAAATAGTCACAGTCTGGACTGGCTCGCCTGGAAAGCCTAAAAGAGCGAGACCACTAGAAACGTGGTCATGGTCTGAAATTAAAAGGATTACAAGAATTGACAGGCTCCACGGCTCGGGATAGGAGATGTTGTATATGTTACCAGTATGTGGGTTTAGGTGGTGGATATTCTACCCCTTAATTGTTCTTGTGTTCTTTACACTTAATAGAATAATCATTTCACTTCACTACACTACACTATAATCATTTAATTTCACTAAATTAACAAAAATTCTTTAGTTCTCTTGTATCTTCTTACTTAAACCATGTTGTCGAGAAGCTGGATAGCCTTGGTTTTCGCATAATGACAAAGTCTTTGCCTCAGCATATTTTTTTATAATTTTAACGACTAAGTCCATATTAACGTCACGGTGAAGGTCGTCGTTTCCGAGTTCCTTGTTCAGGAAGCGTTGAATCATTTCTACATTACCTTGTTTAGTACAACCCTAGAATTAAATCGCATACATACATACTCGGAACTTTTGATGGGAACACAGATTTGCTAAAGTTCGTTGCTTACAAAACTCGACAGACTGTGTATTTTCCGGGAAAAGACCGCGTTGGTACACGATAGCTTCCAACTTCACATATTTGCGTGCCTTTGTACTCCTTAAAGTGATTCCTGCATTCTGCACGCGATGCTTAAACGGAATCCATTTTCGGAACTAAATTGAGTATTCCTTTGTGAATACATTATATGAGATGAAAGCCAGAACTCGTTCGCTTTCAAAACAACTTTGGTATTTTTAAAATAAAACTCACATTTTTCAAAGCAACTCAATAAATGTTTTTAAAGTTTCAAGCGGAAAATAAACATGGTATTATAAATATTTCATTGGATAAAAATATATGTACATGTATAACGCAATATACAAAAATGGAGAGCTATTTTGTTTGTCTCGCTAAAACTCAAAAACGACTCGAGGGATTTGAATAATTTTTTTTTATTTGTTGCTCTAATACAGGGAAGGTTTATCGATAAAAATATTTAGGGAAAACATAACAGCTTGAAAATGAAATATTCTTTTTCTTCCTTTTACTTTCTCTTTCTTCCTTTGGCGCTACAACCCGGTGTGGGTCTTAGCCCTCCCCACAATTTATCACCAACCATCTCTGTTTCGTTTAGAGATCAGACCGTTTATTTCTTTGTGACGCTTTTCAACTTGGGATTTTTTTTCGTACAGGGTAGTTGAGCCTGCAATGAACCCTCCTCCTTTTTCCAGTCTTGAGACCGACAGTTAGGAAAACCTAAACCCCGAGTGAAGGTTTTCCTTTTCCATCCAATTACTTTCAAATTAATATTAATAATAAAAAAATCAAATTAATAATATAATAAATAATCTTCGAAGAGCTAAAACATTCTGTGTCATTGTATTGCGAGAGTGTATTCAGAATGCTGATTGATTTAAGCTGGAATAAAATTGTATAGCACAGCAATAGCTCAGCTGGTAAGGTTTACGATTTAAAGTCGGGAGTTCGTAACTTCCGTTGGAATGTTGATTTAAACCATTTTCTAGCACAAGCATTATTAACTTAGCTCGAATAGTTAACAAGAATTTGAGTTATATTAAAATCTCGTACAAAAAATACTTTGCTATATATCAAGGCTATTTATTACGTAGACCGTAATAAATACTAGCCATTTGGTTACCTGAGATATCAACAAGTCACGATTTTTCAGTAAAATTTTCTCGACTAAGGTAGAACATAAATAATAATACAGATGAGTAAAGATGCGTTTTCCTAAAAACTTCTTTTCACGCACCACCGTTCCCCACATTTAGCAGTATTTTCTAACCAATTGGACATTAGAATCTTCCAAATCAAGCCTACATATTTTTAAAAGGCCGACTGCAATTACTTTGGCATTGGTTGGGCCTCCGGAACTCTGCACGAAGCGCGGTAGCTAAGCTACCACTCAGACGCCGGTTTTCTGCGGGAGTGTGGTGCTAATGTGTATGGTAAGAGTGTGATGTGGACAAATAATATGCTATTCTTGACAAAGTATTCGTCTGAAGTGTGGCTCTACCACTAATAAAATAACAATAAGTATCATAGTATGCTGACAATTTGACACAATTTAATATATAATTCGATATATATTATAACAAAATATTACAATTGTACTCATATATAATATATAAAAAGCATTACTCACAATTTAAAATTTCACACTGTTTGCGCTTTCAAAATGCAAAATCGTGTAGCAAATTTTTCTAGTAAGACATTTTTAAAAGTCAAACCGTAAATTCAGTTGGCCAATATTTACCGGTCTCAAAGGTGTGCTACAGGGAACCCACATTTAATTCTCAATGGACTTGTATACTGCTATTTATATTAAAAAAGGATTACGTTTATACAAAATAAATTCAAGGTACGCTGGCAAATTTACCTGTATGTATGAGGTTCCAATAATTATTACTGAAACAAAAAATAGAGTAAATATGAAAAATCTTTATTTATATTATATTAGGTTGTCCGACCGATTGGCTCAGTGCCAGTGGCGGGGCTCTCTGCCCGCGGAGTCAATGGTCGCGGGTTCGATTCCCGCATCGGAAGAAATATTTATATGGATTTTTAAATGTTTATTCCGAGTCTGGTAACCCCCCCAATCCACATTTTCCTTTCTCTCTTAGGTAGTAGTAGTCGGTAGTCTTTCCCCTTCTTAATACTATATGGAATACCTTTTTTAACAATTCTAATTGTAGTTGTCAGAAAAAAATGGAGCAATTTTTCACAAAAAGCTGTGATTGTAAATAAATGATTACAATCACGGCTTTTGAGAAAATTTTCTCCAATTTTTTGTCTATATCTGCGAAAATATTATATAATAAAATTATATTATAATATATTTTTAGTAAATACCAAAGATATATTATTATATTTTCGCAGATTACAATGTCACACCTATGTACGTACTGCTTAAATGACTTATCGTGGGATGCTTTCACTTAAAAATAAACTATGTAGCTTATTGATATTCTGTGAACGACAATGTTTAATTAATATTTCTTTTGAATTCCAAGAAAATTCGCCCCCAGATTTTTGTATCCTACTATCATACTCATTGTACTTAATTAAAACAAGACTTACACTGAAGATCTTTCGATGAAGAAATAGAAAAAAGGTTGCATAACAAAATCGGTTTTTTTTTAGGTTAGGTGAGGTTAAAATATTATTTCTCTTCTTTTTCCTAATGTTTTCGATTCAGCCCGTATGTCTTTTTTTTCACAGCCCTTATATGGTTCACTGCTGATCACCGGGTTTCCCTGTTTCTCGACATTAACCCACCACTCTCGTACAATGCGGATTGGTGGGAGTATGTCTATGGTATGTTCCGTATGTCTTACAGCTTTTATTATTTTTTTATGGGATAGTAGTGCAAACGAGCTGGCGTATCACCATTAGAAAGCAATCAACCCCGCCCATAGACATCCGCAGTGCCATAAGCAGTGCACAAGCGTTCCCGACCTTTAAGGAAAGTGTCATTATGGGAGGGGGGAAGGGGGAGGGAGGCCTTCGGAACTCAACCGCTCATCGGACGAAGCGCGGTAGCTTAGCTACCACTCAGATTCCGGTTCTCTGCGGGAGTGTGATATTTCCCGGGGCAAGCCGGCCCATTCGTGCTACAGACAAATAATATGCCATTCTCGACAAAGTATTCGTCTGTCTACCACTTTCGAAATATTATAAATGCAAAAGTTAATCGCCGCAATCATTATTTCATGAAAAGCTAAAATATCGCCGTAAATTAAGTATAATATAAAACGTGAATGTTGACGGAGTGTATAATTAAAAATAAATGTGGCGTACATTTAAATTTTGACAAAATGAATTTGTAGCGACGTAGTGGGTGAATTTTAAAGCGATTTATTTATTTAAATCGCAACTCCTACCCGATGGGGAGTAAGTAAACTGTACTATTTAAACGATCGATAATTTCTCAATTATTCACTGAATTATAGAGATCCAAGCGTTTTAAATAACCATCATGTCTATCTCAAATTTATTTTAAAATATGGACAGTCAAAAGTTTTACTTAGCTAAGATCCGCGACAAGCAAAACAATAACAGAAAATTAATAATGTGTGTTTTCCTGCTGGATGAAGTGGATTTATTTGGAACTTAAACCAAAAACTTACCGAAAATTGGCCAACTTGTAAACGACACATGTTTCGCCCCAACACCTTCAGGTATAGTAGACTCTACGGAAGACAACCAAATAGTTTTTTACTTGTCGCGGATCTTAGCTAAGTAAAAGTTTTGACTATGTACATAGTGATGGATTTCCGCAAAGTAACGCCTGACTCCATTAATAATCTTATTTTAAAATGAAAATATCATCATCATTAAAAATCTGTTACAGGCCAATGCTCGACATGGGCTTTCGCAAAAGCGCAACATAGTCCAATATTCGGCTTCACGCGTCCAATTTCTGCCAGCCGCCCTGCTCAGATCGTCGCGCCATCTAGCCGGGGGGGGGCGTCCCACACTACGTTTGCCAACGCGGTCTTCACTCCAGCACTCGTCTACTCCAGTGGTTGCCGGATCTCGGACACACGTGACCAGTCCATTGCCCCTTTAGTTCGTTAACTCTGAGAAATAGTCTGGAAAAAAAAGTGGAGAACTAAAGTATATTTTTCAGATCGATATAAGAAAAAAATACTCCACTGGTTTTTTGAAGCAAATTTCATCGCCTTTCATTAAAATTCATTTTTTTTTTATATATATAGAAAAGACAGAAACCCTACGTCTTCTAATAAAATTACATCATTGCATTGCATACATGATGCATGAAATATATCAAACATTAACAGCGAAATACAAAGAGAAGATAAGAGAATGGGGGAGGTATAGAATATAAGAGAGGCAAAAGCGCAATAGAAAACTTAGTATTTAGGTCGTCCCCTCATAGATTTCTTCAGAAAAATCACTTATTAATTCTGCAGACATAAAACTACCTCCAATGTGTATTATATGTATCACTAACGTGACTATTCTACATTCTAAAAGGCTAACAAGACAATACAAGGTTGATGAATATTTTTAACAATTCACCAAACAATATGCTGCAATGAAGTCTGTATTCAGAAAACAGCTCTATTATTTTGAAGAGCCATTGTTAGTTGCTTTGTGATATGAAGGCTGCAATAATAGTTCCACATATAATATTTTCTCTTACATTGTCTAAACATTTTAATATGAATATTTGTATGTAGGATAATAATTTGCAAATAGCAAAAAGCAATAACAGTATGTTGCTATTAATTACTTGCAGGCGTATTTTTAATATATAAAGAAGGTAAAGTTTTTTTTTTATAATATATACGGTTGTGATTTTTACCTAAAAGTACTAACATCTCATTGTTATATAATAATAAATAGTCTAAAACTACCCACGTTTTGGTGACGATTATCTTCAAAAGCTCCAAGTAGCTGTGAGAGCTATGCACGGAGAAACCGAATTTTAATTTAATCCATAAATAACGTGGCTCGTTGGTCTAGGGGTATGATTCTCGCTTCGGGTGCGAGAGGTCCCGGGTTCAAATCCCGGACGAGCCCTTCTAATTAGTTTGCATTTTTACTCCCATAAATAATAATAATAATTGTGTTTTAACACCTTCGTTACGGTCTTTTTTGTTGTTTAAGTTCAGTAGGATTTTAGAGTTCATGAAAACTTCATAATATCAAATAAACCTTAGTGAAGATGAGAAGGAATTATATTTAAGACAATTGAAGAGGTCTTTTACTACATCAATTACTGGACTTGTGGGATTTTACGACCTCATTAAATTCGTCTCAAGAGAGATTGTTCGCTGGCTGTGGTAAAAAGTCGAGAGGAATATATTATATGTATTAACTACTTAGTAAATTACTCTAAAACCTTTTTGTTCTATTGATCGAAAGTATAATTTAATACAAAAATGTATATATATACGTTGTATAGATACGTTATACATACGTTGACAAAAATAGAGATGGATAGGGCATACACTCTGGTGCCACGCCAGTCATATCTCCAAACGAGCCCTCGAACGGAATCCGCAGGGGGAAAAAACTAGGGCGCCTAAAACAAACTTGACGGCGTACTGTGACGACCGAAGTGCAGAAGATGGGTGTATCCTGGAGCGAAGTGAAGCGTATGGCCTCCGGCAGGTCGAGATGGAGAAGTGTCGTGTCTGCCCTATGCCCCACTAGGGGGACTCAAGACTCAGAGAAAGAGAGAAAGAGAGAGAGAGAGAATGTTATATAATAATACATATGAGCCCAATAAACCTTACTGGTTTTTCCTGAGATGAGATCCTTCATACGTTAATTAAATAATTATAAATTTTTGGTTTATATTTTAATACCAAAACGTCGTATGTGTCGCCTGATATTAGGAAGTATTCGATTTAAAAAACGTAAATAAAATTAAAATTATTATTATTATATTTTGTTGTACACTTATTTCTATCCTCACAGCTTATATTATCTCGCTTTCACTCCTGGGTTTGCTGGACGAAAACTCAATTTTAAGTTAAACTCGCCTAGGTACATCTTCTTTCCTTTTAATTCTTGTATGTCGTGTTTTATGTGTATAATAAAGTATTAAAAATCTTAAAGGCATTTATTTATCTTATAGGTCCGCATCGCATTTGTGATGCCTATGGTGTTTCCCCATTTCGATTCATTCAATTGCCCACTAACCATTTTTAAATAAAATAAGCGGAAGATGTGCAAAAATAGATTTATTCAAATACAAATTGTTTGGTTTTTAAGCATAAGTTAAATTTGATTTGTCAAGTAGTCGTTTTCCAATCAAAATTCTACAAGCCCGACTCCCTTCCCCCCTCACCCTCCCCTATCCTCCCCCTCCCTCCACCCCTCCCATAATGACACTTTTCTTAAAGGTTGGCAACGCCTCTGCACTGCCATTAGCACTGCGGATGTCTATGGGCTCGTTTGCCTTCCTATCCCATAAAAAAAAACTAAAGCTTACAAAAAATGAAGTCATATATTGTTTTATAGCGTATATTATTTGTCATAATATATATGGATTTATAAATGTTTATTTCGAGTCTGGTAACTCCCCCAACCCTCATTTCCATTCCTGCACTTTCCTTTCTTCTCTATCCTTTCCTTTCCTCTCCGCCAATCCACGGTCTACCGTACCAAAGGATGCATAGCTAAGGGCGAGCTTAGTCGCAAGCGTGCCATCCGTCCCGGGATCGGGCTCCCCCGGGTACTATAGTACCTTACCTCAGCATGCAGGGCTCTGCTGGGGCTGACCTCCATCCTCCCTTGCGGCTCGTGGGATTCACTAACACGAATTTAATATATTTAATTTGTTGGAAAAATGACGACGACGTGGTTCGCCACCCGTCACGTCCTGATTCTCACGAGCGCGAGAAGCGACCAATCGAGAGCTGTTTCGCTGCGATAAATGGTAGCGGATGGAGCTCTGTGCTCTCTGCCAACCCCTACAGGGGATAGGCGAGAAAATATATAAAAAAATATATATTTGCCATATAAACATAGAAATTTTGATTAAAAACATTGAGAAACTTAAAAATGGATAAAAGAAGTGAATATTACTCCATATATCTGAGCGTATGAACAACAACATATTTCCGTTGGATCTATCTTGTTACTGTCTAAAGTAATATACACTTTAAGAGGTAGGTACTTCTCCAAAAGGTTTTGCTACACTGAATGTGACACTAATCGCTGTTTTCATCGCGAAAGTACTGGAAATGATAAACGATATAACGTCTTGTAGATAATATATTTGTTAAGATGGATTTTCAAATGACACAAGTATCTCAAATTTGTTAAAAGTTTGCAGTACATTTTTATATGCTGAATTCCGAATTTGCAAAAATATTTGACAGACCCATAGACTTTTAGCGATATAGATTCGTAAGCGGCGATTTTCTTTATTTGGCGGCCATCTTGTTTTACGCCATTTTGGATATTTTTACTCTCCCCACCCATGTGTTTACACTTGTTACCACTTTTGTTCGAGAGTATAGCCAGAATAATATAGCATTCTTGACAAAGTATTCGTCTGTAGCGTGGCCTGATAAAGTGTGTCTTACTTTTAATAAAGCAGCTTAGCTTTAATAAAGCACCATTAGCGCTATCTCGAGTATATGAGCTTTGATTACCAATTTAGTAATACAAAGCGAGATAAATAGATGGAACTGTTACATATCCTAACAAAAGTAAATGGGGGAGAAGTTGGGACTTGAGATAGTTGGACAAATCATAAAAAACCCGGTAACACAAAATATTTTTTTTGCACATATATGCCCACATATATCTCACTGCTGAGTACGGTCCTCCCAATTTTGGAGGTAAGGACAATAACCCACCACGCTTGTCCAATGCGTATTGGCGGGGTTATCAGACTCGGAATAAATATCTGTAGGCCATACATTGACTATATAGTATACATTGACTTTATAGTATACATTGACTTTATAGTATACATTGACTTTATAGTATACATTGACTATAGACTATATAGACTATATGGTATATTGAGCATAATAGACCGTGGGCAAGGGGCCCCGCTACTGAGTCAGTTGGTCGTCACATAAAATATTGTGTAAGGATTTTTTCGTCCAAATCAGGCCGCTCATGACCACTTTCGACTTATCGTCAATTGTTTATTTTTATTAAAATAAATTTAATCGCGTCGCTCTTACTTAAATATACTAATTATTCATACAGTTTATAAAAGCTTGAACAAAAAGCTACTTCGATAAATATGAAAAATTTTAAGAACAAGTTTTTGAAGGCAACTTTTATTTGACTAACTTTTTCTTTCGCTTTAGCTTCGTGGTTTTACTTTAAAATTTTATATTTCGAACAAAGTTTAACATATTTCTTTTGTTGAATTTATCTCCCGTATTTAAGTCTTTTTCCATTTTATATTCATCAATAAATAGAATGAACATAAAATAGAAAATGTGATTGAAAAAAATATCCAATTGTTTATTTTTCATTTAGTTGTTATTTTACACGATTATACTTTTATAATATTAAATAGTTTTTAATTGAACAAAAAAAAATATTTGTGACGGGATTGTAGCAGACGAAGGTCTGTGTTCTCTGCATATATCTACGGAAAACATGTATAATCACGTCGATAGTACATATGTACGTCTATTTGAATAATAGATCTCTACTCTCTCTGATACAAGGCAAGATCAATACGATTCTATGCGTTCTATAGCGTTTCATTAGAGTCACATATGACACTAAGGTAAAATGATAAGACCAGATCAACCGCATACAATATCCGGCTATTCGTATTGTCGATGACTTAGATCTCACCGAACGGCTAGATCATTTGAAACTGCAGAAGGATACCAAATGCAGATGCAGAGGGATAGAAGAATACCTACCAGGGTCGCTCTCAAACAAAAAATGATGACAAGTACTAACACATAGATGGGAGCGAAAAGAAACCAAAATGGCGGAAAACAAGATGGCTGCCATACAAAGAAAATCGCTGTTTATGAATCTATATCGCTAAAAGTCCGCATCGAAGAGTCTATGATTCTGACAAAAATAGTTTTGCATATTCGTTATTTTAATAAATTTCGGTTTGTTATTTGACGGTGAAGTGGTTCGCCACCCATCACATCCTGATTCCCACGAAAGCGAGAAGCGACTAACGGAGAGTCGTTTCGCTACGATGAATGACAGAGGAAGGATGGATAAGTGTGGAGGACGCAAGGAAGGTGTGCCGGGATCGTAGCGGATGGAGATATTTGGTCTCTGCCTACAGGAAATAGGCGTAATGACATGTATGTATGTATGGATCCTACTCACGCCTAACGGAGACCCCGTTCCGGGTTTGATTTCGGAGTTTCATTTTCTTAGTTAGATTGCATACTAATGCTAAGAAGCCTATCTCCCCTGTTGTAAGCAAACAAGATGCTAACGCCTGCTTCTCAACTAAAGTCGCTTCTTACGACACCCCAGTACCTGATAGGGTCGGTGCAATTGGATCACCAATGACACTAAAAGATCAGTCAAGATAGTAAAAGAGTTTACTTAAAAAACAGAATCTGCAATTCAATTCAATTGAAGGAATATGTATATATATATATATATATATATACTGCGTCATGTACCATGATATATGTATATAACAAATTAACCATCAGAATCTCACATGATACATTTATGTAAATCTCTTTGATTATTAAATCTGTTTAAGTTGTAGGAGTAACATGGTTCGTAAGGCGAGCAGACAGATTATCTGTAATCCATTTGAGTTGTATGCGACCGTCGTTATCTGGAGTACAAGCCATTGCCTGCCAACTGGGCTACAACTATTACACGAACGTGTTATGTAAGCCAGTTAATAAGAGGGATGATTTGTGTATTTATAACGATTTGAATAAATATACTTACTTACCTACGAAAAAACAGTGTGTGTTAATAAGGACCTTCTAAGCAGTATAAAAAGTGTGTATAAAATTCAATTTAAAAAAATAAATACAAAACAATTTCTAATAAATCAAATATAATTATTAGATAAAATTTGTCTATTGGTTTATTTAAAATTAATAATAGACCCAAAAAATATATCTAAAGTTCTTTTTTTTGTACATTTTCTTTTCGTATTTCAATGTTACTTCACGTGCAACATTGACATAGGAATTCTTTACAATTACCCCTGCCATGAATACAAATAGACGGCGGTGTTATAGTCAACGTGAATCTATTTATATTTCTTTTTTATGGGTTAGGATAGCAAACGAGACATTCGCAGTGCCTTAGGCATTCCAGAGACGTTTCCGGCCATAAAGAAATATTTAGGCTTATTTTTTAAAAGTTCCAAAGTTGTATCAGTTCAGAAATATCAAAAAAATATTAACTCTGTTTGAAATAGCAGCAAAATAATGTTCGAGATTTTTCATGTCATTTCAATCTGTTATAAATACGCTCGAATAGCATCTCGAGGACCAATCCCTTTCATATGATTTGTTTTAACTCACATTTCATTGACTCTCCAAAGCACTTCTATGTTCTTGTGTCTGTGACAGTCAGGAGCTTTTAGACTCGAGTGTTTCAGCTTTGTCTTTGAAAATCATCTTTTTTACAAATTATTTATTTCCATCCGTTCTCAGCGATGCTTGCAAAATATTTTTGTTACTCAAGTATTTACTCCTATTATTATTTAGTATGATTATCATCATCCAGGAGAAGAAGTGAGTTTGTGGCGTAACAAAAATACGCATAAGTCATTTTTTAATTTTACTAAGAACATTTTCTACAAATTATTCATATTCTGATATCATTCATATTCTGATTCTGAGATCATTCATATTTTATTATCGTGTATTACGAAATGATATAGTAAAATAATACATTTAAACAACCTTTGAATATTTAATTTTAATTTTTATCGTCAAATTGTTGTTGTTTGCAATATTTAGAAATATAATATTGTTTTTATATATATGTGTATTTTCTACAATATTTGGAAATATAATATCAAAGTTCATCATCTTTTAATAAAATAACAGATTATGCACTAACCTATAATCTTTCGTATTGAATTTAACGTGTGTTAATTTATGTAAAATACACTATATCAATTTAGTACTATAACAAAACAAAAGTAAAATATTTAAATCAACATATAATATATAGTTTTTTATTAAAATAAACAAATGAATGAACGTAATATAATAATAATATTGACCGAGTGCTGAAATAAATAAATTAATGACCATTTGCACCCAAAATTGTATACGTTAATATTTTTTCAACCCAAGAACATTATAGACAACGACCATTAGTAAAAAGTTCAACGAGCCACACAACATTTATAAGTATATCTTTTAATTTTATACTCACTCCTCCTAATGATATGTTTAGTTACATATGTGTAACGCGACAATTCAATATAGCGTTAAATTTCCAAAAAATAAAAAGATATATTTAATTCATTTCACAATTAAAATTTTAAAGATGACTTATGCGTATTTTTGTTACGCCGCAAGTTGTTCCTAACCTATGCAAAAAGCCACACATAAAAAAAACTTTTCTATTTTATTTATTAAAAAGTAATCAATACACAAACAGACACAAATTGAAAAATTATAATTAAAATTAGTATGCAATCTGTTTTAATGACTTAATTATAATTAAATGTTTAATTAACTAGTGTTTCTGAAGTGCTGGTCACTCTGCAGACGAATAAGAATGGCGTATTATTTGTCTATAGCATGAATGGGCGGGCTCGACCGGGAAAGTACCACACTCCCGCAGAAAATCGGCGTCAGAGTGGTAGCTTAGCTACCGTGCTTCGTCCGGTGAGCGGTTGAGTTCCCGAGGCACAACCCGCTCCCCCTCCTTTTACCCTTCCCTCTCCTCTCCTTCTCCCGTTCCCCTCTGCATCCTTCAGAGCCCATGCTTCACCCCCACCTCCTCCTTCTTCCCTCCCATAACGACACTTAAGACACTAAGGCCACTATAATACCTTAAAGGCTAGCAACGCTTCTGCAAGAAGTAGAAGTGTAGAAAGAACTTTCTGGAATAACGCACCGTACTGGACCGCCATTAATCCTGGTGAGGATCCAAGATGGTGGAGAATTGTGCAGTCGGAATGATTCCGAATATTCTTCGGGAAGAGTATCGGAGTATGTTAAGAAAACCGTTTTATCCTAAAGGTTTTTCACTTATTTTCATTATTATCAAAATTAATAGGATCGCTAGTGTTCCTAAAAACTACATTATATCCCAAGAAGTACATCAATTAGTCGGAACGGCTTAATTACAGAAATCGCAAGCCATAATTACACCGCTTAACTACAGTTGTAGCAAATGGGCCAAATTTATCACGAGTATAAAGCTGATCCTAATTCTTTTCCTTTGGAGATTTTTCATGAACAAGTATTTGTCATATTTACTATGCTTTTTCAGTTTACACTCTCGCTTTATACGTATATTTATACATCTTGTTTAAATTTTTAGTCTTTAAAAGAATAAATTCTATTCACCCACTCAAGTTTAAATACATTGTTTTAAATTTGTGACGATAATGTCTCGTGTTGAGGCGAAACACGTGTCGTGTGCAATGTGGAAAAGTGGTAGTGTGTGTTTGGTGTTGTTGATAGTGGTTGAGAGGTGGAAAGTTGCTGACGGCCTTTTCTTCGTTAAGATTTATTTTAAAATCCCCGTATATCCACTTCTTCCAGTAGATAACACACATTATTATATATCTGTTTTTGTTTGCTTGTCGCGGGATCTTAGCCAACTAAAAGTTCTGAGTGCCCCCCACATTTAGGCAAATGGGTTAAGTTTAAAATTAAAAAGGAAGCCATATTGTGCACGGCTAGGATGGTGAGAAGGTACCTTTCCTTGGATGTTGAAATCCTTCGTTCCATCCTTCCTATAATAATGTTATATTATTTCAACGCATCGGAGACGCCTTCAGCGGCAGTCCACTACTGGACATAGGCCTCCCCCATGAAGCGCCTCCTAGCCCGATCTTCGGCTTCACGCATTCACTTTCTGCCAGCCGCCTTGCGCAGATCGTCGCACCATCTAGCCGGGGGGCATCCCACTCTACGTTTACCGAGACGCGGTCTCCACTCCAGCACTCGTCTGCACCAATGTTTGTTGGATCTCAGACAAACGTGACGAGCCAATTGCCACTTCAATTTGCTAATTCGAAAAGCTATGTTGGTGATTTTAGTTCACTGGCGGATTTGTTCATTCCGAATCATATCTACCAGAGAAACTCCGAGCATAGCTCTCTCCATAGCTCTCTGAGCGACTCTTAGTTTGTAAAGCAGACGGACTGTCAGCGTCCACGATTCAGGGCACTGCTATAAAAAAAATTTATACAAATGAATATTATTTATAATTATCTAGTGGTCTTTTCGTTGCAAAATAAATTTTATATACTAATTAATACTGATGTGCAGTAAGAGAAAACGATTAAGTTTGTTCCACGTGTTTTCTTCTTTTTAGAGAAGTCTCGTTACAAACAAAAATGCAGTAGCAAATTTTTTTTTAAAAAAAAAACACTGGCGATGCTTTGATATTGCTAGAATTCTTCTCAATCATTCCTACTAAGCCAGTAGTACTCGTCCTAGGAATTGATTCACATCAATAGTCCAATAATCCAATGGTAGAATCGAATTAAAAATCGATATCACAATACTTAATAATTGATCGATGAGAAGGAAGATCAATAGTGATAGAGCCACGCTGCAGACGAATACTTTGTCAAAAATAGCATATTATTTATCTGTAGCGTGAGCGATTGAGTTCAGGAGACCCAACTACAATGCCTCAACCCCCCTCCAGCTCCCCAGACCCCTCACATAATGATACTTACTTTAAAGGTCGGCAACGCTTCTGCACGGCCTATGGATTTGCGGATGTCTATGGGCGGCGTTGATTGCTTTTCATCAGGTGACACGCCTGCTCGTTTGCCTTCCTATCCCATGAAAAAAGAAAGTTTTATGTCGAAAAAATGAAGAACGTAAAAAAATAATTAAGTAATAAGTATATATAATTAGGGTTGTACGAATTAATTAAAACAATTTATGTAACTCCTGTTGATGGTCCATAAATAGATTTAAAAAAAATCGAGATTAAATAAAAAAATATCAAGCAATATAAGGTTGCGGTTTAGAGTAAATCCGACAGTTCAATTTCCTTTCCTCTCGGAGTTCCAGACAATGGAGTTATATTTATTCCTAGACGTCCTTTTTAGAACTTGGAGTGTGTGCACAGAGTAGAGTCACGTACGTCAGTACGTAGATAATGTACTCTTAGTATCTTTGGAGTAGATTCAATTCAATTTATTGTAGCTTTGTGTGGGTATTTGCTCCTTGAATTATATAAATAATATTTGATTAGCAATAGCTCAGTCATAGTACGAATCGCAGTTATGATTTGAGGTCGTGAGTTCATATCTTCTATTCTCTTCTAAACTATCGATTTCTCGATCGATCGATCGATGATCGATGATCGAGCGATAGCTAAGTCACAGTTATGTGGACAGTCAAAAGTTTTACTTAGCTAAGATCCGCGACAAGCAAAACAACAGAAAATTAATAATGTATGTTTTTCTGCTGGATGAAGTGGATTTATTTGGAATTTAAACCAAAAACTTACCGAAAATCGGCTACAATTCTCCACCCACCAACCACTATAGACAACACCAAACACACACTACCACTTTTCCACCTTGTAAACGACACGTGTTTCGCCCAAACACGAGGCATCTTCGGGTATAGTAGACTTCACGGAATACAACCGACATCTGATTTGTGACTTGTCGGTTGTCTTCCGTAGAGTTCCAAATAAATCCACTTCATCCAGCAAAAAAACACACATTATTAATTCTCTGTTATTGTTTTGCTTGTCGCGGATCTTAGCTAAGTAAAACTTTTGACTGTCCACATAGTGATAACTTTTCGCAAAGTAACGCCTGACTCCATTAATAATCAGTCACAACTTCCACTCATTGAACAGAGAATCTAATTTTCTGCCATCACCCCAACTCCCTAGAACGTACTTAACGTCTTCGTTAGTTGTCTTCCGTAGAGTCTACTATACGTGATGATGTCTCGTGTTGAGGCGGAACACAAATCGTGTATATTGTGGAAGAGTGGTGGTGTGTGTTTTGTGTTGTTGATAGTGGTTGGGAGGTGGAGAGTTACTGACGGCCGTTTTTTCGCTAAGATTTAATTTAAGTTCCCCGTAAATCTACTTCTTCTAGTAAAACACTCATTATTATTTTCTATTTTTGTTTGCTTGTCGCGGATCTTAGCTAAGTAAAAATTCTGACTGTCCACATAGTCATGGATTTGCGCAAAGTAACGCTTGACTCCATTAATCACCCCTAGGAGACAGATATTATATTTTGTAAGATCTAAAATATGTTACGTCATTCAAAAACAAAATAATGTATCAACCGATTACATAAATAGACATCATTTTCCAAAGATATGGAATAAATTTAGTAGTCTGAAATTTACAATCGTAACATTTCAAATAAGATTAGAATCTGTTTACTAAAATTAGACCTAAACCTAATTTAAATCCTCATAGTTATCTGTGGTTGGAAACTGTCATGTGTGTATTTCTAAGTCATAAGTTATATTCAAGTGTTTCTCAGTAATAGACTTGTTGGGTTGTTGTTAGTGGATAAATTTAATATACATTTATATATATATATTATATATATATATATATATATATATATATATATATATATATATATATATATATATATATATATATATATATATATATATATATATATATATATATATATATATATATATATATATATATATATATATATATATATATATATTTAGTTTATTTAGTTTCAGGGAATTTCTATCCCATCACCTGGATGAATGGCGATCCACCACGAGCGTATGTTTCGCAAAAAATCGGCAATGCATTTATTTATATAGGCTGAACAATTTGTTCTTGTTTAAATTTGATAGAACCAATCAATTATTGTTGGCCGAGTTAATCAAAGTGAATTAATGTTCGCATCTGCTCAGTGGTCATTAACAAAGTGGGAACCGTCCAAATTACGAATTTACAAAAATGATTCACTGGCAAAAAATGTTACAAATAATATCGCCGAATCATCACCTCACACTGAATAAATGTATTACAAGCAGCCTGTTCATGTGTATACGCATCTACAACAATATACCTCATGAATTAAAACAATTGAACACAAGCTTTTGGATTTGGATCCAATGTATGTAAGAGACGAATGAATTATAATTTTAATGACAATGTAACAGATTATTAATAATTTAATGCTTTGTAACCATAAGCGACTTATATATTTAGATCTCTATGTGTCTATACGGGCACTGTGAGGGAGCTTTTAAACGTCTTTTTTCATCTTGTTACACTCACGTTATGCAAATAAAGAATTATTATATATATATATATATATATATATATATATATATATATATATATATATATATATATATATATATATATATGTGTTAATTAGTATAGATTAAAAATCATAATAAATACATAATAGATTATAGATATAAATACGTATAAAAGATTTAACTATTGTATAACTTTGTTTGTTAATCTATCTAACACTAATTCTAGTAGTATCAAATACCTGTGTATGTATACTTGAAAATTTATATGTATAATTCAAAACATTCCATTCAATTCGTGGTCATAATTTAGTAAGCAGATCGCTATATAACCCAGTATTTTATAGGAGAACGAAGCGATGAATCAAATTATAAAAAAACTCGTTATAACTCGGAACATCGGATTTGGTATCCGAAGAAAAGTTTCAAGCACCGATAAAAGTTAGACAGTGAGTAGAAATATGTTTGAAAAAGTGTTCCTATTTATATAATGGCCGTCCTAGAAACATTTACTGACACGAATACATAGCAGCGAAAGAGTCGCGGCAAATGAGAGAAAATAATATGACCATATACACTCGAAAAAAATATACTCCTCGGAACAGTTCGGAATAATTCTTCCTTAAGGCTTAACTTCACTGCCGTAGAACTCGCCACAAAGAAAAGTTTCTCCCTTACAAGCCAAATGGGTAGCGATCTAGTAAGATATAATAGTTTCTATTGAAACTTCTTCATGCTATTTCTCTAATGGAACTAGCTACTATTATCTATAGCTAAGTTAGAAACTTCAAAAACAAGCCTATGTGTTTTTTTCAAAAGCATGCAACAAATATGACTCTAGAAAAAACAGCACAGCTGAAGAGAGGGTGGTGCGATGGGAAAGGAAACATCCTATCCCCCTGAACTACTTCTGTCAGTAAGGGAAGCTTCCTCCTGGCTACGATCTGCAATGGCCTACGTGGAGATCTCTTAACAGACTCCGTACACAGGTGGGCCCGCTGCAAATGGGGATATACCGCAACGCAGTGTGAGGGGTGTGATTGTGAGATCGCAAGTCAGTCCATGGAGCATCTGCTCGCCTGCTCACTGTGCCCTAATACCTGGACATTTCAAGATCTCATCGAGGTGAATTACTGGACTGAATAAAAATATAGGAACAACTGACTCGAAAAGAAGAAGAAAGGAATACAACGCTTCTGCTATGATTCTGGCCTTGCAAATTGCTTTTCATTAAGCGACACGCTTGCTCGTTCTCATTCCTCTCCCACTGAAGAATAAAATATGCACTACTTTGTGATAAATGTAGAAGTTATTTATCCTACAGTCTTCTTCTTTTTAAAGTGCCTCTCCGAAGAGCAACAGCAAATTTAACATAACTATTCTCGTGGTCGTTTCTCATTTTTATCGAGAGGATATACCTGTCTACTCCATAATATTACGTAGACGAAATTTCCTCTTTCAAACTACTCGACTTGTCTGTGACTTTGTTCGTTATGACTAGTTGAAACAATTGTATTTGTAAGATGTAACCCCATATTTTAAAGTTATTCCACAATGCATTCACTTCATCACATACGTGGACATAATATTGGAAGAACCACTTTAGTGGAACAATTCGATCGGGAGAATAGTGCATTTCCACAAAATATCGATGTTAACTTTCTTTGTTTATTTGGCATTTCATACAACTTCTGTTCTGTTCTATTTCTTCTGCTATTCCACTTCAAATGTTGATGAAGATTAGTAGATTTAGAGAAGAGATGATATATTTTAATGCATACATTTTTACTAGTATATAAAAGGGTCGTTAGGGGAAAACCACGGAAAACATACCTTGCCCAAATTGCTGAAGTTTTTAAGAAAGGCCCGGTCAAGAGTACCCTTAACCGGCGGGCTTGCATAAGGAGAGTAATGAATGTGGAGGAAGCAAAGGAAGTATGCCGAGATCGTAGCAGATGAAGATCTCTAGTCTCTGCCTTCCCCAACGAAAGACAGGCGTGACGATATATATGTATGTATTAGTATATTAACTAGGAAAAGAAAATATATAATCAAACGCGTTTAATATTGATTCATACATTTATAAAGCAATGCAAAGGTTTCAGGAAGTCAATTTACGTTTCCCCATTCTTTAGTATAATAAGTTTTTGTACCGGAATAGATTTCTTTCAGGAGTGAAATTGGCAATATCTTGTTTCGAACTCCATTCAATATTCACTTATGGAATATTTTTAATCGATTTCTTATACATGATTCATTTAAGATCACCATAAAAATTATCATTTGTATCACATGAAGTATTAGTGTAGAGAGATTAAGGCACATCGACTTTCGAACTTTCGGATCGGAGTAAGGAGGAGGAGGAAGAGGGCGTATTTGTGTCGATCAAGTGATCGAAGGCCAGTTGAAGCTATTTTATTTAATAGCCAAACATATAACAAGTCATAAACAGTCAGATTATAGCAGTATTCGTATTGTTGCATATTATTCTTATTTTTATGTATATAATCCTCCTTCAATCCTCATTTCCGTTCTTACCCTTTCCTTCCTCCTCAATCTTTTCTCTTCCTCTCCGCCAATACACGGTCTGCCGTGCCAAAGGATGCGTGACTAGGGGCGAGCTTAGTCGCAATCGTGCCGACCGTCCCGGGATCCGGCCCCCCCGGGTACTATGGTGCCTTACCTCAGCATGCAGGGCTCTGCTGGAGCTGACCTCCATCGTCCCTTGCGGCTCGTGGGATTCACCAAGACGAGTTAAATATACCTAATTTGTTAAAAATAACGGCGACGTGGTTCGCCACCCGTCACGTCCTGTTTCTCACGAGGGCGAGAAGCGATCAATGGAGAGCCGTTTCGCTACGATCAATGGGATCAATGGTAGTGGATGAAGTTCTGTGGTCTCTGCCAACCCCTGCGGGGGATAGGCGTGAATATATATAAAAATATATATTTAACGCTGAAATGTATGTAACGCTATATATTGTAGTATATAGATATATAGGTATCGTATTTTTCAAGTTGTGCTGCGCTGCATTTTCGTGAGGTTCAGGCGATGGTAGAAAATCAGTTTATCTGCTCAATGGGTACAGGTTTTGACTGAACCATCGCCCATTTCGATGAGTATGTACTGTAGTGGTACATTTATAAATATATCACTAATGCATTAAAATCTTTTATATTATATTACTTTTTTTTACATTCGTAATATTCAAATTTAAAATGAAAAATAAATTGTATTAAAACAAAAGCATTAGTTCGACTGACGTCTTTTAAAATAACATGTTTATTTTGGGTGACATTCCCGTATAAAAATTGAAATATTGAGATATAATTTTAAAAATATTTTTTGAGATATATAATGATAAATGTAAAGTGAAAAGTATGAATAATATATTATATAAATGTTTAATGAAACGCAAGAATAAATTAATATCGTTTTGAAGAATTTTATTTGATGAAGCCCCCTAAAGATCCCGAGTGTCGCCGTAAGCAGTACGGCAGGCACGTTATGATACTGTGTATTAATATGTAATATATTACTGTAGAAGTAAAGTAAATTTATCTATCTATCCACTTTTCCAGAATTAGGTAGCCCAGTATTGGGATATAATGGGCTGTTAAAAGAAAATTAAATGACAGAACTCCACTGAAATTTTATTGAGCTTTATACGGGTCGTGTTGTAGCAATTTGTTTGTGCGGCTCCAGTTTGAGACACACTCAGCGAATAACGAGGGCTGTATTTATAATTAAATGGCGGATAATGGACCATTAAGGTCACCAAAGTGCTACCCCGGGTGCAATTAGAGTGGTACGTATAAAATTTAAACAGCAAGCGTATGACATTCGTGATGATAAATCAGGTGATCGGAAATTATCCCCACCTGACCTTAATAGGGTGAAGTAAAGGATATAAATAGGTTCCATCCCTATCACCTAGATGGCAGGCAGTCCGCAGCCGTACGATTTAATCTCAGTTTTCTACCTTGAACCGTGGAGACAAATGTGGAACGATGGTAAGTCGTTTCACATTTGTTTCCACTGCTGTGTTCCCACTGGGGTATTTAAGGGATGAGTGGATGTATTCACAAAAGGCTGGCAATGGATCTGAAATGCCTCCGGCGTTACATATGTCTATAGGTGGCGTTGATTTATCACCAGATGACCTGCATGCTAGTTTACCGCTCTACTATAAAAAAAATACATCTGTGAAGTTAAAATGGAATGTATATTGCTCATCCTTCATAGATTCGCTGAACTCCACTTCCACGCAACTCGTCGCAAGGAAAAGTTTCATCCCCACCATCTGGATAAGTGACGATCCAGTACAGTACGTTTTTCCCGAAACTTCCAATACCACTCTATGGAACCACCTGCCTTCGGCGGTATTTTCCGCCGAAGGCAGGTGATACGATTATAGGCTGATACGAGATCGAAACCTTCAAACGGCACCTACCTACCGCACCTACCACAAGCCGACTCATACCTTAAAAGTTAATGAGCTGATGTCTCTGGGCGACGTCAATCGCTTTCCATCAGGTGCCACGCTCGCTCGTTTGCCTCTCAATATCAATATCAATATCAGCCCGCGGCAGTCCACTGCTGGACATAGGCCTCACCCAAGGCGCGCCACCTAGCCCGATCTTCGGCTACACGCATCCAGTCTCTGCCAGCCGCCTTGCGCAGATCGTCGCTCCATCTAGCAGGAGGGCGTCCCACACTACGTTTGCCGAGTCGCGGTCTCCACTCCAGCACTCGTCTACTCCAACGATTGTCGGTTCTCCGACAAACGTGTCCAGCCCATTGCCACTTCAGTCTGCTTACTTGAAGAGCAATGTCGGTGACTCTGGTTCTCCGGCGAATTTCTTCATTTCGAATTTTGTCCACCAGAGAAACCCCGAGCATAGCTCTCTCCATAGCCCTCTGAGCGACTTTGAGCTTGGCGAGGAGACGGACTGTCAGTGTCCACGTCTCGGCACCGTAAGAGAGTACGGGCAGGACGCACTGGTTGAAGACTTTTGTCTTCAGACTTTGTGGTACGGGCGACGAGAAGACTTGACGGAATTTCCTGAACGCTGCCCAGCCCAGCTGTATCCTTCTGTCGGCTTCTTTCTCGAAGTTGTCTCCGTCTAATCGCACTATTTGGCCTAGGTAGACATATTCCTGGACAACTTCGAGAACTTCACCATCGATCGTGGTCGGTTCTGGCTCAATATGTTGGTTTACCATTATTTTAGTTTTATCCAAATTCATAGCCAGACCGACCAGTCTGGAGGACGTTAAGGAGACGTTTGCCTCTATCCCATAAAAAACTAGACGCATAGTGGACGTTCATTTTTTTTAATTGAATATTGTCTCGATATTCAATGGGATTTTAATTTGAAGATTGTTTTAAACATTTATTTAATTTCATATATCGTTAACAGCCTTCAGTTAATTATTTTTATGGAAAAAATTTGGACTATTGGATTGTAAGTTATTACTCCAAAGGAAAAAATAATCAAACGATCTTATATGGTAAATATCATATTATCAATAATATGGTATTATCAATAATATGGCTGTATCCAGTTAGGCTAAATTAGAAACTGTAAAATAGATAGAATATAGATACATATTCTATCTATTTTACAGTTGCCGACGCCATATCCTCAGTTATTTTGGACACATCATTCAGCGCTAAGATGAAAACTAGGATAAATTGGTCATCTGTGTGGTCTGGTTGCTAACATTGAGGGGAAAAGATCCAAGGATAGATCCCCAGTGAGATGATCCGACAAACTGAAGCAGAACAAGACCTCCAGTTTCGTGGAGGTGGTTCGATTGGCTGCCGACTGCAAAAGATGGAAGAGCCTAATGAATCGCTTAGTGAAGTCTGGTGATTGCGATCTTCAGTCACGAAGGATCGACCACAAAGAGAGAGAGAGAGAGATTTTACAGTTATCTACTAAATAACAAATTAATGAAACTAACTTAATAATATCCAGCGTGTATCCGAGAGCTTTAAGCGAAGTTTTTGAATTAGAACATTTTGTCCACGTAATTAAATATTCATAGCTAGTTAATAGACACTTTGTTCGAAGCAGTTCCATATGAATCCCAAACTGTACCCTCGGGTAGTGTCATTGTAATGTTCGCTTATTTTGTTCAACCTTATTGCCTGTGTATTTAGTTATTTTTTTGTTACAGGGTAATTGTAAATAATATTCACGACTCAATGAAGCGAAAATGTAGAAAACCGTCAAATAAAAACTTATCGGACTTTTCCCGCCAACTTACATCATTGACGTTGTGTTTTTATTTAATTTTTATAATCTTATATAATATTATTATCAGTTTTATTGTTTAATTATGGTGGCGTATTATACAATATACATATTACTTCACTTATACATCTTAATCAAACTAATTAAGATGTGTAAGTGAAGTGATATGAAATAAATGCGTGTATCGTGACTTTTTAAGTTGACCGAAAAAGTCCATAGAAGGTTTTGGTAGAAAAGCCACCATTTCATAAAGACGTAACGTGACAAGATTAATTAGTTACATTTCAAAAGATTTGATATTATTGTATTTTACTTGACACTGGCATAATAGTTATAACAAATTGCCATCAAAGAAGAAAATAAACTTACCATCAGAGCCAAATAAACTTAAAATTGTATCTGATCACTCAAAATTCATCCGTTGCAACGCTGTTCAAAATTTTCTATTGATCATTCTTCTAAGATTGCATCTCCGAATTGCAAAGGTCGGCAGCCAATTCAGCACATCTTTCCTCCTTCTTCGCGAGGTGCAGCAGTTCTGGAGCACTCGCTATCTCTATCCACTCCCTGATATTACATAGCCAAGACTTTGCTTTTCGACCAACTTGTCTTTTGCTCGCGATTTTTCCCATCATGATCAGTTGCAGCAATTTGTACCTGTCATGTCTCATGATATGACCCAGGTAAGCAACTTTTCTACTTTTGACGGTCTGCAAAAGTTCACGTTTTTGGTTGACTTGTCGAAGAACCTCGTCACTGGCCACCCTTTGAGTCCAGCTGATAGCTCTATTGATCATAGAGCTGCAGAACTCAGACCATCGTTTACAGCGTTTTCGCTTTTTTGCGTCGATATAATAAGAATTACCAGTCCGCTGGTTCCATAGAATTAGTTATAAGAGAATAACATGTTCTATTGAACCAGCTACCTTGAGCGGTATTTCCAATCTGATAAGACATGGGGACAAACACCAGGTTTACTCCTATCTGAAATGCCGGCAACGCATTTGCTGATGTTTGTTTCTACGGTGCTGTAGTGGAAGGTCTTAATTCAAAAGTCTCCCCGCTTGACCGAACGACGATCTATGCAGAACGGTTGACAGACACTGAAGCCGTAGATCGGGCTACGTGGTACGCCTTAGTGAAAGCCAGTAGTGGACTACCGTAGACTGATGATAAAAACTATGTCTATGGATGGCGTTGTTTGTCTCGCTATCCCATGGGAAAAAAGGAAAATCCCCTTTTGATTCACTAGAGTTTTCTTTACAGACATGATAGACAAAGAGCAAGGAGATCACCTGATGATAAGCAATCACCATTGCCCATGAATATATGTATTACTACAGGCACTATATATAGATGCATCTTCTATGTCAGAATAAGGAAGTGATTGGGAGGCGAAGAAGTAATTAACGGGAGGAGAAGTAAATAAATCAATTTGATAAATCCGAGTTTTTCCCCAAATTTGGGGAAAATTTGTTAAATGGCACATCTAACTATGTATAGAGACGTAACACTTCACCGGGTGTGCAATTTTAAAACCTAATAATTGTAGGAGAGTAATTTTCAAAATCCTGATTATCAACAACAAATATTATAGTTATAACATTTGTTGTTGATAATCTATTTGATTATCAACAACAAATGACATATAATTAACATGGTTAGCTGTAATAAAGCATCTATTTGCATTGTCACCATATCTCCGTGCTGATTATTACTAGGTTTTGAAACTGTACAGCCTTAATGTTCCCCTATGAGCACTTTAAGATACGTTCAACCGCTAATGAGCTATAAACGACGCGAACGTGAGTGTTGCCAGCAGAATTAATTAAAAAGATTACGAAGCGCTTAAGTTATATCATTATTTTAATGACTTTTTGAAACGAGACGCTAGTTTGAAGCGTGGTGGAAGTGTATTTAAGGAGTTAATTTTTATTAATGCACTCTATTTTATTTGGTTAGATGCTTTTCTGGTTTTTATTTTCACAGCCCATTTATGTATGTCACACTGCTGGCGACGTACCCTACTATTTCAGGAGGGATGAACATCAACCGGATCATTGCTGGAAATTGACATCCCTCAAAACTTAGTAGTGTTGCCATAATCCTGACACTTGGTATCGCAGAATGAAACTGTAGAATTTCCTAGCACCAGCATTACTTAGTTGAAATGGTTAAGAGAATTTTAGTAATATTAGAAAACATTTTCTTCTTTAAAAAAATAAATAAAATATTAAAATAAACCTTGTTTAAAAGCTATTGGATAGACTCAATTTACAGAAATTTCAAATTACACCTTTAAAAGTCTCTCTAAATATTAAACCTTTTACACATTATTGGAAATTTCGATTAACTTCGGATTAGAATCTACTTACAAATTTACTTTAATATCTCTAATGCTTTTCTATAAATAAACATTGTCGTATTATAGACTTTACATTAATTTTCAAATTACACTTTATTAACCATTTTAGAGTTATGGACAGTCAAAAAGTTTTACTTAGCTAAGATCCGCGACAAGCAAAACAATAACAGAAAATTAATAATGTGTGTTTTTCCGTTGGGTTTAGTGGATTTATTTGGAACTTAAACCAAAAACTTACCGAAAATCGGCCATCAACTCTCCACCCACTTCTTTCTTTAGATTCGTCTACATCTAAATCTAATGGAAGGGAATTTTATCTCCTTCTCTATTACTTGAACTTGAGTTGAAAAAAAATATGTATTTTTTATATCTTGTTTAGATTACGTTGAATACATAGCCTAGCATCACAATTCAACTAACTAACCTAACATTATAATAGTGAAAAGAACAAAAAAAAATCGAAAGCAGTCACGAAGACTGCCGACAGAAGTGAAAACTTAAAACTGTATTTTAAAATTTCAAACTAATTGTAATAGTATATAAATTATATAAGATTATTAATGGAGTCATGCGTTACTTTGCGGAAACTCATCACTATGTGGACAGTCAAAAGTTTTACTTATTATTATAATAGTGAAAAGAACAAAAAAAAATCGAAAGCAGTCATGAAGACCGTCATGCCGACAGAAGTGAAAACTTAAAACTGTATTTTAAAATTTCAAACTAATTGTAATAATAGTATATAAATTATATAAGATTATTAATGGAGTCAGGCGTTAATTTGCGGAAACCTATTATTAGGAAATTTATTATTAGGACTTCAATTTTTATTTACTTATATAATTTATGTGGACAGTCAAAAGTTTTACTTAGCTAAGATCCGCGACAAGCAAAACCGAAAAGAGACTCTACGGAAGACAACCGGTGGGTGGAGAGTTGATGGCCAATTTTCGGTAAGTTTTTGGTTTAGTTCCAAATAAATCCACTTCATCCAGCAGGAAAACGCACATTATTAATTATCTGTTATTGTTTTGCTTGTCGCGGATCTTAGCTAAGTAAAACTTTTGACTGTCCACATAAATTATATAAGTAAATAAAAATTGAAGTCATAATAATATATAAATAATTAATAAATTAATAATAATATTAATTAATAGTATTTTTAATAAATAATTTTAAGATTTTAATAATATATATTTTAAACATTAGCATGGTCGTGTAACGCGGTTATAGAAGTTTTCACTTCAAAAAAGATTCATAATAAATACAAATAGGAATCGAACCTTCTCGATCTTTGGTTGAGAAAGCGAAAACTCGGCCATTAGACCATTTGGTTAACCATATAAATTCTACTTGCAAATGTAAACAGAGCCATGAAAATAATGATGCCATATAACGGAGGGTAGTGACAACCATACAAATTGCTTCACTTCCGCTACCCACTTACATTGCCGGCTTTACAACAAGGTAATGAATTATTCAGAACTAACCGACTATAAGCGTATACAAAGTAAGCAGTCTATGGGTTCGCGTTTCTTGAATTACACGTGGCGATTAATAAACCCATTTGTTGTTTTGGGGGTAACTTCTCACGTCCCTTGGGGAATGTAAGATAAATATTGTATTTGAAGATAATTCACAGTAGTAATATTATTCTAATATTTGAAACCAAACTGTACGTCTGTATGTATGCGTGTATCTAATCAAATCGTTTAGTTTACCCGAAAGGAAATATATATATATATATATATATATATACGTATATATATATATATATATATATATATATATATATATATATATATATATATATATATATATATATATATATATATATATATATATATATATATATATATATATATATATATATATATATATAAATATAAATTCATATTTATATATCTTGTTCAAATTTTCAATTTTTAATACAATAAAATACTTTTAATTTATCCACTCAAGTTCAAACATATTTTTTAAACATGTAGTGGATGCTACTTGATGTTAATACAGTTAAAAAAATACATTTTTTTTACACTACTTGTTTCCTGTTAGGTTCACATGAGGAAAATATGAAAAAGAAATACCAGTATGTAGGCATCGGTCCACCAAAGTAAAAAAAAAACCAAAATCTAGTCTCCAATCTTTCGCCAAACATGGGGTTCATGGCAAAACTCCTCAATACTTAAGGAGGCTTTATAAAACATTTATGTTTTCTTTTGAAAACTCTACAGATCCAATGTAGATTATATAAAGATTTTTACATTGAATTCATTCTTCTATAAGACAAATGAAAAGGTTCTGCGTAGAGTGCCCAGTAGAAAGCGAGAATTCGAGTACGAGGATTTCTGCCTTTCTTGAGGGCTATATTCAGCAGTAGACTGCTGAAAGGTGATGTATGAAGTATGTATGTATATTATGTTTATATACTCATTTTGTGCTACAGACAAAACTAATTATTAATAATTTTATGTGATTTGTAGCGTCATCTGTTGGCAGATGATATAAGAATAATATTGGTTTTTATAAAATGATTATTATAATTGTAATTTGTGTGAAAGAAATTATATAAAGTTATGTAAAATTCATATAATTGTGTATTTTTAATAATAAGCTATATTTTTTTAGAATTGTTTTGTAGTTTTTAAAAAGATGTTGTTGCTATATTGGAGCAAATCTATTACAATATTTATTGTCAGCGTCTTGGTTCTTTATTCGCCGCCTAGTCTATTTTGTATAAAAATCGGAATACTACCACAAACATGCAATCAACGGTTCAAAATTCCAACGATTGTTCAAAGTTCCAACGAAAAGTACATACGTACGTTTCATATCATTTAAATTCGACACAACCATCTAAAGTATCATCACGTGATGAAGATGAACGCTAACAGATTGTTATTAATCAAACTGCAAGTATGCCGACGCTCTAATGCTGATTGGATTTCGAGCCGTAAATCACTTCGAATTTATTATAGATTGCAATCCAAAGATTTGACACTTCATTTATCAAAGATATTCCCATGGTGTACTCCGTCTTTTAATGAAAAAATAATTGAAGTTAACAATTATTAAAATTTGTAATAATAATAATAGATAAAAATATTAAAAAAATAGTAATAATATGTATTATTATTATTTTTTTTTATATATATATTCACGCCTATCCCCCGCAGGGGTTGGCAGAGACCACAGAGCTCCGTCCGCTGCCATTCATCGCAGCAAAACGGCTCGTCATTGGTCGCTTTTTGCCCTCGTGAGAAACAGGACATGACGGGTGGAGAACCACGTCGCCGTCATTTTCGACAACTTAGGTATATTATATTCGTCTTAGTGAATCCCACGAGCCGCAAGGGAGGATGGAGGTCAGCCCCAGCAGCCCCGGGGTAGCCCGATCCCGGGACGATCGGCACGCTTGCGACTAGCCTCGCCCCTAGCCATGCATCCATTGGCACGGCAGACCGTGGATTGGCGGAGAGGAAAGGAAGGACAGACAAGAAAGGAAGGGGCAGGAAGAATACGGATTGGGGGGGTTACCAGACTCGGAATAAACATTTATAAATCCATATAAATATTTATTCCGATGCGGGAATCGAACCCGCGACCATTGACTCCGTGGGCGGAGGGCCCCGCCGCTGAGCCAATCGGTCATTATTATAAAAATAATATATCGCATATTTTAATTTTTTTTTAATTTCTGTTTCGTTTTTATGCCATATTCTGTTCTTATAATTTTTATTTTATTTCTGTCCGTAGTTTACATGCTACGCGGGAACGATGTATTATTATCAAATGTAATAAACATTTTTTAATATTGGTTGGAGTGTATTTGGTATATTTATTTCTTTCTCCGTGTAGAAATAATTAATAATAATATTATTATATATTCTTTGTAAGATGTTACTTTGTAAAAATGTATCATTGAGATTGAAAGTTAAAACTTGCTTTTTTGCGGATCTTAGAAAAGTAAGTATTGACTTTCCATTCTATTTTTGATGTAGTTTATATAAGTCGATGTAGAAATTTTTATTTTCTTCGTTCCAAGGCTAACTTCTGCAGTGCTCTAAGCATTTCTGCCCTTGCTCTTTCTTTTAGTTGGTCTGTAAATTTTCTTCACCTCTCTTCTCCTCTCTCTTGAACTTTTTCCTTTATTAAATTTCTGTATAATTTTTTACAACGAACCAAATGCCTAGTCAAATTTCCTCTTTTAGTCCCTGGAGCGGAAAAGTCTAGGGAGTTGGATGTCATAAATTAACCCTATCATAATTTTACATAACCCTTGTAACGTTGTCCCTCATATGTCGTCCTTAGAGAATAAACTCCTTTTGAGTCTATTGTATTCTCAGCATGCATATAAATCTATCATTTGTATGCCCGGATGTATGTTATCTTGGAAATTTATTAGGGTACAAAAGGTTTTCCTAGGGTAATTTTTTTATTTTATTGTATTGAAACAGTTTAAGGTTCAATTTTAATAATTTTTGTAGACTCTGGTGGAGTCTACACATCGTCTGTCTACATCGTCTGTCTGTGTTAGTATTATATTTCTTCCATCGAGCCGTTCTTTTGTGGGTAAAATGACTCTTCCACTAATATTGTAACGTTTACTTAATTATAATAAATATATTATTTACCACCCCACAAGACACGGGATCACCCGATTTCTAGTTAATATAATATATTTTTTATTTATTTATATATTCACGCCTCCTTCACACTCATCCATCCTTTCATCCACAATTCCTCTCACATACATTGCAGCGAAACAGTCTCTCCATTAGTTGCTTCTCGCCCTCGTTATATCATAATATTGAATAATATCCATTATATTGAAATATCAATTAATAGATTTTCATGGCCTATTTAAAACCCACTGTTGGGCCCGGGCCTTCTCGAGGTATTCCCATTAATCTTCCAATGCGAATTGGCAGGGTAACCAAACTCCAAATAAATATCTGTAGGCCATACATATAAAAGGTTGACTGTCAGAGAATGCCTTCCAACACTAAGTCCGCCTTCATACAAAAACTGTACAACAAAAATAAATATTATACAATATACAGTAAACCCTCCTATAACGCGGTAGATCATTTCCGCGTTCAAACAAAGTTCGATTGAACAACCATTTGAACTCGAACCATTATAAATTCTTCACAGCACATACAAATATATGACTTGGGAAATCCACGCGTTATACGCGGGAAAATACGTGTTATACGAGGGACATGAAATTGCGTTATATAAATCGCGATATAGGAGGGTTTACTGTATCTATCCCGATGCGAGGATAGAACCCGCGATCATTGACTACGTAGATGGCAGCCCCACCACCGTTTCAGATATGATAGATGGATAACGCTAATTCATTTTAAAACATTAAATTGAACAAATCAACTCAAAGTAGGATATGTCATTTGTCATTCACACAACTTCCGAGTTGAAGAGGACAATTAATGTCAACGCGTAGAATAAACACAATGATGTGTGGAAGTCTCGCACAATATCCCTGAGACAGTAAGTAATACGACAAGTGTGTGTCTCTCTATCTATCTGCATTGTACACAAAACATATTAACATCTATATAATTTTATATACCTTAACTCAGCATGCGGGGCTCTGTTGGGGCTGACCTCCATCCTCCCTTGCGGCTCGTGGGATACACTACGAATTTTAATATACCTAATCTGTTGAAAAATGACGGCAACGTGGTTTGCCACCCGACACGTCCTGATTCCTACGAGTGCGAGAAGCGACTAATGGAGAGCCGTTTCGCTGAGATGAATGTGAGAGGAAGAATGGATGAAAGGATGGATGAGTGTGGAGGGTATGCCGGAATCGTAGCAGATGGAGCTCTGTGGTCTCTGCCAACCTCTGCGGGGGATATTAAAAAAAATATATGTTAGTAAAGTTAAAGTGATGGTTTTTGAGGACACTACGACGCAGTGTGAGGTGCTGATTGGCGGAGAAAAAGTTGAGCAAGTGAATGAGTTTGTATATTTGGGGTCATTGTTTACAAGAGATGGAAAATGCGAAGGTGACATTGAAAGGCGAGTGAAAGCTGGTAATCAGGTTAATGGAGCCCTGCACTCCTTTATGAAAAGTCAGAATGTGTCTAAAACGGTCCGACTGGCGGTTCATCAGGGGGTGCTTATTCCGACTCTGATATACGATAGTGAAAGTCGGGTTTGGCAGAAGAGTCATGAAAACAGACTGAATGCTTTGGAAATGAGAGCATTAAGAAGTACGTGTGGTGTAACTTTAAATGATAGAATAAGAAATAAAGATATAAGAGAGCGATGTGAAGTAAAAGATAAGTCGGTAGGGGAAGACCACGGAATACGTACCTTGACCAAATTGCAGAATTTTTTAAGAAAGGCCAGGTCAAGAGTATCCTTAACCGGCGGGCTTCCAGGATGGAATAATTAGTGTGGAGGCTAGCGGAATAACTAGACTTAGAATAAATACCTATAAGCCTACACATTGAATGCTAAATAAAATCTATTCGCCATGAGCCAAATACATTGGTAAAATAATTAAATACTAATAAAAGATTAAATGGAAATAATAATTATTATTTATATAAAAAATATATATGTATATATGTATATATACGTATAGTTGTCGTCTCTGTTTGTTGCATTGGTAAAAATTTTGTTTTGTCTTTATCTATCTTCAAGGTTTGGATATAATTTCTCTCTCTCGAACCCTATCCGAACATTTCTCTAGAACAAACTTACCCTCCATCTCTTACAGTTTCCCAAATAACCGGTCGTGTCAGGTAATGCAGTTTTATATAATATATAATTGTCCATCGTTGGTTCTTGTTCATTATTGGTGTTTATCGCCCTTCCTTCCACGCTCATTAATCTCCTCATGCAAGCCCTCCGGTTGAAGGTACTTTTGACCTGGCCTTTCTTAAAAAGTTCAGCAATTTGCTTTTTGTTGCTTTGCATTACTAGAAAAACGTAAGCCTTTTAAAAGGAACCTGTATTGACTGTACAGACTTATCTTGTCTGAGCCGATTTTAACAGCTTACACACGAAGACGGGGACTTGGAAAAGATTAATTACCTTTTAAGCCAAGAAAAAGAAAAGATTCTTTTACGAGATAAATGAAAATACTTAAAATATTATGGGTTCTAAAGAAATTACATAATAATAAAAACATTTATTTAAATGCCATTATCATATAAATGCCATATTAGTATATTTAATATACTAAGACCATACAGCCCATATATGTCCCATTGTCGGGCACGGCAGTCCCATTTCGGGGGGAACGGACATTACCCACCACGCTTGTTCGATGTGGATTGGTGGGATTACTAGATTCGAACTTCCTATGCTCGGATCGAACTCGCGACCAGTGACATTCCGGGCCCCGCCACGGATTCATTTGGTCGTCTCTCTCACTATTTTGCAATTATATTAATAAAACGCACACCACACTTGTAAAAGGCTTTTTTCATTAAATACTTACATGGTATTTGACCAATTGACCTTATGGAGGGCTCCAATAAGTCAATTGGTCAACTGTATTTAGTATAGGCTTCCTACAACACTTTTTACGAAATTCTTACGCTTGCTGTTCTGATCCGTCTACCTGCTACCCATCTTTTGAGGGTTCGAACACGTTTTCTTCCCTTGTAACCCATGAACAAACACATAATTGATTTGCTCCATTCATTCGAATCGATCGCGCCGTAATAGTTCAGTTTAAAATGAAAAGGATTTTAAAACAGTGTTTAAAATTCTGTAACAATTTGAAAATAAAATGAAAAATGTGCTAAGGAAATATTCTCAGCCTAAATTGTGGAAATGGACGGTATGATAGGGAAGTCACGAGTTATTTTCCAATGCCACACATACTTGAATAAAACTCGGGACATTGAGAAATAGGAAAGAGCTTAGTGTCGATGGAGGCAAATACTTCGTCGATGTGAATTTGTTTTCAAGAAGTGAAAATTCTGTTAAAAACACATTCATATTTTTGTTCTTCTATAAAATATTCAATTTTAGGTTATAATCGTTTAGATAAATCATTTGTTTTTAGATTTTTGGGCGCATATTTAGAACAGTATCGAGGTATTTTATTTTAATATAACTACGTTATTTTTTTGTTATATACATATCGGCGTATTAGAATTAATATCGTTATTTAATAAAAAAATTCAGACAAAACTAATTTTATATGTATTTTAGCGCCATCTGTTGGCAGATTATGTATGTGAATTAAAATCGTTATTTAATTATTTTATGCAATCAATCAATCGGGGGGACATCTACAGCCTGTTAGGTGTGTAGGAGTGAGCCTCGGGGTTGAACCCCACTACTCGAACATCTGCTCGAGGAAGCGACCGCTTCCCGGTCTTTGCGCCGCCGTTACCGACGGTTTTGGGGGTTCTTAAATTCGGCCACTAACTAAACCCGCTCTTCTCCACAATGGGCGAACAGGGTGGGGCCGAAGACGTTGCGCAACGCCGTCCTGTGGTCGACGCCGGAACTGACTGCAGCGATGACCTTCACGAAGCACGTGATGAGCTGGCTCACAGTCATCGGCTCCTCGGATTCTTCGCTGCCTAGGTACGCTTGTTGAAGAGAAGACCCTTGAGGCGCCGGGGGAGCGGGGCCGGTGGGCTGAGGGCATGCTTGAGCGGCGTTCCGTGCTGCGTCGCTCGCTCGCTGGCGCCTACGCGCCGCTTGGGATTTCTTCTTCTTTGGTTTCTTCTTTTTGGAGGCCTGCTGTGAGGCGGCGGCCCCCCTGTGAGATGGCTTGTTGGCTCGCGCCCCCGTTGTTGCTCGCGAGGCACTAGGAGCCTCTGCAGGTGCGGTGGGGGAGGTTATTTTATGCAATAGACACAACTAATGTTATATGTATTTTGACGCCATCTGTTGGCAGATTATGTAAGGATAATGATGTTCAATATGAAATAATAATTATAATAATTGTAATTTGTGTAAAATAAATTATCTAAAATTCAATCATATAAATTTGTAATTTGAATATTCAAATGTATTTTAAGAATTTTTAGCTTAAGAAGATATTGCAGTAATTTAATTTATTTGTTATAAGAAGATATTGTTGCTATGTTGAAGCTAATCGATGTTTTTTTAATGGGGTAGGAAGGTAAGGGGCAGGCGTGTCACCTGATGGAAAACAATCATCGCCGCCTGTAAACATCCGCAGTGCCATAGGCAATGTAGAAGCGTTGCCAGCCGTTAAGAAAAGTATATTTATGAGAGGGGGGAGGGGAGTTGAGCCTCCGGAACTCAACTGTTCACAGGACAAGGCGCTAAGCACTAGCTAAGCTACCACTCAGACTTCGGTTTTCTGCGGAAGTGTGGTGCTTCCCCGGGCAAGCCGGCCAATTTATGCTACAAACAAATAATACGCCATTCTTGACAAAGTATTCGTCAGCAGCGTGGCTCTACCACTACAGTTTTTAGCTATTCTTTGTTCATTCTTTATTGTCTTTGTTTTCCTTCAATTTTGTGTATAAATTCAATGGGGGCGAGATTGAATCTAAAAACAACCACTTTCGACTGCGAAATACACGATGTAACAAAAAAATAACGTAGTTATATTAAAATAAAAATTCTGGTAGCTTATTGTAAAAATTATAAATAGTTATAGCTTATTCTAAAGATATAAAGTTATGTTATGTTTGTATTTTATTTTATATATTTATATAAAATAAAATAAATTCTTACAAGCATTGTACCTTATTGAATTCAAAAGTACATAACAAGTTTTGTTTTTTGATTCATTTTCTTATGTTCGTCTTATTAACATTAAGAATTGAAAATATTTTCAAAATATTAAACTATTATTTATTTTCTGTTCTCTCAAAATTCAATGTGGGATCATTTTACAATAAAAAATCTTAACTTTAAAAAATTAATTACAAGGCCAGCTTTACTGCTTGCTTTTAATCTTTCTCGATTGAATGTAAAACGATGCAAAAAAATAAATCTCCATTTTCATTGTTCACAGCTTCATACAATTTACTTTGCTCTTCTTAGCGTCAAGGAGGTTTTATATTACTTTTTACATCAAAAGGTATCTTAAAGACAGCGTATTCGGCTTTTTATATTTGCATTTGAAAGGCAAATAAAAAACCCCTTTTTTTACGAAGTCAACGGTAAATATTTCACACATGCATATACGCATAATCATAAATTATTGTCATTTGAAATCGTAATGTAATTTCGTCTCCATAGTTATGCTAATTGCTTGATACAATTCGGTTACCATTATATTGGTCACGAAGGCTAGCCACCTGCCCGGTAGTTATGGTATTGGTACACGGGTACGCGACCTCGGCCTCCCGAGCTACTACCGTAATACTCCTTCTCTTCCGTTACGGTAGTATCATATCCCTGTCATCCTGTCTGAATCCATCATTCCTTTCACCTGCCCTTTCCTTTCTTCTCTATCCTTTTCCCTTCCTCTCCGCCAATCCACGGTCTGCCGTGTCAAAGGAAGTGCAGCTAGGGGCGAGCTTATTCGCAAGCATGCCGACCGTCCCGGAATCAGCTCCGCATCTCAGCATGCGGGGCTCTGCTGCGGTTGTCCTTCATCCTCCCTTGCGGCTCGTGGGATTCACTATGACGAATCATCCTTGATCAATTTAGGAAGTCAAAATTATCTAATTTATAATAATCTTTTCTTCATATTTTTGTTACTTCATTATTAGGGTATTATTGTTTTGCTCACTAATATTATTTTACACACCTGTCTCCCGTAGGGGTAGACAGAGACCACAGATCTCCATTCGCTACGATCCCGGCACACCTTCCTTGCTTCCTCCACAATCATCCATCTTTTTATCCATCCTTCCCCTCACATTCATCGTAACGAAACGGCTCTCCATTAGTCGCTTCTCGCCCTCGTGGAAATCAGGACGTAACGGGTGGCGAAACAAGTCGCCGTCATTTTCAACAAATTAGCTTTATTAAAATTCCTTTTTTTTGTATAAGTTTAATAATATTTATCTTATACAAAACACTCTAATTTGGACAATCAAAAATTTTACTTAGCTAAGATCCGCGACAGGCAAAACAATAACAGAAAATTAATAATGTATGTTTTTCCGTTGGGTTAAGTGGATTTATTTGGAACTTAAACCAAAAACTCACCGAAAATCGGCCATCAATTCTCCATCCACCAAGCACTATACACAACACCAAACACACATTAGCATCTTCAGGTATAGTAGACTCTACGGAAGACAACCGAAAAGTTTCGATTGTAAAACGAAAACGTTTCGAAGTAAAACTTTTGACTGTCCATATAGTGATGGATTTCCGCAAAGTAACGCATGACTCCATTAATAATACACTCTAATTTGCTAGAGAATATTGTACTTTTATGATTATGTTTGTATGCACAGTAGTGTCATGTAAAAATGTAGAAAAGTAAAGCACTTTGCGATGAGAAGAAACAGCTTTAATATTTTCCTAAGCAAAGCATACTATATGAGAAACGAAATTGCCACGGTCCCATATACAAGCTCCATTATGGCACTAACAATAATAGTGGGAAAGTTTTATACGGTGTTATAAAATTCATTCGGATTATGCAGGCGGTTTATGTCCTTTATTATTTTCCATGTTGTAACTGTTACGTGTACAATCTGAAGAAATTCGTTTTACATTTTCACTTTCACTTCTGTGTACAGTTTCGTAGCCAAAAAAAATGCAATCTTCGTAGATCTGTACTCTCCGTTAAATGCATTACTTTGCATTTAATTAGACGACCGATTGGCTCAGTGGCGGGACCTTCGATCCCCGCATCGGAATAAATATATGTATGGATTTATAAATATTTATTCCGACTCTGGTACCCCCCCCCCGAATCCGCATTTTCCTTTCCTGCCCTTTCCTTTCTTCTCTATCCTTTCCCTTCCTCTCCGCCAATCTACGGTCTGCCGTGCCAATGGATGCGTGGCTAAGGGCGATACCCCAGGTACTATACCTCAGCATGCAGGGCTCTGCTCGGGCTGACCTCCATCCTCCCTTGCGGCTCGTGGGATTCACTAAGACGAATGTAATATGCCTAATTTGTTGAAAATGACGGCGAGGTGGTGGGCGAAAAGTGACTAATGGAGAGCCATTTCGCTGCGATGAATGGTAGCGGATGGAACTCTATGGTCTCTGCCAACCCCTGCGGGGGATAGGCGTGAATATATAAAAAAATAAATAAAATATAATGTTCTATGGTAGATATGATTATAAGTGACACTAATAATAATATTTTATTTGCCTGAATAAGAGAACAAAATAGCCTTACATATATAATATTATTATAAAAATATTTTCTTTATCTGAAAAATTTATTTTTTTAAATTTAACAGCAATGAATTGAATGCTTTTTTATTTATCTCATTCTTATTTATTTATTCTGGATTCGATTCACACTCGTTTATTACATGTGTACATCAACTTATAACAATATGTGATCTATCGATTTCGTTTGCTGGCCTCTAGATATAATTTGTATATGTCTAACGTATCCAGGCTATGAATTTGGTTAAAACTAAAATAATGGTAACGCCAAACCAACATATTGAGCCAGAACCGACCACGATCGATGGTGAAGTTCTCGAAGTTGTCCAGGAATATGTCTACCTAGGCCAAATAGTGCGATTAGACGGAGACAACTTCGAGAAAGAAGCCGACAGAAGGATACAGTTGGGCTGGGCAGCGTTCAGGAAATTCCGTCAAGACTTCTCGTCGCCCATACCACAAAGTCTGAAGACAAAAGTCTGCAACCAGTGCGTCCTGCCCGTACTCTCTTACGGTGCCGAGACGTGGACACTGACAGTCCGTCTCCTCGCCAAGCTCAAAGTCGCTCAGAGGGCTATGGAGAGAGCTATGCTCGGGGTTTCTCTGGTGGCCAGAATTCAAAATGAAGAATTTCGTCGGAGAACCAGAGTCACCGACATTGCTCTTCAAGTTAGCAGACTGAAGTGGCAATGGGCTGGACACGTTTGTCGGAGAACCGACAATCGTTGGAGTAGACGAGTGCTGGAGTGGAGACCGCGACTCGCCAAACGTAGTGTGGGACGCCCTCCTGCTAGATGGAGCGACAATCTGCGCAAGGCGGCTGGCAGAGACTGGATACGTGTAGCCGAAGATCGGGCTAGGTGGCGCGCCTTGGGTGAGGCCTATGTCCAGCAGTGGACTGCCGCGGGCTGATATTGAACGTATCTCAAGACACTCTATCCCAATTATCCTCCAATCGTTTCGAAAATACGATCATTTCGATGGCTAAACGAGAATGCAGACAACAGACTGCGTTCCATATTCGCACACACACTTCAACTACATAAATATGTATTGAGCGCAGTTGACACTTCTAAAATGATTTCCCTGAAGACATCACCGTAGCCAAATCGACTAGGATAACATAATCGTACGTTAGCAACATAGCTACTGTCTCTATACAAAAGGCTAACACAAAAGTCCAAGTACGACAATTGTGGTACACATTAATGTAAATTGAAACGACAATCTTGCTTCTTATCTGCACTTACTGGAGACGCTTTCCGCTGAATTGAGACTTGAAATTGGAAACAAGAAAACGTGGAATTACAATAATGCACACACCTTTAAAATAAACTAATAAATTCAATTAAAAATAACACTTTATAGTAACAAAAATAATATCTAAATAACTTTCTGAGCGCAATATATTCAGAAAAATACGAAACCAGCGAGTAGGGAAGAGAAGATCTTGGAGAATCCGGAAAATCAGAAGATTGAAAACCTGGTGGACTAAAAAACAAAGACTCCAGTGGCTGGGCTACGTCATACGCATGGAGAGGATCGAGCCGGGAAACGCACCTACTTTCTGGAGTTGCCGAAAGACCAAAAGAGACTTAAAGGAGCTCCAAGTCGAGGACTGGCAGACGGTGGCGCAAGATCAATCCTAGTGGCTACTGGTATTGGCAGAGGCCAAAACTCATTTTGAGTCATTCCACCCACCAAAGTGAAAAAAGTAAGTGCATAACTTTCTCCTACATCCAAAGTTACTTGTTTTTCTTTATAAAAAATTACATATCAGCTGTTTAAAGTCAGTCAAACAGCAGTCAAGCTTATACTACCTTTTCAGAAGGAGGTTCCTCTAGATGCAAAAGAAATTACGAAAGAAAGAAACTACGCATATATTTTTTATCTTTTTACGAATCAGTAATGTGTACATATTAAACATTATATATAGTCTTACAGATAAGGTATATTACAATTATAATCTTATTAAAACTTAATCAACTTCCGCAAGCAGCACCTGTTCTCATGTTAAGGCTTGTGTCAATCATCGCCTTAATCATAATTTCTTGCGTATTGTATTTGCTGTGATTAATAAAGTCAGTCGTTACTTTACGACAATTAGACGGCAAGTCAACACTTACTTTGTTAAGATCCGAGAAAATAAATTAGAAAGAAAATATTAAGCTTTTTTTAAAGGACAGGAGGACTGTTGGAAATCAATCAACGACGCCCATAGATATAATTTCATTATCAGTCTACGGTTGTCCACTACTGGCCCCCACTAAGGGCCACATAGCTCGATCTACTGCTTCAGTTTCTTCCAGACGTTCTGCACAGATCGTTATTCCCTCAAGTCAGTCTTGGGCGGGAGGGGGGCATGAAAAAACATTAAATACAAAAATGATAATGCAATACTAAATTCTAATCGAAAAATGTTTCACAACAAAATCATCATCCCGTTCATTATCACTTACACCAAGAGCGTAAAACACAAAACACTACTTTTTAATAATCTATACGATACGTGTTTCGCCTCAAAACGAGGTATCTTCAGATTAATTATCTCGAAGAGTTTATTCTATACCTGATAACTGAAGAGTCTCAGATTCATCAGACGTAATATACCATCCACTTGATTAATTAATGGATTCAATTCCTAACAGAACTTCATGCAAATTATAACTATTATATTTATGCTGTATGCTTGTAGTGTCTCGTAATCAAGTCGGTAACAGTCAGTTAATATCAGGCCTCTTAAACTGGCAATTTGCCAAGTATCATGACCTCTTGGACGCGGTATTGATATTCCTCAGAGCTCGTTGGGTAATTTGACGCAATGTTCCTTATCGGATATATCCGATGACGTTTAGTATGTTGTGTGGTATTTACACATATCGTAAAACCCGTTGGTCAAGAGGATTTTCATTGCAAAGTTACGTCCTATTTAGGATGAGTGACAATTTGTAGTATTTCTTTTATCTTCTTCTAAGAGTGCCTCTTCGACTTGCGCAGGTTGGCAGCCAATTCAGCACAATTTTCCTCCGCCTTCGCGCAGCAGTTCTGGAGCACTCGCTGTCCCGGTCCACTCGCTGATATTACGTAGCCAAGACTTTCTTTTTCGACCAACCTGTCTTTTGCCTGCGATTTTGCCCATCATGATCAGTTGCAGCAACTTGTACCTGTCATGTCTCATGATATGACCCAGGTAAGCAACTTTTCTACCTTTGACGGTCTGCAAAAGTTCACGTTTTTGCTTGACTTGTCGGAGAACCTCGCCATTGGCCACCCTTTGAGTCCACGGTCGTACAGAAACTTCGTTTTCTTCAACCATGGATCTGAAATAGCTTCGATAAGACATTGACCATTGATGAGTTCTCGAGTTCGAGACTCACTTTTGGTCTTTTTGGTATTTAAGAAAAGTGAGTTAATAATTAAAAAAACACAAATTAAAATGATTGTATGAAACTTCATTTTCTTCAACCATGAATCTGAAATAGCTTCAACAAGACAATAACTAGTGATGAGTTTTCGAGGTTAAGACTCACTTTTGGTCTTTGACCAAGCGAAGTAGGTTAAAAAATATACATAAACTAAGATGGTCGTACGGAAAGTTTGTTATCGTCGGCCATAAATCTCAAATAGCATCGACGAGAGATTGAGCAGTTGTGAGTTCACGAAGTTTAGACTCACTTTGTGTACTAGCGCCAGCGAAGGAAGTTAATAATTAAAAAAATACACAAACTGAGATGGTTTTATATAAATTTCGTTTTACCTTTCAGCGTAATTACGCTCGTTGGAGCGAGTTTCTTTATAAGGGATGTAAACACGCGATGAGCGAGCGAGTAAATTTAATAATGTGTACGGAAGCTGTTTACGATATTTCGTAAAATATTTGAAGAAGCAACGATGACGCTTCTTACTTCAGAGGAAATCTTATCAAGCCGTTGAAAGATGCATCTCTATGCTTACTTTTTCTTATGGGATATGAAGGTAAACGAGCGGGCGTGTCATAAGATGGAAAGAAATTAACCCCGCTCATAGACATCCGCAATGCTACAGGCATTACGGAAGCGTTGTCGGCCTTTGAGAAATGTGTTTTGTGTGTGTGTGTGTTGTCCTCGTATAAATGTAAACACTACTGGAGGTAGCTGATTCCACAGGGTAGTGGTGCGTGGGAGAAAGTAAGCAATTTATTTTAAGACCATCAACAGGACATTAAATAAAATTAATATATTCTTATTTTTATAATATTTTATAATTAATTAATATAATTAATTAATAATTTTGCTAGTGGTAGAGCTACTCTGCAGACGAACACTTTGTCAAGAATGGCATATTATTTGTCTGCAGCATGAATGGGCCGGCTCGCCCGAGGAAGTACTACACTCCCGCAGAAAACCGGCGTCTGAGTGGTAGCTTGTCTACCGCGCTTCTTACGGTGAGCGGTCTGAGTTCCGGAGGCCCAACACCCTCCCCTTCCCACTCCCCCTCCGATTCCCACTCCTACTCCCATAATTTCACTTTCCTTTAAGGTTGGCAACACTTCCGCACTGCCTATGGCATTGCGGATGTCTATGGGCGGCATTAGTTGCTTTCCATCAGGTGACACGCCTGGCGTTTGTCTTCCTATGCCATAAAAAAAATATATAGCTAATGTAGCGACGCGTAAGCTCGTCACTGAAATCCTTAGGTGCTTCACGAATAACGACAATCCATTTACCCGTACGTACGTGTCGGTTTACAAGGCGTACGTTCGCTCTTGATTGACTTATGCTACACCGGCTTGGTGGTCTCTGACCTCAGAAACGCAGCGCAAACGCGTCCACATCCAACAGAATCTGTCTCTGCGCGCCATCGTGGGGGCGCCTCGCTATGTACCCAATGACGTAATAGTGAGGAATCTCAGGATGGAGAGCATCCATGAGTTTGTGGTCCGGTTGGCTCGAAAGCTTGTCTAACCGAGCCGACAATCGACCACACTTACACCTACAAAATCTTGTTCCCCTCCACGCTCGTTCACCTGAGCCAGACAGCCAGGACGCCAGCTCTCACGCGAAATCCTCCTGTCGCCACCTGAGTCCCAGAGGACCAGCGACAGACCGAGCGTAAGAATGAGACTAAGACATTAGATACAGTGTTTTTTTCTGATCCAAATATGAAATATTTTTTTTGAGATCTGTGTCATTTACAGCGTTTTAACTTTTCTGTGTCCATATATTGCATATAATGGTAATCACTACACTACACAAGTTGTAAAATTTAATCAATATATACATAAATTATTAATGGCGTTACTTTGCGGAAATCTATCACTATATGGACAGTCAAAAGTTTTACTTAGCTAAGATCCGCGACAAGCAATACAATAACAGAAAATTAACTGTGTGTTTTTCCGTTGGGTTTATTGGAAGACTTTTCGGTTGTCTTCCGTAGAGTCTACTATATCTCTTCAGATTCAGATGCCTCGTGTTGGGGCGAAACACGTGTCGTTTACAAGATGGAAAAGTGATAATGTGTGTTTGGTGTTGTGCATAGTCGTCGGTGGGTGGAGAATTGATGGCCGATTTTCGGTAAGTTTTTGGTTTAAGTTCCAAATAAATCCACTTAACCCAACAGAAAAACACACATTGTTAATTTTCTGTTATTGTTTTGCTTGTCGCGGATCTTAGCTAAGTAAAACTTTTGACTGTCCATATATACATAAATATACAATATGCATATATAAAATGTTTTATTATTTGTACATCCCCTTTTAAAAGAAACATTGCTAAAAAATTAATAATACATATAGCAAAAATATTATCCCCGTCCGGCAATATAAAGGAATGATTTATTATCATGCTGGCAACACAATGGACCAGGAAGTGGTTCTTTTGGACACTAGCGCGTGTTTATAAAGGAAGTTTGCTGTTATGAGAGATTATTTTACTTGGAGTACACACAATACATGCATAGGTGAACCAATTTCAAAGACATTCTCAAAACTAAAAACGCTTATATTTTCCTCTACTTCCACTGGCACTACAATAAGACTACTATTCTTTTTTTATGGGATAGGAGGGCAAACGAGCAAGCGTACCGCCTGATGGAAAGCAATCAACGCCGCTTATGGACAACCGCGACACCGCGGGAGTCGCGGTTTTCCATGGGCGTTGTGGAATTCGGCGGCGGGAATTATTCCAAACAATTCCTCGGAGCACTCCCCGTGATAGAAGCGGTAAAAAATGCTGAGAGATGAGACATCTCTCCGCAGCGCTAGAGAATCAAGCCGATCGGTGAGATCTTGGTCATCGACGATTCGGATTGCACGACTTCGATTACTAAAATTTAGGAAGTATTAGAGCCACGCTGCAGATGAATACTTTGTCCAGAACAGCATATTACTTGTCTGTAGCATGAATAGGCCGGCTCGCCCGCTTAAGTACCTCACTCCCGCAGAAAACTGACGTTTGAGTGGTAGCTTAGCTACCGCGCTTCGTCTGGTGAGTGGTTGAGTCCCGAGGCCCAAAGCCCCTCTTCCTCCCCCGTCCCCCTACCTCTCTCATAATGAGACTTTCCTTAAAGGCTAGCAACGCTTCCGTGACTCCTGCGGTGTGGCTTGTTTTCAATCAAGCGACACGCTTTCTCGTTTGCCTTCCTATACCATAAAAAATCCGGGATGATTTTTTACCTCCACGAATCTTCCCCATATATCCATTTCCTTCGCACTATGGTTTCATCACCGAGAAATTAGTTAAGCTCGTGTTATGGTTGACCATTCATTATGGTAAAAAATACCATAGATGCGAATTTCCACACAAAAGAAAGTACCGGACCGGATTACAACAATAACCCTCATTTGTGTGAGATAGCGATCAGCAATGTATTTTGATTACCGTATTGATTTTGATTGAAATCAGAACTGCATTAGTTCTAAAATATATTTGAATACTTGACATATTTACTAGCTGGTATATGCTCGGTTTCTACGAACATTTTACCTTCATGTAGAATCTCTGTTGTAGAAATACTCGTGATTTAACATTAGCCGATTATAAATTTAGTATGTGTAAAGCTCTTATGTCACATGAACTAACTGACGGAAATTAAACCCTTGTAAGTACCTCCGTAACAATTTAATTTTAAACATATATCATTCGTTGCAATTTGAATCCACTTAACAAAGGGTCTTGTGTGTAATTTGTTGTATCTTCTCTGTATATACATATATAGAAATCATTATCGTAGATCATTCAGAGCTTGAAGACAGTCTCAATTTTTAAAGGACGAGTCTAGCTGTATTAACTATACTTATCCAGTTAAATATGTATCTCATATATGTATGTACATATCAATGCAAAAATGCGATTGCAAATGAGAATTTTGTATAGATAAACCTTGAGTTTATACTCGCATAAATACATATCATGTGAATTTGATATTTCTTTGGTTTCACCGATGTTGCTTTAGAAAACTGGATAAAGTAACATCGCATTATGATAATATAATAGTATATATATGTTTGCAATTTCTATTAATAAAATATGTAACTTTGGGGAAAAAAAAAGTGATTTTAATCTTTATGTATCTCGAGGTAACTTATAATTTAGTTCTAAGATTAATAAATAAATTATTTTTAATGACAATTGCACCCATAATTGCCTTGTACATCACCTATGGGACGATTGTTTTTATGGGATAGGCAAGCAAACTAGTAGCAAGCAGTAAACAGCAAGTAAAAGAGCAAAATGAGCGTGTCACCTGATAGAAAGCAATCAAGGCCGCCCGTAAACATTGCACGCAGCACCATAGCTAGGCATTTCAGAAACGAAAAAATAAATTATATGTACGCTTGTTTTTTGAAGGTTCACTAGTGATAGAGCCACGCTGCAGACGAATACTGTCTCAATAATGGCATATTTTTTGTCTGTAGCAAGAATCAGGCATTTTTGTCTGTAGCAGGCTCATCCGGGGAAGTACCACACTCCCGCAGAAAACTGGCGCTCGGTCCGGTGAGCGGTTGCGTTCCGGAGGCCTAACACCCTCCCTCTTCCCCTTCCTCTTATTATCCTCCTCCTTCTCCCCCTCTCATAACGACACTTTCTTTAATGACCGGCAAGCTTCTGCACTGCCTGTGGCGCAGCGCATTTCTATGGGCAGTGTTGGGTGCTTTCCATCAGGACACGTGACGACTCGTTTGCCTTACCATCCCATAAAAAAAAGTTCCTATGTCGTATCGGTTTGGAAACACCGCTGGAGGTAGCTGGATGTGGAGGTGCGTGGAAAGAAGTTTTGGGAAAAACGCAACGTACTGAATCGCCATTCATGCCGATGGTGGAGATGAAACTTTTCTTTGTTGTGAGTTGTATTTTTGTAGTTGTTTGTTTGGTAGAGTCCACAAAAATGATTAAGCATGGTGGTTTAATAATTTTTGTAGACTCTACCGACACACAGATGGTGGGGATGAAACTTTTCCAAGTGGATTAGTCTATTCTACGATGTGAACCATACAGCGATATAGCATTTCTATAATTAATATAAATGCTCTTTTTATGTAATAGTTGTAATTGCACACTGGAACTTAGAGGATTTCAGAGAAGAAGAAGAGATTTTAGGTAAATCACTGAGCTGTATCTCACTTGGGATGAACTCAATCCTTTTATCTACCAAAACGAATATTGCCACGTCCATGAATATTTAATTAAAATACAAAATGTTCTCATTCAAAAAGTTTGCCGTCTGAAACCCTCTGAAATAACATACAGAGGACAAATTTAATTAAAAGTCACTTGTAGTAAATTTTGATTAATGCTCGGTTTAATTACACTAATTAAAACATAACTAAGTGGATTTTAGAGCGATTACAGTCGAATTTTAAGCGAGTGAGAACGAATATTATTATATATTCAAATAATAATAATAACAAAATTTTTTCGACTCGAAATAATTTTGTATTATCGAAAGTACACTAAAAGTAATCTATAGAATAAATAGTATTTAGAGTGATTACAGTCAACTTTTAAGCGAGCGAGAACGAAAATTGTATTCAAATAATAATAATAACAAAATTCTTTCAAGTCGAAAGTATTTTGTATTATCGAAAGTACACTAAAAGGTTACAGATTGGTAATCTATAGAATAAATAGAATTTAGAGCGATTACAGTCGAATTTTGAGCGAATGAGAACGAATATTATATTCAAATAATAATAATAACAAAATTCTTTCGAGTCGAAAGTATTTTGTATTATCGAAAGTGCACTAAAAAGTTAGTTAGTAATCTATACAATAGATAGAATTTAGAAAAATTACAGTTGAATTTTGAGCGAGTGAGAACGAATATTATATTCAAATTTTGTATATTATATTGGTTTATCCCGCCACGAAGGATTAATAATCCTAGTAATAATATCATTTTTATAGAGATTTTTTTATATTAATAGTATTGTTATTAAGAGAAAAATATGTAAATAAAGGATAATAATAACAAAATTCTTTCAACTCGAAAGAATTTTGTATTATCGAGAGTGCACTAAAAAGTTACAGATCAGTAAAAGTTACAGATTACTAAGAAGACAGCCAGATATATAATATAGATAAATATAAACATTGCACACCAAAAACAAAGTTATACAATTATTGATTGTAATATTTATATACAATACAAATGGCGGTCTTATCGTTAATAGCGATTTCATGGACACCATGTTAAAAAGATATTTTGATGTAGGTTTTTTTTTTATGATATAGAAAGGCAAACAAGAAGGCGTGTCACCTGATGGAAAGCAATCAACGCCGCCCATAGACTTCCGAAGCTCAATATAGCTATTAAGGTTGGTGAAACATTATCGTTATAGTGCTAGATAAGAAAGAAAAATAAATATTAATAAACGAAGATAATAGCCATACGCAAAAATATAATTATATACAATATATATATATATATATATATATATATAGGTTAACCGTAAATAATAAACGAATACATAAAGATAGATATTGATTTTTGACAAGCTTGTTGAAAATTGGGAGAAACTTCGCTTGTCTCACCTCCAGCGGCAACAAATTCCATAACCGAACAGCCTGTACTGTGAAAGATTGGTCAAAGAATTTGATATGATGAGCAGGCATTTTTAATATTAAGTTTTCAGATGTTCTCAAACACCTCGAATGTGAGTCATTGAGAAATATTTTTTTTTTAAGTTTTAATAATATATCAGTTTATTAAAACTTAAAAAAAAATATTTTTATTTATTAATTTATTTATATATAAACAACAAATATAAAAAACAAAAGTGTCTTCTCATAAAATTTAAAACACAATAGAAACCTAAAGAACATAACAATACTTAGAACATACCTCCGTAATTGGCTTATTTTACCCCTCTAGAACATACTTCCGTAGTTGGCATATTTTACCCTTTTAGTGTCAATGTTACTCAAATACACTTAGAAATGCCAAAGAAATGTTTTGTTTTTGATGTCATTTACCCTTGTCACAAATAGTTGGCCTCCTTGTGCTGCCCATTCCCAGTATATATATATAATAAATCATCTCATTCCTAGGATGTTGACTGGCTTCCAAAATTTTGCACGAGATTGAGGATTTAGATGATCTTCTAAAAACTGTGCGGCGCTATCGCGCTCGTGGGAAAATTAGTTAGAACTTTTCGGTTGTCTTCCGTAGAGTCTACTATACCTGAAGATGCCTCATTTGGGGCGAAACACATGTCGTTTACAGTGGTAATGAGTGTTTGGTGTTGTGTATAGTGGTTGGTGGGTGGAGAATTGATGGCCGATTTTCGGCAAGTTTTTGGTTTAAGTTCCAAATAAATCCACTTTATCCCACACAAAAAACACACATTATTAATTTTCTGTTATTGTTTTGCTTGTCGCGGATCTTAGCTAAGTAAAACTTTTGAATATCCACATAGTGATGGATTTCCGCAAAGTAACGCCTGACTCCATTAATAATTTAGTTAGTATTAACAGTCTTTTATACAACCTTTTTATGTGACACCTTTTACACGACATCGCTCTCTTATAACTTCATTCTTTATTCTATCACTCAAAGTTACCCCACACATACTTCTTAATTGCTTTAATTTCCACCGCATTCCGTCTACTTTCATGACTCTTCTGCCAAACTCAACTTTCACTACCGTATATGTACTTCCCGATGAACCGCCAGTCGGGCCTTATAAACACATTTCGACTTTCCATAAAGGAGTGCAGGGCGCCACTAACTTGATTTCTCATAAGCTTTTATTTACCGACGAGCCCGTCAGAAAACATAATAATATCATTCATTGTTACGAAGAAAATATGTTCTAAATTGCTTTTTTTATAATACTAATAAAAAGAAAATTACATTTCATTTAAAAAGTTCAATGATAAACTCTTCAAAAGAATTTCTTTATAGAAAATTAAATGATGAAAAAAGAAATGAGCACAAAAATTAAATTTAATTTTGTCAGAATAATAATTATTGACAAAATTAAATTTCTTTTTGTGATAATTAATACTGTTAAAAAGGTTATAATAGTATTCTATGCTTATATTTATATATTTGAATTTATAACTTGAAATAAATTTTTAGGTTTAATAATATAGAGCAAAAATATATAATAATAGAGCAAAAAGAAAATTTGAAATCATGAATAATGATATAGTGAATTATTGTGTACGCAAAATAAATAAAAGCTACAATTGTAAGCAATTAGCATAATGAACTTGCTTAATAGCGTCAGGCATTACCTTGCGGAAATAAAAAAGGGATTTCGAACTAAGATCCGCAAAAAAAAATAATTTCCGTGTGGGTTGCCATCTTTAAAAACGTAAAATAACGTATTAAATTTTTTGAATAGGTAACGAATGATGTATAAGACGAAAATGAATAATTTAAACTTATGTTTAATTCTTTATATTATATTTATAAAGGGTTGGTAAATTAACTGATTCTCAATTATCTTAATTAGATTAGATTAATTAAAAAATAAAAGATAATTAGATTATCTTAATATTTAACAACTTCTTTATATCACATAACACCTCGCTCACATCCGCCTTACTGTCGTATTATACGTACTCTCTCCTTCTCTTTCGCACCTGTCATTCGATACTCGTACATAAAGCGACACACAAGCTAACACGAATCGTTGCCATTAATGAGGAATTGCTTATTAGTGGGACGTATGTCAAGATATTGCTAGTCGAGCACGCTCAAAACTCAACAGTCGTTTGATTTTTGAGCATGATGCCTGCGGTGCGGGTGGAAGGGGGGGAGGTATTTTTAATATGTGTGAACAACAAGCTTATGAGCATGCTTGTGACGATTTGATTCCGATCTGTTACAGGTGTGTTGTAAATGCGTTTCTGTGAAAACAAATACGACTGTCGCGCCGGGGAAGCGCTCGAAAAAATGCTTATGAAGCTTTACTAAAACACCAAAACTTTTTGTACTACCATAACACACTGATTTATATTTTTTTGCTTTAATTTTGACCGAAAGCCTGTGTTTAAATATCATGAGTGTTGCGCATGCTAATTTTAAGCATGCTTCCAAACTCTGTTATAAAGATGTTTGGACAATCAGAACTTTTACTTAGCTAAGATTCGTAACAAGCAAACAAAACAGAAAAAAAATTATGTGTTTTCTACTTGTAGAAGTGGATTAACGGGGAACTCAAACTAAATCTTACCACACCACCACTTTTCCACATTGTACACGACACGTGTTTCGTCTCAACAGGTATAGTAGACTCTACGGAAGACAACCGTTAAATTACATACAACAACACATAGTAATAGATTTCCGCAAAGTAACGCCCGACTCCATTAATCATGATAAGAATGTTAGTATGTGGGGAATTGTATGATTTTTGTCTGGCCACACTAGTTTTACGTTAGCAACACTTATTTACACTTTGATATATACTGTAAGGACTAGCTATAACTCCCAAAAACTTTTTATTTTTGTTGAAATACAAGTTATTTACCCACGCTGGTCTTTTTATCGAACACGTATTTATATAATTAACAATTGAATCAAGAATCATATACTTTACTATCCCACAAGTATAAATTGGGTAATTTTACCACATACTAGTCCTTTTTATTTTTTTGCAAGTCAAAGGTACTTTTGCAGTGCAAAATGTTTTCTTTAATACATGTTTAGAAGATGTATGTCCTTTCGTGTCGCTACTTCAGATTCAATGAGAAAAAAACTCTCTAAGTGAAAACTGCCAACCGGCAAATAGACATTCAAGTTTCGTTCAGTTTTATCTTAGAAGTATCGATAAATTATTCAATGATTCTGGCTTACGCTGAGTGAGAACCATTTTGTGACACATTTTAGATTTTAATTTTTTTTTGTTGTTTGTTTTCTCTTTATTTATATGTTAAATTCAATATTTATTTAGGTTTTAGTTTGAGCATTAAGTTTTTGTAAAAGCGGGTCACATAAAACATTTCTTTTTGTAGCGAAGACATGTACCCTCCGTGAGGTGGTGTAGGAGCGAAACTTTCGTTTCATACTGTACACGCTAGCTATTGGATGAGCGGCTAGGAATATATAATGCTAAAAGTTATTTAATTATTTCGTTTATGTTTATTTTATTACGGTTTATTAATAAAGCTTCCATAATTTAGTTAGAATTAATAGTTTCATTTTATTAACTAGGCACATGTTATGTTTTCGTAAATCACAATTTTCTTTATAAATATATTTAACATAGATACATACATATCGTCTCGCCTATCTTCCGGTGAGGGTATGCAGAGACCACAGATCTCCATCTGCTACGATCTCTGCCTCTATACTTCCCTTGTTCACACTCCTTATTTTCCTCATACAAGACCGTCGGTTAAGGGTACTCTTGACCTGGCCTTTCTTAAAAACTTCAGCAATTTAGTCAAGGTATGTTTTCCGTGGTCTTCCCCTACCGACCCACATTCGCAACGTAAATTTCTTTTGCCATTTATCTGTTATCAAATATGTTTAACACTTAAAAAATCCTAATATTGGTCCGCAAGATTTAAATTATGAATTACTGGTCCGTGATGTCAAAAAGTTTGGCAGCCTCTGTTCAAATACCTCCAACCAATCTAGTCTTGTAACCTCTGAATAAATCATACTTCTGTTCGAAGCTAGTCTTCATTTTCACCCTTTATGTCCCGAGTGAGACGCCGCACAAATGTTTCCTTTGACGCATCATAATTAAAAAATAAAAGTACATTTCGTACATTCCGCTGCGAATCGACCAAATGCCGTCACCAGGACAGCAAGGGGATAGGACAGCAATAGGAAGCAGATAGGGAAGCAATAGGAAGCAGTACGATGAAAATAAGAACAGCATTGAGTGGCCACTCTTTTTATTTCATTGGTCCAAAAATATGTAATGATTTCCCGACATTATCTCTGGGCAAGACATATAGAAATAACAAAATAAAAGAAAAAAATAAAATTAAAAAAAATATATAATACATGAAAACATTTTTCCAAAAATTTCTAAGGGCAATATTAATTGATATAATTTTATAAATAATCATTTTGCAAATATTAACAAAGCCTGCAACATAATTAAAACAATGGAAACAAAATAAAATTTATTTCATTGAAAATTGAAGTCTTTTTCGCACGGTTTTACAATCGATTATATACAATATGTTGGTGAGATGCATGTACGTAGGCAGCTGCGCGCGTATGAACTGTGTTTAAAGTATGTCTATATAGATATACCTTAAGCAATAACATGTTGCTGACGCGAACCCATAGTTTTTTCAATACCCAGGGTCGTGTAACGCGGCGATAGAAGTTTTCACTTCAAAAATGGATAAATTTACTAAGCAGGAACCAAATCCATATGTTTTTTACAGGGTAGTAGTATCACATGGTGTCTAGTGGGACCTCCTATGCTAAAATAAAAACAATACTTAAGTTTTAAAATAAAGCATTTATAAGCAGCGTTATTATAAAAATATAAAATAAAACAATATATTATTGTATGGTTGGCGAAGTGAAGTATGGTTTGTGATGGTGTGACAGCTAATGCATCAAAATGTGCACCCTTAGATACACTGCTGTTCTCATTTATTTTTTCACAGTCCACATATGTCCCAATGCTGAGCACGAGCCTCCCTATTTCTAGAGGAGCAGACGTCGACCTGAATTGGACTCCTCAAGGGAAAAGGAAGCAAGGCCGACCCAAACACACCTGGAAGCGCTCCGTAGCGGTCGAGATGAAATTCATTGGGTTGACGTGGCCTGAAGTGAAGCGCGTCGCTCAAGACCGATCGCAATGGAGAGAAGCACTGTGGACGCCCTCTGCCCCACTTTGGGGACATAGGAAAATAAAGAAGGACATTGACCCACCACGCTTGTCCAATGCGGATTGGCGGGGTTAACCAGACTCGGAATAAATATATTTATTCCGATCCGCGACCATTGACTCCGTGTGCGGGGTGTCATGAATAATATAAATTAAACATTTGTGTGGGTGTACAATCATTTTCAAAAGATATTTGAATCAAATCTCATTCTTGGAGGCATTAGAGATGATTAATATCTTCTACCACAATGTGACTTGAGCGAGGGACATTTCAAAGGCGTCACGATCTTTCGTATGATTTTCTCCTCGGAAAAATATTTTTCATTAATATATTTGAACTAATTAGATAAAAAATAACTGTGATCATTGTTAATGAATAGTTTTATACTTCAATCCAATTCCGGCATTTTTAAAATAAAACATAATGACTTTTTTTGCTCGTGGGATTCACTAAGACGAATTTAATATACCTAATTTGTCGAAAAATGACGGCGACGTGGTTCGCCACCCGTCACGTCCTGATTCTCACGAGGGCGAAAAGCGACCAATAACGAGCCGTTTCGCTGCGATGAATGGCAGTGGATGTAGCTCTGTGGTCTCTGCCAACCCCTGTGGGGGATAGGCGTGAATATATAATAATAATAAAAACTTTTTTTGTTTTACGGGATAGGAACGTATCACCTAATGGAAAGAAATCGACGCCGCCCATAGATATCCGCAGTGCCATAGGCAATGCAGAAGCGTTGCCGGCCTTTAAGGAAAGTGCCATTATGTCCCATGGTTTAGGGTTAGGGGGAAGGGGGCCTCCGGAACTCAACCGCTCACCGGACGAAATGCTGTAGCTAATCTACCACTACGTACTTCCCCGAGCGAGCCGGCCCATTCATGCTACACACAAATAATATGCCATTCTTGACAAAGTATTCGTCTGCAGCGTAACTCTACCACTATCGAAAACATCAAGTATAGTAGACTCTACGGAAGACACATACAGGAAGACAACCTTTAAGTTAAGTAAGATTTAGTTTAAGTTCCCATTAAATCACAGTAAAAACACACACATTATTATTTTTATATTTTTGTTTGCTTATCGCGAATTCAGCTAGCTTCAGCTAAATAAAAATTCTAACTGTTCACTTCAAATAAAAAATATTTACTAATTAATAATTAACCGCATTAAAAATAGGAATCCACTTCGAAAACTATAAGTCCTAATCTTTATTAAACCCACAAACAAAAAAAGGGGGTAAAATAAAATATAATACTCCTTAGTAAGCAATGAACCCTTATAACATTTTTCTTCATTCAACGTCCGCAGAGAGTGCACTCCCTTTTTTACGTTATACCGTGTAAATGAGAGAATACCTCTAGTCGACCCGGAAGTATGCCATATATATTAGTTTACCAAGGCATTCATTTGACAAACCCCGGCTTTATTTCAATAAAAATAGTCCTACTGTCTTAACTTTTCGGTTGTCTTACGTAAAGTCTACTACACCTGAAGATCCCTCGTGTTGGGGCGATACACGTGTCGTTTACAAGATGGAAAAGTGCTAATGTGTGTTTGGCGTTGTGTATAGTGGTTGGTGGGTGGAGAGTTGATGGCCGATTTTCGGTAAGTTTTTGGTTTAAGTTCCAAATAAATCCACTTAACCCAACGGAAAAACTATTAATTTTCTGTTATTGTTTTGCTTGTCGCGGATCTTAGCTAAGTAAAACTTTTGACTGTCCACATAGTGATGGATTTCCGCAAAGTAACGCCTGACTCCATTAATAGTCCTAATGTCATTGATTTCGGTTATCGTACGAAAAAAACAAAATTCTGGTGGTTAATAATTGAAGAAATTTTACAATAGGGTGTATAGTGCAAAGAACTGTTTAAAAGAAATCGTAAATTATTAATGAAATTACCTACTGAACACAATATAAATATATTTTAAAAAATTAAACTAACTATCGACGCCCAATTGGCTCGGTGGCAAGGCTATATAATCAATGGTCGCGAGTTCGATTTCCGCATCGGAATAAATATATGTATATATGGCCTACAGATATTTATTCCGAGTCTGGTTACCCTATCAATCCACATTGGACAAGCGTGGTGAGGGCTAATATTCGTTTCTCCAGAAATGGGGAGGTCCCGTGCTTAGCAGTGGGACATATATACAAATATGGGCTGTGAAAAAAAAGATTATCAAGTACCACAAACTTTTACACAACGCTTAAAAAATATCGGAGGCCGTCATCAGGACTACTGACAGAAGTGAAAACTAAAATTTTGAAATTTCAAACTAGTTGTAATATTAAATGCTGCTATTACTATAGCATATCGCTGACGCGACTCACAAACTTTATCCATCCATGAAGCGTCCAACGCACACACATACAATCGAGTATATACAATGTGTTGGCGTGATGCGTGTGTTTAAAGTATGTCTATACTCATAGCTATAGATATAGCTTAAGCATTAGCATGTTGCTGACGCGAACGCATAGATTTTTTCCCTAAACAGTCGTGTAACGCGGCTATAGAAGTTTTCACTTCAAAAATATTTATTTATTTTGTCGTTCGATTGCAATTAATATTAAATCAAATCTAAAAGGTTTGTTCTATATAATTTAGAGCGTAAAGACAGTTTCAAATTATATGGTGAGAGACTATGTTTCACATGGTGTTTGTATGTGGACGTAGTTATGTTTTTCATTACAACATTAAATATAAAATGTAATAATTTCACTTTATTGCAAGAATGCAGTGAATCATTAAAAATTGTAATGACAAAAAAGTTATGATGTTTCTAAATTTATAAACATATGAGATTATACATATTTATGTCACTTTTATGTGTTATTCTTTATCTTCAGCTTTATTTCTACTTGCTCCAACAATCCTTTGTATGAGAGATATTTTTTAAAAAAATATGCCATTTGGCGCTAACGAGGTCAGAAAATGTTTCTAGGATCCACTAACAGGACGGCTACAACAAAATGGGTTGTACAATAATAGACTACAAACATAAGACATTAAAGTTGAGATATCACTGATGTAGCATTGAATGTATTTTTCATTTCTTTTTAATAATAAAGTTTGGTTTCGTGCTGACAATCAAATTCCTTAACATACTGCCTTACCGCAGAAGTCTTATTGGTTTGGTTTAGTGTTTACAATCAAATGCCTTAACATACTGCTTTACCGCAGTAGTCATATTGGTTTGGTTTAGTGTTTACAATCAAATGTCTTAACATACTGCTTTACCGCAGTAGTCTTATTCGTTTGGTTTAGTGTTTACAATCAAATGTCTTAACATACTGCTTTACCGCAGTAGTCTTATTCGTTTGGTTTACTGTTTACAATCAAATGTCTTAACGTACTGCCTTCCCGCAGTAGTCTTATTGGTTTGGATTAGTGTTTACAATCAAATGTCTTAACATACTGCCTTCCCGCAGTAGTCTTATTGGTTTGGATTAGTGTTTACAATTAAATGCCTTAACATACTGCTTTACCACAGTAGTCTTATTGGTTTGGTTTAGTGTTTACAATTAAATGCCTTAACATACTGCTTTACCACAGTAGTCTTATTGGTTTGGTTTAGTGTTTACAATCAAATGCCTTAACATACTGCTTTACCGCAGTAGTCTTATTGGTTTGGTTTAGTGTTTACAATCAAATGCCTTAACATACTGTCATACCGCAGTTGTCTTACTGGTTTGGTTTAGTGCTTTTAATCAAATGACTTTGGTTCGGTACTAAATATACTGGAGAAAATTATAGTGGAATATTGCAGTGAAACATACTTTTCTAATACAAGGATTCTTTGTTAAACTGTCTCTAAAGAATTCGGAATACCCTCCCTCTTCCACTCCGTTTCATATAATAACACTTTCCTTAAAGGTCGGCAACGCACTGTCTATGATGCTGCGGATGTCTATGGGCGGCGTTGATTGCTTTCCATCAGGTGACAAGCCTGATCGTTTGCCTTCCTACCCAAAAAAAAATACTAAGACAAAGAATAATACCATAGCGTCCTCTTTCTTTTACATATTTCGAGGAAAGATCCATAACACAAAAGTATTAAGTACTTCTATTCTATGATATGTAAAATATTATAGAATAGAAGTTTATTCTTTTAATCCCGTTCATTACGTCGTCTAGACTATGTGTACAAAAACAAGGAAGACTAAAAGAAGCTCGGCAAACAAGTTGCGCGATATTGCTTCCTCTCCTCGGTAGCACTTGGAACTTCGTTCACTGTATCTAGTCGTTTGCAATGTCTGTTATTTTAAAAGAACTGCTTCTCTTGAACGCGCGTCTTAAATATTTAAAAGGTAGGCAAGATAAGCACGTTTGTTATGAGAATGATCGTGAACCATCTTTGAATAGAATATAATAGAAAAACTTTATTTATGATACCTTTTTTTTTACAATAACTAAAATTAAATCCTTAATAATATTATATATACAAATAAAAACACAAAACAAAAAAAAATAATTTTAATCTAACGAGTGTCACAAAATGGTTTTTGCTCAGCATATGCCGGGCACTCTAATAAGAGCACCCGGCGCTGGTTTTCAGCAAGAACCAACGTGGTCAGATCGCGGACCACAGTGACGACATTCATACTGACACACTCGTACATACAAATACATCCATATATATAACTACTCATACTCATATACACATACAGTACAATAGAATTAAAATCAACAGAGTCATGTACTAAATTCACCGCATCCAAAAGAACAAGTTCCTGAATGCATACTTAAAATTAGATTTTTGTATTTTTTTTTAAATATATTTATTCTATGCAAGTCACGAAGAGGTGGTCGCAAGTTGAATAGGTATACATAGATAAAATAAAGAAAATGTTATTTTTACCTGAATGTACTATGAAAATATAAGGGATAATAATACCTTACTTGAATTATTACGATCAATTTTTATGCAGAACAGTGAAAGAATGTGTATTTATTTATAAATCGACTTAAAGGTCATTAATGGAGTCAGGCGTTACTTTGCGGAAATCCATCACCATATGGACAGTCAAAAGTTTTACTTAGCTAAGATCCGCGATAAGCAAAACAATAACAGAAAATTAATGATGTGTGTTTTTCCGTTGGGTCCACTAAACCCTACGGAAAAACACACATTATTAATTTTCTGTTATTGTTTTGCTTATCGCGGATCTTAGCTAAGTAAAACTTTTGACTGTCCATATGACTTAAAGGTCGGTAGTATCTTTGCCTAGTATTGGTATACAGGTACGCGACCCCGGCCTCCCGAGTAAATCTTATTACTCAGCAGCAGGACGTACGCTGGGAAGCCACAGTGACGTACCTTGGAGTCCGCATGGACCGCGCGCTGCGCCTCGCCGCTCAAAACAGTTATGTGGTGTTCCAGGCGAAGGCTGCGCGCGCGGTTCTCCCACCAATCATGACAACTACATGCGTCTGAAACGCACGGCTAGATATATAGTTGTAAATATTTATTATTGCAGTCCATTACACACGAATCACTTAAACAAATATTAATCGGTTAATATTTACTTTGTACAATATTTATAGTCGATACTTCAAGATTTGTAGTATGTTGTCATGTGTCTAAACCGCTTTGTTTGCTAGAATTTTTGATTGTTTTACCCATATAAAGGTGCGACGGTTCGTCGAGAGGGTGTTTTAAAACTTTAATTCGGAAGAAAATGGAAACAAAATAGTAGAAGAGAACAAGTGGAAATAAAGTGAAGTAAAGTGAATCTAATTGTTAATTAACTATAAAGCATCACTTTAAACAATGTTTAACAAAAATTGTATTTATAAACACCGATTAGAGTTAATCGTCTGCTTAAATCTGTAACATACTTAAGTAGCTGTCAAATATAAGCAACATCGCACCCGTGTTCAAAAGTCAATCAACAAAATGGCGGACAAAAATTACACAATGAACAGCTGTTTGCGATGACAACACCATTATTAGCTCGTCAGTATACCAAGAGACGTTTTTTCGTGTTTTTACATAAATTTATTTTTAAATAAGTTTGCTAGTGGTAGAGCCATGCTGCAGACGAATACTTTGTCAAGAATGGCATATTATTTGTCTGTAGCATGAATGGGCCGGCTCCCTCAGGGAAGTACCACACTCCCGCAGAAAACCGGCGTCTGAGTGGTACCTTAGCTACCGCGCTTCGTACGGTGAGCGGTCTGAGTTCCGGTGGCACAAACCCCTCCCCTTCCCACTTCCACTTCCCCTCCGATACCCACTCCGAATCCCCCTCCCACTCCCACTCCCATAATTTCACTTTCCTTTAAGGCCAGCAACGCTTCCGCACTGCCCTATGGCGTTGCGGTTGTCTATGGACGGCGTTGGTTGCTTTCCATCAGGTGACACGCCTGCGCGTTTGCTATCCTATGCCATAAAAAAAACCAAAAATAATACCCGTACAGCCAGGTTTTTACCAATATAATCAAATTATACCACAATGTTGCAAGTGTGAAAATAAAAAAGCGGTACTTAACTAAGAAAATGTCAAAGTAGCTTTTATGAATAACAAAGTTTTAAGCATTTTTTGCACGAAATAATTATTAAGATCCCAATTAAAGAAGTTTTATAAATAAGGCTGTAATTGTCGACCGCGTGCTCTTTACGTTTGCACCATACACCATCGATCTCATTAACTTGGTCTATTATTTTACTAAAAACGTACTATTATACATTATATAGGAATTTCTCTTTATACGATCAACGTTATACGTCGGAACACAAAGCGTATGAGCGATAAATAACGTCTTATATAAGGGGCAAGCTATCTGCAGCCCGCGACGTATTCACGTCACGTTTACGTCGCTACCGCCTTAACTCGCGTCGTCTTATTAACCTAGATGTAATTTATGATCGTGAATCCACAACAGTAGCATTAACGGAGTTGTTCTTTAATAACTATTATATGTATATATCTAATCTTCGTCAGGTCTTCTCGTCGCAAATACCTCAGAGCCTGAAGACTAAATTCTTCGACCAGTGTGTCCTACCTGTTCTCTCTTACGGCGCCGAAACGTGGACGCTGACAGTCCGCCTGCGTCACAAGCTCAGAATCACTCAGGAAGCTATGGAGAGAGCTATGCTCGGAGTTTCTCTGGTAGATATGATTCGGAATGAACAAATCCGCCAGAGAACTAAAGTCACCGACATAGCTTTTCGAATTAGCAAACTAAAGTGGAAAAGGCTGGTCACGTTTGCCGACTAATCGCTCACGAGCCAACCAGTGCTGAAGTGGAGAACGCGTCCCGGTAAACGTAGTGTGGGATGACCCCCGGGTAGATAGTGTGACGATTTGCGCAGGGCGGCTGGCAGAAACTGGATGCGACAAGCCGAAGATCGGGCTAGATGGCGCTTCATGGGGGAGGTCGATGTCCACCAGTGGACTGCCGCAGGCTTTTGATTGATTGATGTATATATCAAACTTCTAAACATAAATGTTTCTATTTTTTTCTATTTTTGAACGCTTGTCGCGGATCTTAGCTATCTATAAATTGTGACTGTTCACATATCTACTAGTATTTACTTTTCTAGTCGCCTCTAATCATATACAGGAAGAAGGAGTGACCCTATTCTTTGCTTGGACATATAAAAAATGAATTATGGCCCATTAAGTTTTATTAACGGCGTGGAAAATTTCAGTGCACCAAAATAACTGCATCGATTATTTCTATTTTCGTTTTGAATATACCTATCTACCTACCTAGTCGTATTTCACATTCTGTCAGAAGAGAATTTATTTGCTCGCCGTTTACTGAAAATTTACAGGCGAATTGTGCGATTTCCATTCTGTTAAAACAATAACGGAATTGTGAAATTATCCATATGCGTGATAAATCACTATATTTCTTAATTTTTATAAAATAAATATTACAATAAATAGAATAACATCTACAATACAAAAAACACTGTAGATAGAAGTAGTAGTAGTAAATGTAGCCTCGATTATGGTAAGAATGTGAAAGAAAGGAGGGTAGAAAGATATAATGGAAGGGGGAAGAAGTAAACAAAGACGGGGAAAGAAGTTAGAATACCATTCCCTGCATTTACAAAACAAGGTTAAATGCTACCTCATGATGCTGATATTTTCCGACCAACAATTCATATAATCTTTATAACGCTAAGTTCTATTGGTAATTATCCAAAGTCCCCATAAAATGGCAATGGGCAAACTGCAGAAATAAGATTAACATATATGGGTTTATACTTTATATCAGATTTTATTGCTAATGATATGTTGTGGTACCTCAAAAGTTGTCCCTACCGTCAAAGACAATTCGATATTGCAATGACCCTTTTTTCATTGTACCATTGAAGTCCTTAAATAAAAATGCTTGTGTTGTTCAAACACGTTTCAAACTTATTAGCCCTTGTTCTACCCTGCATCTAAAGTGTGGTTTGGCCTCTGAAACGAAAACATACAACTGGTCGCGATCTTCTTTCTCACCGGTTGTTAGCTTGAATTTCATTCAAATTGTCGAGCACCGCATTACTTCATTGATACCTGTGGGTATCCACTGAATAACAGACGGTAGTCCTACATACGTAGGATCCTTAGCCCTTTTGACGAGACTATTTTCTTCCATCCTCCCTAAATTGTCACGCTTATGGAATCTTTGTGCTTTAATCTCTTCGATTATGTTGACATTGGTCAATTCTTCTTTAATTTCAACTTCTTCAGGATTCTTCAAGTACAATAGGGTCTCTGCTTCGTGCCGAGGAGCTTTTGGAGAATTTTTGGTATAAATATGTATATATATCTATCCTTTAATTTAAAAATATTAGAAAGTATTAATAAAAATATTAGCTTGGACACCTAAAGAAGACCTCAGAAAATGTCTAGAAGCGTTCGAAATGTTGGCATATAGACGAATGCTCTATTAGCTGGACTCAAAGGGTGGCCAATGACGAGGTTCTCTGACAAGTCAAGCAAAAACGTGAACTTGTGCAGACCGTCAAAGGTAGAAAAGTTCCTTACCTGGGTCATATCATGAGACAGGACAGGTACAAATTGCTGCAACTGATCATGATGGAAAAAGTCGCGGGCAAAAGACGAGTTAGTTGAAAAAGAAAGTTTTGGGTATGTAATATCAAGGAGTGGACCGGGATAGAGAGTGCTCCAGAACTGCTGCACCTCGCGAAGGAGGAGGAAAGTAGTAGTGAATTGGCTGCCAATCTACGCAAGTCGGAGAGGCACTCTTAGAAGAAGAAGAAAGTAATAAGGAAAATTATATTGAAACTATGATAAAATGTAGTGTATTTACGGCTTTACAGTTTTTTAAGCGCTTGTAATCGTTGAACGTTCGGGACCATAAAAATAAAGTATATTTTCACAGCTGCTCGAGACTCAGCCCCTGAAGCGCTGCATTATTGAAGTTCACTTGTTTGTGAAGTACTCAATACCGCTTCGTGTTTACTCACTCTTAGGAGTCTCTAGTGATAATACAGCTATATATTTATATCAACGCGTCTTATAAAATAGCGTTTAATTGCCATACTGTTGAACACATGTGTTTTGCGTCGACCAACGATGACAATGAATCATGTCATCTCTTTTTCTTCGCTATGAAAATTGAGTGGGGGCGAGGATATAAAAGGAGTGGCACACTTTTGACTGGGCTCAAAAGTCCGATCGGGTCGAAAATGGACCACGCACTCATGTAAATGTTTTGCTCCTCTGCATACGCGTCCACGTAAGGGACGTCCGCTGCCACGAGAACTTCCCCTGGCGCCACCTGGACGAGGGGGGAGGGCCTGCGACGGACCCAGAGTAGCAATAGGTAAGCCAGATTTAGACGACGTGAAATCGGTAAAAGACGCCCAAAGAGTTAACGCCTACACAGTGAGGTCCATCCTCAAGTCTTGATCCCACACCCCGCAAAAAACGCGTTGCGTGAAATGAGGATGTCCAGTGTTGTTATTGACAACAACAACACTAGACAAATTCGTTTAAATCGAGATTCGGTGCTTATAACATCAATATTAGATGTATTATTTTTAATAATGTATTTCGTTGAATTATCATTACACAAAGGTAGTTCTGATTATCTGAAGATATATTATCTGAAGATATAACAAAAATAAAATAATTGTGCTAAAATAACTAGCTAAAACTAATAAAGAAAAAAGAAACTAAAACTAAATTAATAGCGTATTTATATGAGTATTGAATTCAATTTATTTTATTTGATTGAATGTATATTTTAAAATTTCCTCTAGCAACACTGAAACTTCCAATGACCGGTCAAGGTCACCAACGTAAAAACGTCTGCTCGTTTGCCTTCCTATCACAGACAATAAAAAAATATGTATTTGATATTGAAAAAGTAAACGTTTCCAAAAACGACAGACACGTACGAAAGTGATGAATCAAGCTCAGGCTTTGAGCCATAGCGTTAGGTCACATCGGTGCCATAGGTCACATCGTATGTGATGTTTCAGCTGAGCTTTTGTATTTATGATGCGTGTGTTTGACAAATAGCGTTGGAAATTATTTTATATATATGCAGTTAAATTTAAAGCTCTATGTGCGTGTTTTGCAATACAATTCCATAACAAAACTCGTAATGTTGTAAAGGAAAGGTGTGGATTATACAGGAAAACAATTACCTATTCTTTTTTGCATAAAAATGGAAATAAATAGAAAACAGAGGATAGCTGCGAAGTTTCTTTCGCCGTTTCTTCTTCGTTCAAAAGACCTCAAAAGGAAATGATGGTGAAAAGCTTGAATGTTAGCAGACTGACGTAAGGCAAATGAATTTTAATTTCACATACATATGTACATTTCTTTTCATGTATATTCTGAAGTATATTAAAGTTAAAATCAACAGTAATATGTACACAAGTTAATTTACCTTTCAGTTTTTGTACTGATATAATGGTAAACAACTAAATTCTGCACTTACTAGATTTAGCGCTTACTAGAAGTACCTTCTTGTGATGTGAAAACAATATATTATTAACTATGCAGTATGTGAATTTGAAGTGGTAGAGCCACGCTGCAGACGAATACTTTGTCAAGAATGGCATATCATTTGTCTGTAGCATGAATGGGCCGGCTCGCCCGGGGAGCTACCACACTCTCGCGGAAAATCGGCGTTTGAGTTGTAGCTTATCTACCGCGTTCCGTCCGGTGAGTGGCTGAATTCCGAAGGCCCTACCCCACTTATTCCTCCCCATCTCCCTCCCCTTCCTCCCTCCCCTTCCTCCCTCCCATAATGATAGTTTCTTTAAAGGCCACTGGATGTTTACGGGCGGCATTGATTGCTTTCCATCAGTTGACACGCCTGCTCGTTAGCCTTCCTATCCCATAAAAAAAAGTAATTGGTTTCCTTGGATGGAAGGCACTAACCTGAAATACAGGCTCATCCCTAGTTCAGGCACTAGCCCGGCACATTTTTATTATTTTCCCTCTCTATTGTAATCTATATATGTGACAATGTGGTGTCAAAATAAATGATTATTATTATTATAATAATAATCATTTATTTTGCATCATTTATTTATAATAATAATAATGATTATTATTATAATAATAATAATCATTTATTATAATAATAATAATCATTGATTATATATATTATTATTATTATATCAGTTTATATATAAATCTAAATTATATATTTGAGTTAAAATATTTCATTCAAATTAATTTGATGTTAAATTCTTAATAATTTCATAACTCCGGCTGGAAACCCTTTCAGGGATGTTCTTGTTGAGTGAAATTTAACGGGAAATGTAAATTTCTTAATAAAGACAAAATTTAACAAAAGTTCTCGTCCTATGAAATTTCATTTCGTCTCGTCAATTATGTTACTGTTGATAATTCTAATATAATTTTGTACTTAACGTCTAAGTTTCGTCTGAGGACTGTCGAAACTGAAATTCGTTTGTGTTGAGAATGTATAGTTAGCATTCATACATACATACATATCGCCACGCCTGTTTCTTGTAGGGGTAGGCAGAGACCACACATCTCCATCCGCTACGATCCCGAAACACCTTCTCTGCTTTCACCATACTTCATCTTCATCTTTTAACAAATTAGGCTAACATATAAAAAATAAATCCTTCATCATTTGTCAAATAAGGCTTATTAGAATTCGTCATAATGAATCCCACGAGCATTCTCTCATCCATTTATCCGATTTAGGGTGTACGGCGGCATACCCTAATAGTATAGATCGATTAATCAGTAAACGCATGCTTATATTGAGAGAACATACTGCTTTCACTTCAAGAACATGTTTTCAACAAGATGACGCGACGTTTCACACCGGTACATAGACCATGGAGCTCCACCGTGATTTCTTCCCTAGCAAATTACTAAGCCGTTACGGTGATATTCCTGGTCGTCCAGTCCACCAGATCTCACCACTAAAAGAAAATATCTTCGGCGAGGTTAACAGTATCTCGACGTCGCTACTTCAGCGAGTGGCACAGAATACTGCGGCTAGATTCCAAGAGTGAGCCCGACGTGACGTTAACATTAAGACCCTATAATTTAAAAAAAAAATCCGCAAATGTCTTCTTTGTAAAAGTTATTGTATTTTATTTATATCCTTTGTAGTTTTCTTATTATTTTTGTTTAAAAATTTAATTTTTAAGTTCAGTAGTTGTTTGTTTTATATTAAAGCTTCTCATATTATGAGAAGCTTTAATGTAAAACAAACAACTATTGAACTAGAAATGACTACAAGTGATAAATGGAATCAGCCGTTACTTCGCAGAAGTATTTACTTTACTAAAATCAGCAAAACCTAATAAAAAAATAATATTGGATGTATGCAAATCAACAAAAAAAATCAAACAATCGGAGGCAGTCATGAAGACTGCCAACAGAAGAGAAAACTTAAAACTGTATTCTAAAATTACAAACGAATTGTAATATTAAATGCTGCTATTATTACAGCATGTTGCTGATGCCACTGACAAAACTTTATCCACCCATGAAGCGTCCAACGCACGCACACAACCGGGTATATACACTGTGTTGGCATGATGCGTGTACGTAGGCAGCTGCGCGCGTATTGACTGTGTTTAAAGTATGTCTATAGCTATACTCATAGCTATAGATATACTTTAAGCATGTTGCTGACGCGAACTCATTAATTGTTTCCCTAGCCACAGTTACGCGGCTATAGAAGTTTTCACTTCAACAAATAAAAAATCATTGGTCTGTTATTTTCTATAAAGTCTGTAGTATAAAATAACTGAATCTGCTGTTACCTAAGGAAGTAAAAGGGAGTTATGACATCTTCATTGAGCAAAAGAGTTTGAACAACTTTGAAGTTCATTAAATAAATTAGACATAATATTATGCTTCAAGCCTTTTGATATTTCTTATTAATTAATACGTAGATCAAAAGGGGTATTAAGAATTCATTTCTAAAGAAAATGCTAATTGTCCTGCTATTTGTCTGTAATTTATTTTAAAGGGTTATTAATTAAGGACATTTTACGTTAATTATAATGAAGTTTGGAATCGAATAGATAAGTTAATGTTTTTAGGCGAAATTCCTTTTTGATCTGAACCTAAGTGAGTTTGTGAATAAGAAAACCTGGGCCGGTGGACTGTTTCATTTAGAATCTGAGAGACTCCAAGTATTGGCAATTCTATATATTTGAAAGACAGCATTTCTGTAATTTTTTTTCACAGCCCATATATGGCCCACTGCTGAACACGGGCCCCTCCATATCTGGAGGAACGGACATTAACCCACCACGCTTGTCCAATGTGGATTGATAGGGTTTTTAGACTCGGAAAAATATCTGCAGGTCATACATATATTTCGTTGGTTAGAAGAATTCCCTACCACTGAGCTATTTGTTCGTCTCTGTCATTATTTTGTATAAAATTTATAAACAACAGAATTATGAAGATAAAATAAAAGTTGAATGATAAGGAATTATATTTATTAAATGCAAATCACAACTATAAAAGTCCTTTTTCATATTATAATAATAACATGGTATATTTTTATTTATTTATAAAAATAATAATAAATGTTTTGTGTATTATATACAATATAATATTACTCTTATACTCAAGTCATCCGAATTAAGGAGATTTTATCTTATTTGGCTCGCATGTTATTATACTCATATATGTATATAATATATGGAATAAGTTTGAATTGTTAAATTTAAGTTTGAATTCAAAATTACCTTCTGAGTTCAACTTTTTTAACAGTGCCCGTACTCGTCTCCGTATCATTGGAGGAACCGGAATTAGAATGTTCTAGTTTAGTCGATAACTCATTCTTAGCAGTTTTTAATGTCTTGCTCAATATATTCCCAGGTTTAGTTGATTTCTTTTGTTTCACTTTGACAGCTTTTTCAGGGGGCTTATGGATACTCTCACTTCTCTGTTGGAGTTTGTTTAAACCAAAATTTGGTTTTATTTGAGCAGTCCTGTCAGTGTCACTCAGACCAGGTAAAAATAAATCTGATATACAGACATAGTCTTCCGTGTTTTTAGGCACAACGTGTAAGGGATTCAATTTAACTGGTACTATTTCTAATTTCTTATCGAAAATTGTGTCTGGCCCTTTAGAATCGAGGACAACCGTGTCTGTAGGAGATTCAACTCCACCGACGATTTCTTTTATTAATTTATCTTCCGCGACTTCATCTAAAAACTCTTCATCCAAAACATCGTCCTCGTCCTCGTCTGAACACATTGATGAGAATGACGTAACTGAACCTGTTGTATGTGAGTGGAAATCATCAGGTAGTCTTACTCTCGGTATGTTCATAGGTAATTCGATTTGACTAGGAGAAGGTTGTAAAACAATCTTCGAATCTGGCAAATCTTTCGAAGCTATTATTACTTTAGGATATTCCCTCCTAGTTTCATTTTTATCCGAAATGCCAGAGTTGCTTTCATACGATTTGTTCCAAAGATTATAATTATTGAAACAAGGGGACAAGTTATCAATGTTTTCGTAATTTTGTACTGTAGCATACTCTGAACTAGTTTTGTCAGGGGAAACTCCAAAGGACGATAAAGGTTTTGAATTTTTATACGCAATGCGTCGTTCTAGCGTTGTCGTACGGGGTGGTGGCTGAGGAGGAATTCTTGGCTTTTCATTATTATTTTCTGTATTACTCACGTATCCTCGAAAAGTTTGCAAAGCTGTAGGTTGTAACGACAATCTCTTTTGAGACATCGGCAAATCTGGTAATACTTTCGGAAAATTTCTTCGTTTTATTGTCACTAAAGCTTCTTCGGTAGACATTGGTTCAACTTTCACATGATCATCCCTTGAAGTGACATTTATATCATTGCGAAAAGTAAGGGGAGGTAGAATATTAGCCATATTTGATCCTGAAGCTAATTTTTCCCTTATAAGTAACTCGTAGTTAACATCTGTTACTGGATCTGAAGAGGAATGTTTATGAGATATTTTCAAAGGTTTGTTTTGTTCTACTGACAATGTGACCACATTGGTAAATATCTTTTGTTCGTCTTTTCCTTGGATGGGTATAATTTGTATACTGTCAGTTTTAAAATCACCCTCGGTCTTCGATCTTTGTAATTTATATTCTAAGTTGGAATGTTTAACTTCGTTGCATTCAAATGATTTTGACAATTCTATTGGTGCTTGTTTCAAAATGGAATTAGTACGAGCGGATGGTGTTGCGTCTATTGCCACTGAAACTTTCTTTGATTTAATACTCTCAGTACCTTTACTTTTTAAAGAATCATTGGATTTACCTGTATGCTTACTTATCAATGATTGTTTATTACTGCCTATGGAAGAATGAGAGCCAAGTGCTGAAGTAGACGTAGTTTTTTCGGACGTTTTCGTTTTAACGTTTAGTTTATCTTTAGACAGGAGAATGTTGGGAGTTAAGTTGCTGTCAATATTTATATCTTTATTTGTTCTTTTTGTATCTGATAACAGCTCTTCTGAACGTGTGTAAGGTTTTCTCGTACTTAAATATTTATCTTTATCGAACTCTGTATTAGATTTTCGAAGAATGCTTGGAGAGCATCTATGCATCACCTCATTGGCGATCCAATCTTTCACCTTAGTGTGTGCGTCTAACGTGCTTGTCGATAAATGCCGTCTAAGTTGAAATCTTTCACGAAATCCACCGGAGTCATCGGATTTTGGTGTTTTGCATACTTCGGACTTGCTTTTCGTCTTTTTACTTTTAGTGCTAGCGCGCATTTTGTTGAAACTCATCGTTTTAATTACACTGCATCCATTTTTCAGCGTTTGGAGAGCGCCTTTGTCCTCTTTAGAACTTTTTTGCCCGATTACATCTACTTCGCCAATTTCAGCACGGGAATTGCGAGTATTGTCGAGAGCTCTCTCTCGCAATCGAAGCTTTCGCTTCTTGAAATACAATACAGCGCATATTCCAACATTAATAGACAAGAAAAGAATGCCCAGAGAAACAATGAGAGTTATAGTAGCGCTTGAGGTTTTTACCGGCATACTGTTTAATGTTGTCGGTTTCGCTGTAGTAGTGTGAGTGGATTTCTCCATTAGCCCGGACGGTACTGGCCTTGATGGAGTTTTTATGGCCTGTATTTCTCGGTAAATCATGTCAGTGTCGATTTTGTGTTCTGGCTGAGAATAAGGTCGCATTTTTCCGTACGAGGAATGGTGATAGTATGGAGGGTTAACAACTTGGGGCGCCCATATTTTTCTAATAGGATCTGAAAAAATAAACCAATACCTTTTATCTTTTTTTTTGCATAGGTTAGAATTGGATGGGTATCCCTAAATATAAGTCTAGTCGCATTTTCAGATACGCTTTAGTAAAAAATGGACTGCAGCAGGCTGATCATGCTAAATGACGTCCATGATAAATAAAATGTGATGATATAGGCCGACTCGATGGGTATAGAACCACACCTTTATAGAGGATCGACGACAACTTCTAGCATTTCATTGTGGTACCAAATTCGTACAGTGAGTGCTGTATTTCTTCTTGATTTTCATTATTAACATCTTTACATTATGTATACCTTAGTAGGCAGTGTTCATACGAATTCAGTCTATTATTCAACTCAAGTCGAAACAATCAAAGAAGCCCAAAGAACAACACTATTTACCAACGCTAACGATGCATCTCCGTAGCCCCCTTTCTCAGTTCAGAAAATTCAGTTAGTGTGGTATGCAGTGAATTATTTTAATTTATATACTCGAGTTTTCTTAATGTTTTGTTGACAAACATACATATATATTGTCACGTCTGTCTCCTGCAGGGGTAGACAGAGATCACATATCTTCATCCGCTACGACCCCGGCACACCTTTCTTACTTCCTCCACACTCATCCATTCATCCATCCTTCCTTTCACATTCATCGTAGCGAAACTGCTCTCCGTTAGTCACTTCTCGCCCACGTGGGAATCAGGACGTAACGGGTGGCGAACCAAGTCGCCGTCATTTTTTAACATATTAGTTTTAATAAAAATCGTCATAATAAGTGATATCCCACGTAGCCGCAAGGGAGGGTGGGGGTCAGCCCCAACAGAGCCCTGCATGCTGAGGTAAGGCACTATAGTACCCGGGGGAGCCCGATCCCGGGGCGGTGGGAACGCTTGCGACAAAGCTCTCGCCCCTAGCCACGCGTCCATTAGGACGGCAGATCGTGAATTGGCGGAAAGGAAGGGTTAAGGATAGAAAAGAAAGGAAAAAGGCAGGGGAAAGAAAAGAAGGATTTAGACAAGATGATAGATAGGGATATGATACTACCGCAACGGCAGACAAGGAGTGATACCGTAGTAGCTCGAGAGGCTGGGGTCACGTACACTTGTACCAATACCTTAATTATCGCAAAGGCGGCTAGGCAAAGACCCTGACCAACAAGTGACATTTTTAAAAGTTTGCATTCTCAAGAGGATTTTGCAAGAACGTGCATGAACACAGCGCATCTGCAGTGCCCTTAGAATTGTAATTGTTGTTTATTGGAAGTGGTGGTTTATTTTTTTTTAACAGCTCATATATTTCCCACGGCTGAGCACGCGGCTCTCCATTTCTGGGGGAACGGACGTTGACCCACCATGTTTGTCCAATGCGGATTGGCGGGGTTACCAGACTCGGAATAAATATTTGTAATCCATACATATATTTATTCCGATGCGGGGATCGAACCCGCGACCATTCACTCCGCAGGCGGAGGGCTCCGCCACTGAGCCAATTGGTGGTTTCTTACCGTCGTGCACATCTGCATGCCAGTTGGCCTATCCATTAAAAACAATCTAGCGCTACAAGTGTAAACCGTTTAATTTAAATTATACCTGAAACTTTATGTGTTGGTTTGGGTTTGGAGGTTGTTGGCTTAGGTGTGTACTCAAACAGCGGATCGATGATATACCTCCTCATCTTACTGGGCAACGTGTCAATCCAATAGTTTGTATAGTTCTTCCTGTATGAGCTGCTTATAGTTGGCGGAATGTCTGAAATGTATGGAAATATTTATAGATATTTAATATAAATAAATAAATAAGCAAATGATGCATCTCGCTGTGGCCCGCGCCTTATGGAGGCGCGGACCACACCGAGAACGAATCGAATTGAAGCTAACTACGTTAGCCTTCACTCATATTGTTCGACTATTAGAGCTAAATAAACCTAAGGGAGCTAAATAAGTGGCTCCTCATCGGAAAATATGGTCAAACAATAATTCTAGATAGATAGAGGACGTGCAGAGGCGTCTTCTCCCCCTGCACGAGTGGCAGCGTTCCCGGTGTGGCTTGCGTCTAAGTGGATGTTAATCTAAATGCGATCGAGTTGTGAGAGCTAGAGGTATACCATCTATCTCTTTAATTTATTTTTTATTTAATTTAAGATGAATAATGACGCGTTCGGCGCATAATTCACATTGTCAACGTCTATGGTAGCGAGGCGGCCATCTTGTTAGCCATTTTGGAATGGACGCCGTCAGTGTGACGTGTCTGCGATCTCTAATTATCTATTTAATCCGTGTGATTTTGAGATACATTGCAATAAGTATAAATTAAAAAAATTATAATGTAGACTTCGAAGGATATATTTAAGTGATTTGTATTTAACTGAAAAAATTATAACCTATTGTACCTATAACGCGAATACTGATGAAGCCCTCTTAAACCGTCATAAAAATTGATCGGTGTGTATGATTATAACAATATATCGTCTATTTGAAGAATTCATTATAATTCATTTACTGAATCCTGAAACGTATCTCCTAGAATTTCTATACAGTATAGTACCGAGGCGGCCATCTTGTAAGGCGTTTTAGAGTGAGACACCGCCAGCGCACCGCGTCCGTGATTAATCGCTAAATATCTAGTTAATCAATGTCATTTTGAGATAAACTACGATGATATATAAATTTATAGACTATAAAGTTTATGTCGAAGGATATATTTAAGTGATGTTTGTTTAACAGTAACAATTATAACCTATTTTCCCTCCATATTAGCTCGTCTGAACCGTCATAGAGATTTATTTATTACAATTTAACTACTATAAATATACTCCGAGTTCAAAGGATGAACTTTTGTTTCTATTTCATTCTCTGAATCGAGAAACACACTCCATCGAATTTCTATACAACAAAAGATCTTTTTATTCTTCGTTCAAAAAGTTAAAACCAATTTCATTTCGTATCTCACCAAGTTTGAGATACGGCTGCTGTGCTACGTTGTATTCCGGCCACTCCACGTTGTATTGGCTCCATTGTTTGCGATCTAGCGTAAAGTACTCGTTTACACTCTGCGTGTTGGGAGACCTGCATGAATAGAAACAACACATAAATTAGAATTCAATTTCAAGCTTAAATTCTGGTTCAAATTCAAATGAAATTCTTATTCTAATTCCAAATCCTTATTTCTGCGAAGAAAGATGTTTTCATGTCAGTTTTTTAACTATCAAACTTCTATAGCGGATCCGGTGGTGGAATTAGATTTATTAAAAAAAACAACCTGTCTTCACTTCATTCACATGGTTCCAAGAAGAAAAACGCCACGCTTTACACTGATAGAGAGACCATGGAGCTTCTTCATGATTACCTACTTCCCTAACAAATTAAGAAGACCTTTCATCGATATACCTTAGCCACTCAGGTTGCTGAATCTCATCCCTATGGACGTTTTTGTGTGGGTGGGGTACCTCAAAAGGGATACCTTTATAAAACAAACCCGACGACTATCTCAGCGTCAAAAGAAAATTTTGTCTGAGATTAAAGGCATCCCAACGTCACTACTTCAGCAACTGGCACAGAATAATTCTGGTCTGCGGTGATTCCAAGGGTGTGTCTGACGTGACGGTAAATATTTAATATTAATTTTATTTATATCGTTTGTAGTTTTTTTTATATTAACGTTTAAAAATTTTATTCTACCACCGGAGACAACTATATTTGTGTAAAAAAATTACCCATTCTTCACAAAATTGGTCCACAATCTCATCATCACCTCGCTGAGTAGCTTCTCTTTGGGCGTATACTCCGTGTGGAAGTGAGAGTTGGCTCCTCCGAGTGGAATGCCCAAGACGTACGGAAGTTCTTCTCCATGGACGCTTTTGTTTAACTGTAAAAGTTTTTTTTTAATTTATTTCATCGTCAACAACGGCCTTAGCAGTCCACGGATGGATCTGGAATTCTCCCGCTTTGGGAGGTTGGGCGCAATTCTAAAACAGTGATGTCAAAATGCAACCAATACTGGATACAGTACCATTTTGCTTTGGTATTCAAGAGGATGGTTATTCTGCTATGGGAAACAATAAAATCCGACCGCAACCTGCATTAAATATTCCACTACTTGACAAACGAGGCTCGGTTAGTTGATGGTGTTAAAAATATACCAACTTAATTTCTTTCCATGCACCACCACCCTGTGGAACCAGCTACCTGCAACGGTATTTCCGATATGACATTGGCTCCTTCAAAAAACACGTGCCGTAAAGGCCGGCAACGCTTTCGTAATACCTATGGTGTTTCGGATATCTATGGGAGGCGTCCATTCCTTTCCATTAGGTGACACGCCTGCGCCTTTGCCTTCCTATCATATAAAAAAAATCACGGATCTCACCGAAGCATACTCGGTACTGACGGAGTTGTGTCCGAACACGTAGAAATACGACTGGCGGTTGGCTTTGGACTGATAGTTGGCGAAGCTTATCATCGGAGCCAAGGTCCTGGCATCGCTGAACAGGTTAAGTATGACGTCACGGTTGGTGTCCACATTCCAACGCTGGGGGTCCAACTTTGAAGACGAGTACCTGTGGAAAAATAAATATATGGTACACAGAGCCGTACCCTCAGTAGGCGATACGTTGGGTTGGGCCCTTAGAGCTTTTCTAACTGGGTCAGCTATATGGTCCAATGGGTATAAAATGTGAAATCTTTCAATTTATATCTTTTTCGGGGGTAGAATTAGGTAATAAGTCAAATAATCAGTAAACGTTTGCTTACTAATTATTTTCTGCCAATGGAACATCCTGCTTTCATTTCATGCACATGGTTTCAACAAGATAGCGCGACGCTTCATATGCTAGAGAGAACATAAAGATTTTTTGTGACATTTTATAGCAAATTAGTATTATTAATGGAGTCAGGCGTTACTTTGCGGAAATCCATCACTATATGGACTGTCAAAAGTTTTACCTAGCTAAGATCCGCGACAACTCTTGTCGCGGATCTTAGCTATGTAAAACTTTTGACTGTCCATAAAACAAATTAGTATTTCTTGCACCATTTCCGCGATTCCCCCTGGCCACCCAGGTTGCCAGATCTCTATGGATTTTTTCCGTGGGGTTACCTTAAAAGTCCATGAAACGACATCGAGGTTAACGGCATCCAGAAGACGTCACTACTTTAGTGAGTGGCACAGAATACTGTGGCTAGATTCCAAGAGCGTGCCCACGTTAAGGTAAATATTTTATCGTACAATCCGCACTTCTCGTTTTCGTAAAAATTATTGAATTTTATTTCTATCCCTTGTAGTTCGTTTATTATTTATGTTTAAAATCTTCCACCGGATACCCTATACTACTAAATACATAGACAGAAGTAGCAGAAACTCGTAGTTTCTGCTACTTCTGTCAATTCATAGACCCTTCAGTCTATTACAAAATTTATAATTTTCCTTTTAAAGTTTTTGTATCAGATACTCACTGTTTTAATATATCTCTCAGCGCCTCAACTTCAGCGCCTTCGAAAGCCACTTTTATATATTTTTTAATGAAATCGTCCCTTTGGTTCTCTAGTATGCCTTGGTCTAGTTCTATGACTCCGAAGTCGTGGTAGCTTTCCAGTTCTGTCACACCGCTAAGGAGTTGGTATCTGTAAAAATATTTTTATCTTATATTTCTTTTTTTAAAAAGAAGTCTAGCAACGGTTTTAATAATACTAGAAGTTGTGTTAAATATTATTCCAACTAAACTAATAATGCTTGTGCTAGGATATAATTGACATGAGTAGTCCACTGAAAGATATGAACTCACGACGTTCAAATCATAAGACCGAGGCTTATCGACTGAGCTATGGGTGCTTCACTATATAATAATATATAATAATAAATATATAATAATTCATCACAACAATAACAAGGAAGATCAGTATTTTGATTGACTCACCGGTCCGAGAACCAGCTCCAACTGAGGAGAAGAGTATTAAAGGGATCTTCGAGCATAGTGAAAGAAACTATTTAAGACAAGTCAAAGCTTTTAACTTTGGTGGAGAAAAGCTCGACATCAAAAATAATGTTCAGTAAATAAAAAAAGTCATCTAAACTTTGAAATGGCTGCAAATTTCAGAAAGAAGTTAATAAAAGGGATGAGCCTCAAAATAAAGTCGACTGGATTGAGATGCCGTAACTATTTGAAACAAAATAAATTATTTCAGTCGTAATTTTCACATTGTGTAAAAGAAAACGCGGACGAAATTACGAAGCACAATTATATGTCCTCCCCCATCCTATTTACAATCTTATTTACAATCTTCAATTTTTTTATTCACATTTTACCCTGAGGTAAGACCACTATTACCCTAAGGTAAGAAGACAACTCTTATCCCAACACGAGGCAGCTCGCAGTACATGGTAAAACAATCCCACCCTAAGGTAAGTATATTTTACCCTAGGGTAAGGTCATTCTTATTTTAATGTCAGACCATTCTTACTCTTATTTTTGCAAACGTCTATAAACTACGGTTACCAGCCATCACGTAAATCGTGCTCGAGTATCTATATGTTGATAAAAATACGACTAACTTGCCAAGTGACGTCCGATCCTCAATTAGGTGAAGTAATAACTTCACTCAAACTTCACTCAACTAACAGATAGAGAGATAAGCATAGAATAATAGGACTGTTATCATCCTATTTCCTACTTTACATCCCGATTGATACTTATGATAACAAATTTTCTGTTAATTACAGGCAAAAAGCTGTGTACAATAATCTCTTTTAAAAAGGTAAGATATCCCGTCCCTGACAATGCCAGTGAATCAAGTCCTTGGGTGCGATTCTGGTTTCTGATATCTCGTGAGCTTGCTTGGGACCATGCCACGTAGTATTTGTAAGACTAGTAAAGGTTTTTATTACTAATACTAGATAAATTTAGTCTTTTATTAATTTTCCATCATATTTTAAATAGTTTCTATATTATTAATTTAAATAAAATAGAAATTCGTTATTTAATAAAATTTTTGTACAATATTTTTTGATAAAATGTTAAATTAATATTAATAAACGTTTTTAAGTTTTATTTATATATACTAGTAATATTTCATTATGCTATTTATTTTCTTTTTGTTGTGTCTATTCATATATTATAATATTATTATGGTTTTAAGTTTAGCTATTGTAAAACAAAAATGTGTGATAAATAATGTTTTTTTTTCCTATTTTTATTTTATTTTATTTTTATTTTCTTGTATTACATATGTCATATTCTCACTTGCTTAGTAAGTTGGGAAAGGACTCCATGGTCTTCTCTGGTTCATTTGGCACAAAGTAACCAGCCACTGCTGGGCCTAGAGGCGTTTCAAAGTCTCGAGCGAGAATTTGTACCTTTTTGATTTCGGATAACCTGTGAAATGAAAATATTTTTTTTATATTAATTAAATATATTTTATATGGACAGTCAAAAGTTTTACTTAGCTAAGATCCGCGACAAGCAAAACAATAACAGAAAATTAACAATGTGTGTTCGGAAGATAACCGAAAAGTGACTTTTCGGTTGTCTTTCGTAGAGTCTACTATACCTGAAGATGCCTCGTGTTGGGGTCAAACACGTGTCGTTTACAAGATGGAAAAGTGATAAGGTGTGTTTGGCGTTGTGTATAGTGGTTGGTGAGTGGAGAGTTGATGATGGCCGATTTTCGGTAAGTTTTTGGTTTAAGTTCCAAATAAATCCACTTAACCCAACAGAAAAACACACATTGTTAATTTTCTGTTATTGTTTTGCTTGTCGCGGATCTTAGCTAAGTAAAACTTTGGACTGTCCATATAGTGATGGATTTTCGCAAAGTAACGCCTGACTCCATTAATAATCATAAATATATATTGGTTATCTGGAAGGAATTGCTTTAAGAGATCGGATAAGTTGTTGGTCTCACTACTTTTCATTACTCTAGAGTCATTAAGATTTGAGGTAAGGTCTAAGAGAATTTGGATGACAAGTTGTGATTGTATCCCTATTTATATGATTTTTATTCTTCTCATTTAATCAGTCCTTCATTGCTGAGGATTGTGGTCACTAAAGCTCCTCAAACTGACGATCAGTCTCAGACGATCACTACCCGCTGCAAGGATGTGGCTGCCTTCACTTGATGGGACCGTGCAACCGTCCACGCGTTCTGTCTCATTTTGACCATTACCAACAATGACTAGCTTTTCCAGGTTACCACTTCCTCGTCTGATTATTTACTTATAGAAATATATATTATAACTAGAAAACTCGATGCTACAAATAGTATACTCACGGCTTATTCTGGAGACACGTCATCATATGTCTCGAATTTGGATTACAACCCAAGCCCTGTGCCACTTGAAGCGTGTATTGCGCCGGATCTCTCGTCATAGCCCAGTCGGAGAGAGCTGACCCTGACATAAGTATCGCGCGGTGGAACAACGCTGGAAGATAATTTAAGGGATTGACTTTATTTTAGCTCAATAAAAAATATTTATTATACTATTATAATACTAACTCACATACCCACTAACTGACTCACTCACACATTTTTGGTAACCGAATCGAAAAGAACCAAAAACGTGTCATGCGTCCTCTAGGGGAACGTCCGCACCTACCAGAACGCCTTATGTCGTCGCCCAGTCCTAAGATGGGATCGAGGTACCGAAATATGAGTACAGCTAATAAGAGATGACGCGACGTGTTAGGATTTCTAAACATTTCTACGGTGGCTGTCAAAGACGGGGTGAGCTATTTTATTCAGAGTTCTCATGCAAAGAGAGTCGAACCACGTGGTACTTTTCCTCATCCTGCTATCATAGTAGAATGTGATTCTCTCGCCATCAAGTCATATAAATTTATAGATAAAGTATACACGATTTATTTACATTTGATATTATTCTTTCAGTATGCATATCGAAAAACTCTTAACAGTAACAAATTCTAATAAGGCAATCGTGGAAATTGTATTAACTTTGTAAATATACGTACGTAGAGGTATTTAATAAAATTTTTATTACTTTGCCAATTTGAGATAAAAAGATTCCTCATTACATACATATAATATTTAGAAGTTATTCTTGGAAGTCTGAGCATAAAAAAGAAGTAATAAAGAGTAAGAATATGCCAGAACGAGTATTATACGCAATTTGAATAAAGTACATATAATGTAATTGTAATGTGCTTATATATTCTTTGATAAAACGGAAAAGGAAAATCTCTAATTTATTCATTTAACAAATTTGGTAGGAAACTGTGAAAGTGAGACGAACTGAACTCCGAAAAACGGGATCAGGGACGGAAGAAGAAGCTAGGCAGAAAAGAAGAAAGGTTAAAGTAGAGCGTTCAAGCATGAATCGGCCGTTTCAAACGGTGAAGTACCGTACTCTCTGATAATGTCGACGTTAAATAGTCCTTTTCCTTTTCTTTCTCTTCCCCGATCCTATGAATCATCTATTCTTTTTAACAATCTTCAAATTTTTTATTTACATTTTACCCTGAGGTAAAACCATTATTACCCTAAGGTAAGACAACTATTACCCTAAAATGAGACAGTACCATATGGTAAAACAATTGTTACCCTAAGGTGAGTATATTTTACCCTAGGGTAAGGTAATTCTTATATAAAAGTAAGACCATTCTTACTCTTAGCTTTGCAAACGTTTATACACGGCGGTTACTAACCATCACGTGACTCTCTTGCTCAAGTATCTACCTCTTAATGAAAAAGATATTTAAAAAATTAAAATACTGTAAATCTAGGAAGCGTCTTAGATCCATTACCATTAGAGATGGGTGACAGCATCAGGAAGTTGACGCAGGCAGCTCCCGTGCCGTGACCCATCAGGGTGACGGAGTCAGGATCGCCGTTCAAATCCTCGATGTTGTCCTTTATCCACTTCAACGCCGCCAACTGATCAAGTAGACCATTGTTGCCATATTCGTGTTCAGTGAGACTTGGCTTTACGAATCCTGAAAAGGAATTTATCACATGTTTATTCATTCAATTCCTACTATTAATTCACACTTCCCCTATATACATACGTATATATAAATATCTTGTTTAAGTTTTCTTCGTAAATTTATTATTTATATTTGAAAACCGTTTACCGCTACCAGGCAACTACATACTATAATCATTATAGTCATATACAAGAGTCAAAGCGGTTAAAAGCAAGATTAAATACAATTCCATTTAATAATATTCAAGGATAAAGAAGGTAAAGTTCTATATGATAATTACCTAATATACCGAGACGAAAGTTAATGGTGATAACCATAACGTTCCCATAAGATGCCAATATTCTTCCGTCGTAAGGATTTCCAGAGCTCCATTCAAAAGAGTCACCGTGTATAAAAACCAATACAGGGAACTTTTTAGATTTTTGTTCTGAAAAAATATATTATCACTTCATACATATAATAATCATTCATAACGGTTATTGTATTCGCCCGATTTCACTGTAGTTTTTGAAGTGAAAACTTCTATACACGACTCTGGGTAGAGAAAATATCTATAGGTTCGCGTCAGCAAACTGCTAATGCTTATTATTAATAAATAAAAACGTACATAATATTAAAATTTTTATTAAAATTATTAAAATTAAAATACATTTTTGAAAATATTATTAATTAATATTATTAATTTATTTATGATTAAGATTTATTATAATTATTTTCTTTCTTCACGCCTATCCTCCGCAGCGGTTCACAGAGACCACAGAGCTTCATCCGCTACCATTTATCGTAGCGAAACGGCTCTCCATTGGTCGCTTCTCGCCCTCGTGAGAATCCGGACGTGACGGGTGGTGGACCTACGTCGCCGTCATTTTTCAACAAATTAGGTATATTAAATTCGTCTTAGTGTATCCCAGGAGCCGCAAGGGAGGATGGAGGTCAAACCCCAGCAGAGCCCTGCGTGCTGAGGTAAGGCACCATAGTACCCGGGGAGCCCGATCCTAGGACGGTCGGCACGCTTGCGACTAAAGCTCGCCCTTAGCCACGCATTCATTGGCACGGCAGACCGTGGATTGGCGGAGAGGAAGGGAAAGGATAGAGAAGAAAGGTAAGGGCAGGAAAGGAAAATGCGGATTTGGGAGGGGGTACCAGGGTCGGAATAAATATTTATAAATCCATACATATATTTATTCCGATGCGGGGATCGAACCCGCGACCATTGACTCCGCAGGCGAAGGACCTCGCCACTGAGCCAATCGTCGGTTATGATTAAGACTTAAATTTTTATTTCCTTATAAAATATGACAAATAGTTTGAAATTTCAAAATACAGTTTTAAGTTTTCACTTCTGTCGGCAGTCCTCATGACTAACTCTGAATTTTTTTTATGGGCTAGGAAAGCAAACGAGTAGGCGTATCGCGTGATGGAAAGTTGCCGCTGTAGATAAGACAAACAAAGTCTCTCCTAATTTTCAAAAAGCTTGTCAAAAATCACTCCCTATATTTATAAATGTTTATGTATCTTTTTATTTATTCAGTTATTTACAGTTAACGTATATTTATGTATATATATATATATATACCTATATAAATATTACAATCAATAATTGTAGAACTTTGTTTTTGCTGTACAATAAAGAATATATCGACCTATCTATCTATCTCTAAAATATTAGTGATCCGCGTGATTTAAATTATTCGCTATTATTATTCTATTACTAAATTCATTCCGTGAAACTGTTTGGAGTCTTGAATGAATAAAATAAAACCTGAAATTACTTCGAAACTTTCACGAATTACAAAAATACCAACAATAAACACAGTGAAGAGATCCCATAAGTCAAGTAAATGGGAAAACGCCATTACTTTTGGGCTTTTACGTACCCCACACTTACGTCGAAATCTTTTCTCATAAGGAAAATAGAGCGGCTGACTAAATTGGAGTTTGCGAATATGTGATAGTTTCGGGAATTCACAATTATCCTGCGTTTTCCTCCTATTTCCACATAAATGTTACATCCTTAAAAACCATCCCTAGATGTCATACATTCCGCAGAATATTACGTTCAATATTATTTTTCAACATCAAGTTTTGTAAATCAATGTATTTTTAAAAAGCCTCAACTGAGTCAAAATATAATACTAAATATATTTTTGAAGTAAATACTTCCATAGCAGCGTTACACGACTCTGAGTAGGAAAAATTCTATAGGATCACATCAGCAACATGCTGTAGATACATACATATATATATATATATATATATATATATATATATATATATATATATATATATATATATATATATATATATATATATATATATATATATATATATATATATATATATATATATATATATATATATATATATATATATATTTTTTTTTTTTTTTCATTAATTCCTATTTATATTTTATACAGTGTTTACGAAACCATAATATGTTTTAACTAATAAATAAACCAATCTATACTTGTTGCTTTGGGTGCCGATAGATGTGAAAATCAGATGAATGTTAATAATTAAAATTATAAAATTTTAATTTATAATATTACAATTAGTTTGATTCAAATTTCAAATACAGTTTCAAGTTTTCACTTCTGTCGGCAGTCCTCATGACAGCCTCCGAATTTCTTTGATCTGAAATCCCCTTGACACAAGGCAAACCATGTTTTAAAGGTAAAGTTAAAGACCTCAATCTCTGCCTGTATAATTCATCCTCCGTAATCATTGTACACGTATGTATATATTTATGTATATATTCATATGTACCTAGTATATATTTTAATAAAATATATATGTCTTATTTATACAGTCTTTGTATTTGATACTTTTTGGTTGAACTATCTGGTTGACTTGTAGAGAATGCCTTCCGGCATTAAGTCGGCCTTGTACTAAAAATGTACATTATGAATAAATAAATGATTGAAAGATTTTATTGTCTACCTTACTGCATCAATAGCGTAGTTACCGTTCGCTCAGTCAATAATCGCGGGTTCAATTCTCGCGTCAGTATGAATACATAAATTACGTATGCTTTGGCTACAGATATTTATTCTCACTTTGCTTGTGATAAGCGTGGTGGATTTATATTGATCACTTCAGAACTCAGGCTATATATGGGCTTTTTGATGATAAGGATTGAAATTGAAGCTTATATCAAGAAGTGGATGCCACATGCTAATGTTCTGTGAAGCTGTTCTGTTCTGTGTGACCATTCTAAGTCATACGTATGTTTTATAATATGTATGTAATACAGTATGACTTAGAATGGTAAATTTGTGAGTATGGATGTATGTTTGTTACTCTTTCACGCAAAAGATTTGGATGAAACTTAACAGTAATATAGGTTATACATCGGAATAACATATAGGCTACAATTTGTAATGATTTTGTGTAATTTTGGTCGTAATATAATTTTACTATTAAGTAAAAAAAACTATATTTATTTAAAATGATCTTTCACGAAACTAAATGTGACAGAGCAAATTCCACGCGAGCGAAGCCGCGAGCAAAACTAGTATAATATAAACTTAACAACGCCCGGACTATAACTCTGAATTCGCGCACAACATGGCAACATTTTGACAATAGGCTAACTTATACATATATAATAATGAAATACTATAAAATTAAACAGATAAAATTAATAATAAATGTAAAATAAATAGAAGGATAATAATATCGCGATCTATCGGCTGCCAAAGATATTACGGAGCGATCGTTTTAATTGATGCATTTTGATATCGAAAATATCGAACATACCGTGGTCAATAAATAAATTGTTGTATAAGCGACAAATGCGTTATATGGGATTATAATGGGATACATTATTTGGATAAGATCTTATACTAAACATTCTATAGTATTTTTATATTCGTTGTATTCTTTTATTTTAAACTATAGTAATCCGTGTTATACCATTTGACCAAATCGCGGTAATAACATACGAAGACCGTTGAAGCGACCCAAATGTAGGTCTACAAGTGATTGATAGCCATCCAAACTTCTTTTGATCTTCGCTAAACAATTCAACCCCCGGCCGAATCTAAAATAGTTTTAATGCGTTTCAATTTGAAGTTCTGAAATACATTCTAACGTAAGCGATTAAAGAACATACCTGGAAGTGGGAACTAATATATCTCAAATGTCATCTAATGTCAAAAAAAATTATATAATGAATTTTGCGTCGAATAGTCAGACTCCACGACCAATACAAAATCTTGTACAGCGTTGAAACTGACTGTTTTTGAGTTATCATATACATTTTTCCAGAAATATTAAGTTTTTTTTTGGGTCTAGTGGTAAGTTTTATTTTCGGACTAAAATAATGTAGAATAGTTTTACTACGACATCTAGTATAAGAATATCGTATTAATTAAAAGTATTATCGGTTTGAATAGTCTTTGCTTAGCTGTGCTTTATTTTAAACATGTCTTCTGAATTTTATGACGCTGAATAGATTCATATGATTATGAATTTATAACATCTTTTTCATTTTATGATGGTGGTAGAATGATAATATTTGAAATTCGTGTCTTAAGTTACATTTCATCAATAGCAAAAGTAAGCAAATTATCAAATAAGACAATCATTAAATTAGACATGAAAGGTAAATACTTACTTTCATTCATTTAACAAGAGCAAAACAGGCTACTTAAGCAAGACAATGGACGATTTTACTATTTTTTTGTTAAAGTAAAAATGATTGTATTTTAATTTTAGCGACATCTAGTGCAACACTATTGTAATAATTGAAATGTAACTAGTTTGATTCTATAACAACAAAGTCACTTAACAATTATAATGTTACTTCATAGATGTCGCTGTTATTGACAATAATATGAACATGTCTATTTAATTTGACGATATGAGCTGAAAAAAGAAATAAGAATTGTCTTCTGAAAAATTTGAAAATATATGAATGATAAGTTTTGTAAATTTCTTTATGCTATGACTAAAATTGAACACACAGTTGGTTAAAACAAGACATTCCCCGGATGAATTGTACGGTCGATTGAGCCTGTCAATCGACCGTAATTCAGGCTTTTGATTTTTTTTTTTATAATTTATCGTTAATTTCAATTTAATGAACTCAAATAATGATTATCATTTAATAAATAGTAGTAAATGAATTTTAGGAATGTACTCTAAATAGTGTTTCATCTTTTTCCTAGATGACTCTTTATACAATTTAAAGTAAAATGTTTCTCAAACTCAAATTGTAAAATTTTGTTGATCGAAAATGTAATTAAATAGATTTTACTGTTTTATAATTAATCTACATATTTAATTTATAAACTGGTGTCAATAACGAGAAGATATATATATATATATATATATATATATATATATATATATATATATATATATATATATATATATATATATATATATATATACATATATATATATATATATATACATATTATATTTGATATTAAATATATATAGCTTCATAAGAACTCTTTATTTCTCTATTCCTACTATTAGTTCACTTTCTTTCTATATATATTTGTGTATCTTGTTCAAATTTTCAATTTATAATAAAATGCTTTTTTATTCATTCACTCTATTTGAAAAGAAAAAATTCCAAAATGGGGGAAAACAAGATGGCCGCCATACAAAGCTAAAATCGTCATTTATGCGCCGATTTTGATGAAATTTGCCAGAAGTCTGATACGCTTGCATATATAGTAATAAAGCTGGATGTGTTCAGTAGAGTGAGGCAGTATTTCGCATTAGCTTATGTCCTTCAACTCCATACGGCTTAAGTCCGGCTGCATATGGAATACTGTTCTCATATCTGGGCCGGGGCACCTCAATATCAGCTTTTTCCTCTTAACTACATACATCTGCGTGTCGTTCGAATTGTCCATGACGGAGATTAATCCAACGGCTTAATTCTTTGGCATTGCAGTGGGTTGTCTTCATGGGTGCTCTGAGGAATTGTTTCGGATTCCACTGTCGCAAAACTCGCTGAAGGGAAATGTTTCATCCCCACCATCTGGATGAGAGGTTATTCAGTACGTTGCGTTATTCCCGAAACTTCATTCCACATACCATTCTATGTACCAGCACTTCGGCGGTGTTACCGAAATGATACGACATTGAAACCTTCAAAAAACAAGCCTACTCATATCTTAAAGGCTGGTAACGGATGAGTACCTCCGGTGTTGCAGACGTCTTTGCGCAGCTTTAATTGCCTTCTTATTTGCTTGCTCGTTTGCCCCCCTATCCCATATAAAAATAGCGATAGTAATAATCTATAAAAAAAAAAATCATTGTAATAAAGTTAAGAACAACCTCTTAGTACCAATTTAGTACCAAGTTTGATGTGCTTGTTTAGTTAATATATAAATTTTTATATTTTATACATGGTGAAATAAAATTTCGAGTTCCGATATTATGGAAACCTTTTTTTATGTGATGAAGGGCAAACGAGCTGGCGTGTCACCTGATGGAAAGCAATCAGCGCCGCCCATAGACATCCGCATCGCCATAGGCAACGCTTCCACACTGAAGCGTTGCCGGCCTTTAAGGAAAGTGACATTATGGGAGTAGGAGAGGGAAGAGAAGTGGGAGGGGGAAGGAGAGTGAGAGGGGGAGGGTGTTGGGCCTCCGGAACTCGGACCGCTCACCGTACGAAGCGCGGTAGCTAAGCTACCACTCAGACGCCGGTTTTCTGCGGGAGTGTGGTACTTCCCCGGGCGAGCCGGCCCATCCATGCTACAGACAATAATATGCCATTCTTAAAGGAAGGCTCAATGTCCTAATAAGTTACATCCTAATAGTTCACGTAATTTCCTCCTTAAAGGTCAGCCTCCTATGCTCTCGTCTTCCGGCCTATTTGGGTACATAAAGACAAATAAAAACCTTTTTCATTGTTACTGGCTGAATACAAAGTTGCCTTTTGCCTTAAAATATTGAAAAATAACCTATCCAAGTAAACAATGCGGCTGTCAAGAGCACGTAGATGCGATAACGTTTTTATGAACAAAAGCCCATTCATTGTCTGTGGCAGATTAACGAGAAAACTCACTTTAATATTTTGTGGTTAAATTCAATCATTATAAATACTATACAAAACGTATTTTGCTCAGTCGTATATCTGAATAGAAATCGCTTTCTTTTTATGGGATAGGAGGGCAAACAAGCAACTTGTCGCCTGAAGGAAAGCAATCAACGTCGGCCATAGACACGTCAAATTTCAAATACGATGTCAATAACCAGGTTTAAATTCTTTATTGACTAACTAGCTTTTACCCGCGGCTTCGCACGCGCGTAATTTGGCCTGCCACATTAAGTTTAGTGACAGATCACTTTAAATAAATATATTTTTTTTTTACTTAATAGTAAAATTATATTACGACCAAAATTACATAAAATCATTACAAATTGTAGCCTATATGTTATTCTGATGTATAAACTATATTACTGTAAAGTTTAATCCAAATCCGTCCAGTAGTTTTTTCGTGAAAGAGTATCGAACATACATCCATACTCAAAAACTTTCGCATTTATAATATTAGTAGGAAGAAATTACACAATTTCGTTTAAAAAACAATTTACATAGGGATTGCAATCTCACAACTCATTCAATCCCGCGGGATTGATATGCGGGATTACTCAATCCCGCATTTTTGAAATTATTTTATAAAATCAAAGTGAAATTAAAGGTTTTTGTATAAAAATCAAGTCTTATTAAACATTTTTTACATTAAGAAATAGACATTATTTCTTTTATATTAGTTAAGTATAATAGTTATAAGAAATTTGTCTTCTTAAATTCATCTTTAAATGTTTGGTATAGTTTATTAGTTTTGTTGAATTTTACTCCTAACAACAGTTTTTTATTTTTAATTCAGCCTTATTATATATAATGATTAATAATCAAATCAAAACTTTTTCTTAGATAGATGCTCGCGATTTAGCGTCAAATTTTAATTTCCGGAATCCGCGGATCTGCATTTTGAAGGTATAGGAATATAAGGGATAAGGAAGGTAAGGAATCCAGCAGATTAATAAAAGCAACGGGATCCCGCGGGAACTTTTCAACAAAAACCAACCCTAATTTTACAACAAAAATCACATCCCTCACTGTTATTTTTGGGATAGCGTTGGGATAGAAAGCCAAACGCAGCGTCTTTTCATACATATATAGCGTAACACCATAGGCATTGTTCCCATCCCATATAAAGCAATCAACGCCGCCCATAGACATATAACACCATAAGCAATATAGAAGTGTTGCCGTCTTTATGTAGGCTTGTATTTCTAAGTTTCTAGTATCATGTCGGTTCAGATATACCGCAAAGAATATCCCCTAAAACTCCTTTAAGTATTTTTTATCATTTTATGCTCATATAAAGCAGTCAACGCCGCTCATAGATATCTAATACGACAGGCATCGCAGAAACTAGGAATAAAATTTGCCTTTATAGTTTTTTCGTACTGTTACGATATTGGAAACTTGAGACAAGCCTTTATTTTCAAACGTCTGCAACACATTTTCTCTGGTTTATCATAAAATGTCTACGGACCAGGCCGTTCGATTTTTATTCTAGAAAAAAAAAACTAATCTTAAAAGCTTTTATACATGTTTATACAAGAATAAAATAACTCAAGGCAAGAAGCTTACAGCGGGTAAATGTTCCGCGTCTCCACTTTCCTCAGCCGAGCAGTCGATTCAACTTCGTAATGGCCGGACAATCTATTAACTTCAACTTTCTGTAGCCAATCAAAAATCCATCAGACTTTTTAACGTTGTTATTGATGGATTCTCTTGTTTGTAGGGGAATCACCTCGATTATATTTAAAATTCACTTCTGAAATTTATTCAGTTTTATAGCGTGTTGCGTGTTTTTTTTTTATAAAAAGAAGTAAAAGCAGTAAGTTGACAAATTGATGGTGATCTAGTAGTGACTTACTCGTTCTCGTTTGTTACCCAATGTCTATAATTAATTTTCCATATCTAGTTTTATGGTTTCAAAACAACCTTGCATTTTCCCACTGGTATACGTGAACTACCCAACGCTATTTTAGGGTGATAAATACTTTCTATGGATAACAAAAGGTACATGAGGTTTATTAAGGGTCTATCCAATACTCATCATAGGGTAAGGATGTGTAAAATGGGAGGTGTAGAAGTGACAAGTATATATGAAGGTATTCAGTAATAAACCAGTTCTAGTGTAAGACTGTCGTGTTGTTATTTGTATCAAATACCTATCAATATTTTTTTTCGTACACTGTTACTGACTACCTACATACATGTCAAGAAGAAAGTAAAAGAAGGGGAAAGAAGTATGTCCTCTCCTTCTTCTTCTCCTTCACACATCATACGAAACGCCGTAAGTCTCTGATTTAACACTACCACTTAACCCCGACATTCTGTGGGTATCTGATACTTATCTATTAGAACTAACTCAATCATGCTTGGCACTACTAAATATACATTATAAAGTATTAAGCGTTGTATATTTGACAACAATGTTTCTTCAGTTTTCCATATTCGTGATTCAATCACGAAGAGAGATCGATCTTACATCGATTTCTTCGAAATAATTAATGGAGGTAGGCGTTACTTTGCAGAAATCCATTATGAAAATGGACAGTCAAACTCACTTTGCTAAGATCCGCGAAGACGAAATAGAAAAATAATATTGCGTGTTTTGGAAGAAGTGTAAAGAGAATTACCATGGAAGACTTTCCAGTTGTCTTTCGTAGAGTCTACTATATCTGAGGATGCCTCGTATCGAGGCGAAACGCGTTGTGGTGGTGGTAAAAAGTGGTCAATGTTAGTGACAATGACACGGTTTTAGACCATTAACTGACGGCCATTTCTCAATAAATTAGCCATTTCTCAGTAAGTTATTCTCTATACACCTTTACAAATGAAATTAAACTGTGTGATCCTATAGCGAAAGCTATTACAGAGAATCTTTATGACTCGCTTCCCTTCTGGAAATAAACTGTGAGATCCTATAACAAATGTTATATAGAGGATCTGTATAACTTACTAATTCTAAACGAAAATAAAATGGACATTATAATTATTAACTAGTATGCTCTATGACACTTTTAGGTCTCTGATCACTTATGTGAATATTTATTCTTCCAAGAAATGCCTCAAAGAATCAGTTATTCACAATGTAACAAAAGGTCCTAAGACGATCACGCTAAAATCTTAATAATATGGCTTAAAAATATAACCTTGGTAAGATCGATGTCACTTTCTTGGTCACGTATAATAAATAAGTAATTAATTTTATTAATTACTTAAAAGTTTGGAATATTTTCAAACAAAAAAGGCAAGGGGAGGAAGGTTACAATATAGATATATCTTATCTTATCCTACTAATATTACAAATGCGAAAGTTTGTGAGTATATGTACCTTTGTTACTCTTTCACAAAAAAAATAACGGGACGGATTTAGATGAAACTTTACATTAATATAGGTTATACATCGAAATAACATATAGGCTACAAATCGTAATGATTTTATGTAATTTTTTTGGTCGTAATATAACTATACATGTCAATTAATTCGGAAAAAAATCTGGCCTCTGAGAGCTATCTTGGCGTATGCTGCCTAAACCATTGGAGTAACACAAAGATGATGTACCGTAGGATTGTTTGTCTTGAATAGTTCTAAATAAAAGTCCGCAACAGCATATATCTACCTTTTATGTGGAAGCCACTATGACCAAAATTGTGAACCATAAATTAAGTAAAAAATATATATATTTATTTAAAATGATCTGTCATGAAACTTAATGTGGCAGACCAAATTCCACGCAAGCGAAGCCGCAGGCAAAGACTAGTACATATATAACACAGTAAAAGCTTCCGTTGAAAATTGTAGATATTACAATACAGTAAATAAACACATGGCTTCGATTTATTAACCGGGTGACATTCCATGGCGTGTGCCAACTGCTCAAGGAAACGTAACACAGCGTGCTCTAAATTAAGATCGAACTAATTGACAGGCGAACGCACGTGGTGAGGTCGCGGGGGAATTTCAACAGCGTTTGGATGTAGTTCTTCCAAAATTATTAATTATAGTCTAATAGCGGTAGAGCTACGCTGCAGACGAATACTTTGTCAAGAATGGCGTAATATTTGTCTGTAGCATGAATGAGCCGGCTCGGCCGGGGAAGTACCACACTCCCGCAGAAAACCGACGTCTGAGTGGTAGCTTAGCTCCTGCGCTTCGTATGGTGAGCGGCCGAGTTCCGGAGGCCCAACACCCTCCCCCTCTCACTCCCCCCTCCCATTTCCACTCCCATAATGACACTTTCCTTAAAGGTCGGCAACGCTTCCCCACAGCCTATGGCACTGCAGATGTCTATGGGCGGCGTTGATTGCTTTCCATCAGGTGACACGTCTGCTCGCCTTCCTATGCCATAAAAAAGTAATTGTTATTCGATTAATCTAAACCTAAATATTTGTACGCAATTAATTTTTTTTTATGGGATAGAAAGGCAAACGAGCAGGCGTTTTGTTGATAAATAAATTTATAGCTTTCTGAGTGACTCTGAGTTTGTAAATAGGCGAAACCTCAGTGTCTACGTTCCTACACCATGAGAGAGTACGGTTGGATAGCTAAAACACTCCCACTTTGGTATATAGTCTAATAATAAATATTATTACATTACGAATAGGAATCAAAGATTCTATATTTAGCTCAGTTAAGAATTTGGACACAGAAATGGGACGGGAAGGCTATAAATAAAAATAGATTCATTTGAAAGGACCGCTGGCGCCACAAGACATGTTAACGTCGATAATTTACTGTGAGAATGAAGTAAAAAAAAACTTTTGAAGTATGTTGAAACTGAGAGGTGATGCTTTCGTGAATAGATTATGGTTTGAACACATATAATGAAAGATTTATACGGTAACACGATATTTTTGAATTTTGAACGACCTTCTAGCTTTTTTTTAAAAGCTCATATAAGTCTCTATAAGTGTGCTGAATGAATATCCATTCCTCCAGTAATCAGGAAACTCCATGCCAAAATGCAACATATTTGAGCTTTTAAAAAAATAATAACTGAAAGGTGAAACCACGCACATAAATGTGTTTTTACAGCCTATATTATGTCCCACTGGTGAACACGGGGCTTTTTCAAATTCCGGAGAAATGGACATTAGCCGTGGTGGGTTAAAGTCTTGCTGACTTGTCCAAGGCTTGTCCAAGAATTTTCCAAGACTTGTCCAAGCTTATCCAAGGCGGACTGACAAAAAGGTTGGCTAAAGTCTTGTTGGCTTGTCCAAGATTTATCCAAGACTTGTCCAAGCTTGTCCAAGGCGGATTGACAAAAATCGTTTGAGCAAAAAAAATTGAGTATAACTAAACCAATATTATTATATCCCATATCGCTATTAACTTCCGTATTATTCTTGGATAATACAGTTTCGTGAAACAAGTCAGACGACTGATTGGCGTATATTTACACTGGAAATTAGATTTCGGCGCCAGCGTTGCTTTCACTGGCTTGTTTGTCCGATACGAAAAAAATAGAATCTTCTAAAAGTATGATTGAATGCAAATATTTTTGTACGAGCATGGGTTGATAATAAGAACATAATTTGTTGCCTTCAACTTCTTGACGGTAATTGTTACAGAATCACAACATGAACCCCACTTTTAGATTCGAATAACATTTTGTTAAATGAAATGAGGTATTATTTTTTGTAGCTATTAAATATTTAGATATTAAATATTTACTGCAATGTTGTTTAAGCCAATAAATACTAAATGAAATAAGGTATGATATTTCTGCAGATAATATTATGTTGCACTGCTGGGACCGAAGGCATCCCATCTTCCATGGATCGGGTATTAAACCACCTTGCTTGTCCAAATAGTTCCTGCCTCTAAATTCTACTAACATACAACTAGTCTAAAAGAAAAGTTTCGTCCCCTCAATTTGGATGAGTGGCGAACCACGAACGGACGAACTTTTCTCGATATTTCTTTCCACGCACCACCACCCCACCACGCACCCACGCTTCCTTCAGCAGTATGTTCGAGACGATACGATATTGGCACATTTAAAAACAAGCCATAAGGTATATGTATAATAGCCGGCAACGCTTCCGTAATACCTATGGTGTCGCGGATGTCTATGGGTGGCGTTGATTACTTTCCATCAGGTGACACGCTTGCACGTTTGCCCCCCTATCCCATAAAAATGTGGTTTGGGAGAATCGGAATAAGTATCTGTAGACCATTCATAAGTATATTTATTCCGATGCGGGATCCAAAAACGCTACCATTGACTCGCTAGTGATCACAGAGCCTTCGCCTGCTGTACCTTCCTTCGCCACAGAATTCTAGCTGATGTAGTTCTCTGTGGCAAGGGTTCAGTGGTGTGGACCTTCTTTACTAAGTTTAACGGTACACAGCCATAACTCCAGTTTATAACAATAGTTACAACTATTATGCCAGTGTCAAGTAAAATACGACCGATCGGCTCAGTGGCGTGGCCCTCCGCCCGCGGAGTCAAAGGTCGCAGTTTCGGTTCCCGCATCGGAATAAATATATATATATATATATATATATATATATATATATATATATATATATATATATATATATGGATTTATAAATATTTATTTTGAGTCAGGTAACCCCCCGAATCCGCATTTCCTTTCCTGCCCTTTCCTTTCTTCTCTGTCCTTTCCCTTCCTCTCCGCCAATCCACGGTCTGCCGTGCCAATGGATGCGTGGCTAGAGGCGAGTATAGTCGCAAGCGTGCCGACCGTCCCGTGATCGGGCTCCTCCGGGTATTATGATGTCTTACCTCAGCATGCAGGGCTCTGCTGGGGCTAACCTCCATCCTCCCTTGCGGCTCGTGGGATTCACTAAGACGAATTTAATATACCTAATTTGTTGCAAATGACGGCAACGTGGTTCGCCACCCGTCACGTCTTGATTCTCACGAGGGAGAAAAGCGACTAATGAAGAGCCGTTTCGCTGCGATGCATGGTAGCGGATGGAGCTCTGTGGTCTCTGCCAACCCCTGCTAGGAATAGGTGTGAAAATATATAAAAAAAAAGTAAAATACAATTACATCCAATCTTTTGAAATGTAACAAGTCAGCTTATCACGTTACGTCTTGATAAAATGATGGCCATTTTACTAAAACCTTCTATGGAATTTTTCAGTCAACTTAAAAAGTTACGATACATGCATTTATTTCATATTACTTCACTTATACGTCTTAATCGAACTACATTGTATAATACGCCATAACAATTAAACAATCCAACTGATAATAATATAAGATTATGAAAATGAAATAAAAACACAACGTCACTGATGTAAGTTGGCGGGAAAAGTCCTATTTCCTATTCGTATACATTTCAAAATATGATTGTAAATTTTCATTCGAATTTAATTAACTGAAAATTTAATGTAAGCGAACGTCGAATGGAACGAATTTGTTTGGCGTAATCCCCATGGATTTATTTTAATCGAAACTTTACAGTGCTTGTATATATTTTTTGTGTTTTTCGTAACATTGGCATTGCTGCCTTGATTAAAATTTTATGTTCTATCTTCAGAAAAATATTTTTTTTTTATTTTAGTACTTCGTTGTACGTAATTATGTTTCGAACCGAACATAACCTTGTCTGCGAGTAATATATTTTTAATAGCTTTCATCGCTAGACCATTATAATAATAAACTTTTAAAACCGAAACGGCTAAAACAACCTCATCTGGAAGTATAATATCCTTGGAATATTTAAGTAAGGACTTTGTCAAGTATGACATAATATTTGTCTGTATTATGAATGTGCTGGCTCACCCGGGGAAGTACCTCATTCCCGCAGAAAACCGGCGTCTGAGTGATAGTTTAGCTACCGCGTTTTGTACGGTGAGCGGCCGAGTTCCGGAGGCCCAACCCTCCCCCTTCCCGCTATCCCCTCCCTATTCCCATTCCCACTACCATATTGACAAGTAAAGGTCGGCAACGCTTCTGCACTGCCTATGGCGACGCTCCTGCATTGCCTGTGGCACTGCGGATGTCTATAGGCGGCGTTGATTGCTTTTCATCAGGTGACACGCCTGCTCGTTTGCCTTCCTATCCCATAAAAAAAATTAGATGAGAAAACTCTTCGAATATCCGAGTTCAGAGTTACACAGTTTTAAAGAATGACTGGTTGTAAAATACTGTAGAGTATAAGGTTTTGAATTAAAAAAAAATATATCGCCTTCACCGGCATGAATAATGTTCAGATTTTTTTTAAATCTATGTATGAAATTTGCACATTTTGCGCTGGAGCAAGGCTTTAATAAGCCTTTCTCCAGCGGGCTGAATTTCAAACAGACTCACGAGCGACACATGCTAATGAGGCGTGAGAGGGTTTTCACGCGGTGAAATATATTTTCACAGGCAGGCAGAGATATAAGTTTTGAGAATGTCTCAGGGAGATACACGAAAGGGGGTTTTTTCTTAAGACAAACCTGACGTTCTCCATCGAAATATTAAGTAGGTAGTAGTGAGTCGATTAATTGGCTCGGAGGTCGATTAATACACTCGATTCCTTCATCGGGATGAATATTCTACTACCTACGGGGTCAATGGTCGAGTGCTCGGCTCTTGTATCATGTTAATTATAGCTTCTTTTCGTAATCATAGTAATGAAGCTATCTAATAGTTATATTGTGTTTAAAAATGACGGAAAAGAGAAAAAATGCATTTTTACGTCTTTTTCGTCTTTTAAGATAATTTTTGTATGGTCATAATCGTGTAAACCATTTAGATTAACTATACATAAATATAATAATAATGTTTAATATTATTTCAACACATACTTGTAATGTTTCACCATTTTATAAATGGAATTTATTTTTTATATATTCACGCCTATCCCCCGCAGGGGTTGGCAGAGACCACGGAGCTCCATCCGCTACTATTTATCGCAGCGAAACGGCTCTTCATTAGGCGCTTTTCGCCCTCGAGAGAATCAGGACGTGACGGGTGGCGAACCACGTCGCCGTCATTTGACGACCGATTGGCTCAGTGGCGCGGCCCTCCGCCCACGGAGTCAATGGTCGCGGGTTCGATTCCCGCATCGGAATAAATATATATATATATATATATATATATATATATATATATATATATATATATATATATATATATATATATATATATATATATATATATATATATATATATATATATATATATATATATATATATATATATATATATATATATATATATATATATATATATATATATATATATGGATTTATAAATATTTATTCCGAGTCTGGTAACCCCCCCAATCCGCATTTCCTTTCCTGCCCTTTCCTTTGATCTCTATCCTTTCCCTTCCTCTCCACCAATTCACGGTATGCCGTGCCAATGGATGCGTGGCTAGGGGCGAGCCTAGTGACGACTGACCCGGGATCGGGCTCCCCGGGTACTGTTGTGCCTTACCTCAGCATGCAGGGCTCTGCTGGGGCTGACCTCCATCCTCCCTTGCGACTCGTGGGATTCACTAAGACGAATTTAATATGGAATTTTTCATTTTTTTTATTTGTAATAATGTGGGATATATTTTTTTTATATATTCACGCCTATCCCCCGCAGGGGTTGGCAGAGACCACAGAGCTCCATCCGCTACCATTCATCGCAGCGAAACGGCTCTCCATTGGTCGGTCGCATAATGTGGGGTATATAACAAGATGAAAAAAGATGTATAAAAGCTCTATCACAGTGCCACTTATGGCGTACAAATTTCATTAGTTATTAAATACATAAAGATATAAACAAACTATTATATTGTCATTAAAATTATAATTCATTTATCTATTACATACATTCGATCGATCTTTAAAAGCAAAAAAGTCCTTGGTATTATAAATATTGCCATCTATTAGCCATTCTTATAATCTTATTTTAAATAATCATTTCGAGTACAGTTTAATTTTGTTCTTTTAGTAAAATAAATACATCTTAAAAATAAAAGTAACCTTAATAAAATCACTAACCTCTGTAAGGCACGTAGATATTCAAATACAGGCAATCTTCGGATTCCTGTGTGAGGAATGGTTTTAATCTGTTCATATATTTCTGTCTCCCCAGCGAAGGTGGGTCTGCCTTCTTGATGACGGGTAACGCTTGAGGACACACTGGCGCGAAGTGTGTCGCCATTTTAACTCCAGGCCAAGGCGGCGCGCTCACTAAAAAAGAATAAATGTTATTGAATTATAAAATATTTCTAGGTCAGGAAGTACCTTGGCGCTTGTCCGGTAGTTATGTTATTGGTATACGGGTACGCGATCCCGGCCTCCCGAGCTACTAACGTATCACTCCTTGCCTACGGGAGACAGGCGTGACGATATGTATACTTATGTAAGTATTTCTACACTCCATAATTGACGGTACTGGCTTTCCCATTTATTAAGGAAAGCACGTCAAATCCACCATACTTGTCCAAGATAAAATGGTGGGGTAACCAGACTCGAATAAAATACCTGGAATCAATCAACAATCATCAAACAGAAGCTGAAGGCGTCACGCAGCGCGACTTTCGGCTTCGCGCATACAGTGTCTAGCAGCTGCTCTGCGCAGATCGTCGCAATATCTAGCCGGGGGGCGTCCTCGGCAGGTCGGCTCGGCAGTCTAGACTCCAGCACTCGTCTACTCCAGCACTTCCTTTTCCAAAAAAAACCTAGTGACTAGCCCATTGAAAATTCACTGCTAATTTAGAAGACTATGTTAAAGATATTTTGATTTATTAGTGGATTTCTTCATTTCGAATCATGTCCACCAGAGAAACTCCGAGCATAACTCTCTCCGTAGCTCTCCGAGCGACTCTAAGCTTATGAAGCAGACGGACTGTCAGTGTCCACGTTTCGTATACTTGGAAGCCATACATATATTATATTTATCTCATTCTCTTCAGTGACTTGATGGTAAAAAAAAAGCACACGAAATAGAAGAGACCCCACAATGCGTTACCAGTCTTTCATACTCCTTTCCTAAGAAACGATGTAAAACGATTTTCCATATATGGTATTTTCGAATAATAAGGAATTAGTTTCTTATTATTCGAAAATACCATATATGGTAAAATCGTTTTACAGTTCCACCGTTTGTAATAATAAATTGACTTAAATGCACGGTAGTTGATTGTGTCTACACAAATAACTCAGTCTACCACCTGGATTTGGAATAAATCAGAATCCCAGGTCAAATCAGAACTTAGATCAGAACACCGGTACCCATAGTCCAGAATATAAAAAAGAACGAGTAAGGAAAATATATCTGATATTGTTGACGTCTTAACTGTCGATGATTGTAAACTAGAATATTCAATGCACTTGTCGATCACTTGGCTTCGTATATTTCTAAGGAAATCCACATATAAGGCCAATTCCGGCCTGGACAGGTCGTGGATGGGTGAAAGTCGGTTGCAAAATGATGGAAGCCTTTTCGATACTTTAAAAGCGACGTAAACTCATTGATTTTAATCTTCGTACTTACACAGCTATTTTTAAGTCATCATCATCACCAGTAATAACCAGCGACACTCCACTGCTGGCCATAGGTCTCCACTAAAATAGACCTACACGTTTCTTAAAAGCCGGTAGCTCTTCGCAATGCCTATCGCACTGCGGATGTCTGTGAGCGGTGTTGATTGCTTTCCACCAGGTGATACGCCTGCTCGTTTGCCTTCCTATCCCTAAAAAACCGTCCATCTGTCCTAAACTTCTGCTACATGAATACAGTTTTTGCCAGACGCACTGCTCGGTTAATGACTACTTCAGGCCAGAATGCTCTAGTCTGATACCAGATGTCATTAGACAGTTTGATATCTCTGGTTGAAATAACAAAGAGTGTCGTTATTATATTTCAATCAATAATTGTTCAAGTTTAATTTTCATCATTTAATTCTATAATTCTATTCTTAAAATTACTTAAATAAAATTATAAATAAAAAAAACTATATGACATCGGATGTACAAAAAGCGGACGCCGTAAATAATGATATCCGGATACATTTTTGTACCGGATATCCACGATTCTGATGGAATCCGATGTGTTTCGAGAATACGGATTGAAAATAGCCACTAATTTTGTATTATAAGAAATGATGACTTTCGTTTTTTGCTTCATACATATAGTAAGTATCCTTCCTTAATCAAAATTTTTGGTTTTATTTCACTTTCTATTTGTCTGTATTAAAGCGTATCTTTGGTCCTGTGTTGGAAAATGAGCGATGGTGTACTCTTTACAACCATGAGCTATATGAGCTGTACAATAAGCCGAACGTCGTCAAAACCATGAAGATTGGACGCCTTCGTCTGGCTGGGCACGTAGTACGGATGGACGAGGCTAGAGTACCCAAACGCCTACTCGACGGCAAAGCAGATCGTGTGAGATGGTCGTAGAAGCCGCGGAAGGCCTAAGCTCGGATGGCTAGATGGAATCGAGGACGACTTAAGAATAATCGGTATGATGAGCTGGAGGCAAACAGCTAAACGACTGGAAAAATTTACTGGACCAGGCTAAGGCACACCCGCGGCTGTAATACCTTGATGATTTGTATGTATTTCTGTGTTTACTATTCTGTTTTTCCGTCGGAAAAATAATACTGTGTGTTTTCGGAGAACATTGGTGACCATGGCGAGGTGCTGGATGATTTGCCGACGGTCGTTTCTCGTTTAAATTCTTCGCAAACACACAATATTATTGTTCCTATTTGCGTCTGCGGATATAAGCAAAGTAAGCAAAGACTTTCCATATTTTTAAATACAAAATATCTTTAACTACAAAGGAAACTATGAAAATTTATAATAGAGTTTCATTTCTCTATAATTTTATACAATATCGCGAGAAACAATATCTAGTTGTAAGTGAAAAAAAAAACCGAGCGCATTTTACAATTCCATTGTCGTTATTATTCAGTGTTCCCCAGTTTACTTTTCATTTCTATGTTAATTTTTTTCCAGTCCCCATTCTAAATGACTTTTTGAAGCTTAGCGTGTTCTCCCACCCTTAACCCTTCCAACGTTTAATTGACTTTTGTCTGAAATAACAGAATTAACAACGGAAATTGCTTTAAAGTTATTAATGGAGTCAGGCGTTACTTTGCGGAAATCCATCACTATATGGACAGTCAAAAGTTTTACCCAGCTAAGATCCGCGACAAGCAAAACAATAACAGAAAATTAATAATGTGTGTTTTTCCGTTGGGTTTAGTGAATTTATTTGAAACTTAAACCAAAAACCAGGTATAGTAGACTCTACGGAAGACAACCGAAAAAAATACCTGAAGATGTCTCGTGTTGGGGCGAAACACGTGTCGTTTACAAGATGGAAAAGTGATAGTGTGTGTTTGGCGTTGTGTATAGTGGTTGGTGGGTGGAGAGTTTATGACCGATTTTCGGTAAGTTTTTGGTTTAAGTTCCAAATAAATCCACTAAACCCAACGGAAAAACACACATTATTAATTTTCTGTTATTGTTTTGCTTGTCGCGGATCTTAGCTGGGTAAAACTTTTGACTGTCCATATATTGCTTTAAAGTGTTTGGACACTTAAATCCCGAATAAAAAATAATATGTCCTTTCAACTTATCTCGATACAAGGGAACAAAGAATTTCTTCTTCCCCACTCTCTCCATTTAGTACGGTGCGATTTTACCGAAATATCTTTCTAAGCATCACCATTCTATTCAATCAGAGCTATCAGTAGTATTCCACACAACAATGGAACCTTCGAAAAACAAGTGTGGTAGAGCCACGCTGCAGACGAATACTTTGTCAAGAATGGCATATTATTTATTTGTAGCATGAATGGGCCGGGAAAGTGCCACATTCCCGTAGAAAATCGGTATCTGAGCTTAGCTACCGCACTTCGTCCGGTGACGGGTTGAGTTCCGGGGTCCTAATTCCCTCGCTCTCCTCTTACCATAATGACATTGTTTGTGGGCGGCGTTGATTGCTTTCCATTAAGTGACACGCCTGCTCGTTTGCCTTCCCATCACATAAAAAAACTTATTTTTCAAGAGCCGGCAACGCTTCTGTAGTCCTTATGGTATGTAATATGTAAATGTCTATGGGTTGCATTGATTGCTATCCATCAGGCGACAAGCTTGCTCATGCTTTCCTATCCAATGGAAAATGGAAAACTGCTTTAACCACCATTCTTTTATGTAACCAGAAGAAGACTTTATCTCACAGAATTTCAATAATGATCTTGATTACCTGGTGGCATAAACCTCAGGCTTCCAACTGGAGGCGCAGCATACGGTATCCCCAAGAACATCTCCACAGCTTGAAGGTCATACTGCCTCCCTGGCTTCACAATTAAACCTCGCAATGCGCCTTGCCTCAAATGGTACTCCCTCGTCAACCGCCGCTCCTCTTTGGGGAAACTTCGGGCGCTGTCGAATACCTTCGCCTCACCTTCGTCCACCCTCGGCAATAAGAGCGAGATAGCAACACAAATAAACAAACTGTGGTTTATAAATGGTGTCGCGTGCCGGCACAGGGCCATTTTGTTTATGCCCGTCGTATTGCTCGCTTTTCAGTGCGCGATCTCAGAATAGTAGCGATTTTATTGTTACGTTTTGCTCTTGGGTTTTATTAACTGCTGGATGCGGACGTGACTCACAGTCGAACTAATGACACTCCGAAAACACTACCATACTATTTTTAACCAACTTATTTGACAATCACAATAGTATTTTTATAATATGAATTATTTACATACAATATATTTTGTATATAATTGATCAATTTTCGATACATTTATACTCGTAATTAGCTCGTAAGTAGCCTGAAAGTAACACTTTTCGAATACTAAATATTTTGCATTTTTAAATTTACTCAATTTTCAAGTACTAATTGTTTAAAATCCTTCGTTAATCCTAGATTATTTTTATGTTTTTCACGCAATATCACAGAACATTATATCCAACCAGATTTATAATAATTTAAAACTAATTCATTAATCTCCAATCACTTCACTTAACACACGATTTATTTACGTCCATCGGCTATAGATTCTATTGGGAACACGTAACGCATATTTTGTTATGAAACTCTACATCGTGGTGTACAAAAAGCGTGCGCCTGCGCGCTACTGGATCGCGTCCAAAGATCTAAACTGTCCCCACACTACTAATACGAAAATACTACAGAATGTGAAGCAGAGGGGGCGAACATAGCTGGGATATATCGAAAACACGTGGAGTATTCAGAATCTCGGATATCGCAAATTCTTTATTTCTTATACATATATATTGACGACGAAAAACGTTTTTGCTGTAAGTAGAAGATAACATAGAATGATAAGAAGAAGATAAAAAAATTGCATTAATTCCTATTTAGGTCAACAAAAAATTTCTATTTTAATTACATACATATAATCACGCCTGTCTCCCGTAGGGGTAAGATCTCCATCTGTTATTTTAATAATTTTTTATTATATTTTTATTACTGTTATTTTAATTACTTTTTATTTAATAATTACAATTTATATAAATATGTAATAGATATTTTTATCCCGAACAAAATTATGATTAATTAATTAAATTTAATTGAATTAATGATTGAATTTGAAAAACTGAGCGACACTGAGTTTGTGAAGCAGACGCACTTTCAGCGTACATACATGCATATAGCATTGCAGAAATATTCACAGAATGCTGCCAGCATTTCTTCTTTGTACTTGTTAAGCTATGTGTTGACTAAAGTACATATGTATATATAATATAAAGTTATATAGGACCTTTCGAGCTTACATTAGTTGTGTTGAATTTTTTTTTCTGATCCCGAATATGTAATAAATTTTTGAAGTGAAAACTTTTATAGCCGCGTTACACGACTCTGGGTAGAGAAAAATAATTTATGGGTTCGCGTCACCAACATGCTAATGCTTGAAGCATAATATCATGTCTAATTTATTTAATGAACTTCAAAGTTCTTTTAAGTAAACTCTCTTGCTCAGTGAAGATGTCATAACTCCCTTTTACTTCCTCAGGAAGCAGCAGATTCAGGTATTTTATACAACAGACTTAATAGACAATAGCAGAAGTGAAAAATTCTATAGCCACGTTATACAACTCTGGGTAGGGAAAAAATCTACAGGTTTGCGTCAGCAACATGTGAATGTTTAAGGTATATCTATAGCTATGAGTATAGCTATAGACATACTTTACGCAGCTGTCTACGTACACGCATCACGCCAACACATTGTATATACCCGATTGTATGTGTGTGCGTTGGACGCTTCATGGATGGATAAAGTCTTGTGAGTCGCGTCAGCAACACGATGTAGTAATAGCAGCATTTAATACTACAATTGGATTGAAATTTCAAAATACAGTTTTGAGTTTACACTCCTGTCGGCAGTCCTTGTGACTGCCTCCGATTTTTTCATCATCATTCACAGTCGTCATCGTCATTTACAGCGTTTTCGCTTTTTTGCGTCGATATATAATCTCATGCGAGCTCGGGATCACCCGGTTATTTAGTATCGCAGCGGGCGCGGTTTCTTTGCGTTGTTACGACCCGGGTGTATTTTGGTCTCCAACGCCACGTGCTTTCCGTAAACATCCGGACCGTGAGTTGAGGAAGCGCGGATGTTAAGATGTTTATAATTACTTTTATACTTCAACATTCAATTATCGTTAAAATAATACGAGTCGTTAGTGTTTATGAGTTAAATAGACGAATAACTTTGTTGAGTCTATATACATAGAAAGACTTATTGTACACGAAAAACAACATATTTTTTATGCGATAGGAACGCAAACGAACGTGTCATTTTATGAAGATCAATCAACGTTGCCCATAGAAATCCACATTTATCATCATAGGCATTGCAGAACGTTGCCGGTTTTTAGGAAAAGTGTAGGCTTGTTTTTGAAGGTTCCAAAGGGTCGTATCGATCGTAGTGGATTGCTACTCATCCAGAATAGAATAGGACAAGATAGAAAAACTTTATTTATGACACCTTTTTTTACAATAACTGAAATTAAATCCTTAATAATATTATATATACAAAAATTATACACAAAACAAAAAGAAAATAATTTTAATCTAACGAGTGTCATAAAATGGTTCTTGCTCAGCATATGCCGGGCGCTCTATTGGAGCACCCGGCGCTGGTTTTCAGCAAGAACCAACGTGGTCAGATCGCGGACCACAGTGACGACATTCATACTGACACACTCGTACATACAAATACATCCATATATATAACTACTCATACTCATATACACATACACATAAATATACATACAGTACAATACAATTAAAAAACAACTGAGCCATGTACTAAATTCACCGCATCCAAAGGAACAAGTTCGTGACTGCATACTTAAAAGATGTTCCAGATGGTGGGGATGTAACTTTTCCATATGGCGAGTTGTGTGGTAGTGAAATTTAGCGACCGGATTTATCCCGAACAATTCCAGTTATACAATTATTGACTTTAATATCGATTATACAGAAAGGACAGTGTTATCGCTAATAGCGATTTCTTCCAGACAACCGTTGGATGGACCTGGTGTAAAAAAAATAATTCGGTGTGTAAGGGTGATACATACGTCGACAGAATGGAAGAAAAAAAAAATTAGTAACTTTTCTCACAGCCCATATATGTCCTACCGCAGAACACGGGCCTCTCCATTCCTGGAGGAACGGACATTAAACCATCACGCTTGTCCAATGCTGATATTTTGGGTAAACGAATAAAGAACTACGCATCTACAAAACAAATATCTGTACATGCGTAGTTCTTTATTCGTTTACTCCTTATTTGTTTAAATACTTACTCTGATTCGAGACAGACAAGGACCCCTACGGGAGACTTATGACGCAGTATGCTTTGCATCTACTATAAATAGAAACAGAAAGAGAATGACTCATAGACACCACGACGTAGTACTTGTAATATCTTTATTACAAAGTAATTAAAGTACTAGTATACCTAAAAATAATTAAAATTTTATACATACATACATATATAAATACATGCATATCATGACGCCTGTTTTCCGTAGGGGTAGGCAGAGACCATAGATCTCCATCTTTCTTTGCTTTATCCACACTTATCACCACCCTACCTATACAAGCAATTTTTATAAAACCTCTTACGGCAATTTGGTCAAGGTATGTTCTCCTTGGTCTTCCTCTACTGATTCTTCCATCCACATCCGCGATATAAATATCTTTTATGAGTCATCTTTCATCCATCCTCTCTTGAATTTAATATATATGCGTTTCGTGTTAGCTTTAAATACACCGCAACTACAGTGTTGGAACAACTTACCCCCACTTCTTCGTGACTTGCATACTATAAATATGTTTAAAAAAAATACAAAAATCTAATTTTAAGTATGCAAACAGGAACTTGTTCTTTTGGCTGCGGTGAATTTATTACAGGATTTAGTTGTTTTTAATTTTATTGTATTGTATGTGTATTTATATGTATATGAGTATGAGTAGTAGTTTATAGATTGATGTATGCTGAAAACCAGCGCCAGGTGCTCCAATAGAATGCCTGGCATATGCTGAGCAAGAACCATTTTATGACACTTGTAGATTAAAATAATTTTCTTTTGTTTCGTTTATTTATATATTATAAATAAATAATATTATAATAAACCTGTATTTACACATTTCTCTCTTAATAACAATATTATTATTATAAAAAACTTCTCTATAAAAATAATATTATTATTAGGGTTATTCATCCTTCGCGGCGGGATAAACCAAGCACACGAAGGATTATGCATCCAAGATTATGAAATTATATAATATTATTAAGGTTTTAATTTTAGCTATTGTAAAAAAAAATTGTCACAAATAAAGTTTTTCTATTCTATTCTGTATAGCAAATTATTTTGCTTATTACAAAAGATAAAAGGAATTACCATGACAAGAGTGCTGTAAATTGGCTTAAAACTGTAAATGCTACAATTAACTGAATATAAATTAATTGCCGATAAGTCTTTGATGTCAGATCAAAGTGGTTTTTAACTATTATAATTGGACTTTCAGAGCCTATTTTTGTCGGTATATTATGACTTTAACAAATCACCTGTCGTATTTGTATGTTCATCGTTTTTCATTTCTTTATGTAGGATTTCAAGTATATTGTGTATAAAATTAAAATAATGGGCTTCTAACATCAGGGGCTATCCATAAGTTACGTCACGTGAATTTCGTGATTTTGTCACGTGTGAAATAAGAGAGAGTTTAATTCACTAGTGTTTTTTTTTCACAGCCCATATATGTCCCACCGCTGAGCACGGGCCTCCCCATTTCTGGAGGAACGGATGTTAACCCACCACGCTTGTCCAATGCGGATTGGCGGGGCTATCAGACTTGGAATATATAAATACATTACATATGCGTATTTCTCTGTGTGTGTTATGTTTCCTCGATATTTAAAAACTGTTTTTCTCGTCTTTTCTAAATGTTTAGTTTTGATTGTATAAGTACTTTGATTAAGGTGTATAAGTGGAGTGATATGTTTTTAAGTTGACTGAAAAAGTACATATTAGGTTTTTTGGTAGAATAGCCGCCATTTTATCAATTTTTTATGTAACGTTTAAAGGGCTTGAATCCAACGCTGTTAAACCACGACTACACAGTAAATAGCGTTTTTCATACACTGGAGAGTAAACTTCGTGTTTAAACATTGAGTAGTACAAATCAGAAATCGTTTCATTAATTGGGTGTATTTTAGATCAACATGGCTGCCAAAGTGTCAGCGTTTATTAAACAAGTGTCACGAGAGAGGGGCTGACACTTGACAGCGTGTCAGTCCTGCCGTCCCCGTTTGAGAATTGTGAGGCGTTTTCAAAATAGATCAATGAGATAAATTCACGTTCAGTTTTACAAAAAATCAAACTTTTCCATTTCGAAATAAGGGGCCATCCATAATTTACATCACATTCTTAATTACAGTAATAACTTAACCGCTCACCGGACGAAGCGCGGTAGCTAAGCTATCACTCAGACGCCAGGTTTCTGCGGGAGTGTGGTACTTCCCCGGGCGAGCCGGACCATTCATGCTACAAAAAAATAGTGTACCATTCTTGACAAAGTATTCATCTGCAGCGTGACTCTACAATTACTAAAATTTTACATTTTTAAATAAACTTCTTCTAATAGTAGAAATTTATATTATAATAAAAAAATAAGAAGGCAAATCGCATCTCAGCCAACCTGCCAACGTAAATATCATCTGTTCATAAGTCATCTAATGACAACATGACGACCAATTGGTTCAGTGGCGGGGCCCTCCGCCCGTCAATGGTCGCGGGTTCGATCCCCGCATCGGAATAAATATATGTATGGATAATAAATATTTATTCCGAGTCTGGTAACCCTGCCTATCCGCATTGGACAAGCGTGGTGGGTTAACGTCCGTTCCTCCAGAAATGGAGAGGCCCGTGCTCAGCAGTGGGACATATACGGGCTGTTAAAAAAAATAAGTCATTTGGAAAGTACATAAGAAGTGGGCGACCTGGTACGATTCCCTGTCTACGTTAAAACTGTCTAACGATGTTGGAATTTATTCACTACGAAGACAAACTATATAACATGAGGAGAAATTCCAATAAGCAGTTCTGCGTAATCCGTCGCGGTAACAAGGTTCTTTTTACCTTTGTTCGTGTCGCGGCAGGGCTGAACAAGGGCCCCGTCACACTGAAACTATCACAATTAAAACTATGTATCTTAATATAGTATCCTTAGATAAGTATAATCACACACATCGAGCGTTAAATGTATTTATAACCACTCTTTAAACATTACCTAATTAATAATATTTAAACATTACCCATTTTAAATGTTAGCTTCATATGTGTATATATCATATTATGTTATTATTTCATAGATATTTCATAGATTCATTCATATTATGAATTCTGCTCAAGCAAGCCATTGTAACTTTTAAAAATAAATTGAGAAGTCAGTCAATGTGTGACAAGAACAGTTAATGAAAAATAGCTTCGCGCGGGAAAGAGACAGGACGATATCTAGAAATGACTACCCATTCGGAATGCTAGAACTTTCGATCGTTTTACCTATATAATGGTGCGCCCGTGCGTCGAAGAAGAGTTTAAAAGTTTTATACAGAAGAAGATCGGAAGAAAATAGTAAAGTGAAGAGAAGTAAAACTAGTGGCTGATTTAATTTTATCGATCCCCAAACCCAAGCTCATAATAGTACTTCATATAAGTTATAACATTTATACAAAAAAAAATACGCTGTAGATGATAGATGTAGACAGATAGATCACGAGATTATTGTTATCATTCTATTTTATTTTATTTATAAGTTTAATTTTATTTTATTTAATTATTATATAAGTATATGTAACCATATTGTTAAAATGTAGTCTTAACTGTAACTGTTTTTGTGCCCAATAAATAAATATAATTCATACACAATTTATTTAATACATATTATATGTACACATACGTACAAAATAAAAATAATAAAATAATTTTCCCTCTCCATTTCTGGAGCAACGGAAGTTAACCCACCACGCTAGTCCAATGCGGATTGGCGGGGTTACCAGACTCGGAATATATATTTCTAATCCACACATATATTTATTCCGATGCGGGGATCGAACCCGCGACCATTGACTCCATTATATATTACTTGTTAATAATAAAAGCGATAAACAAATGCTAAGACAGCAAATGATAAGTTCACACATTATTTTTCTCGTAGCACATCTTTCTATTTACTTAGGTACGTGATTGTCTTTCAGCTATAACCAACATTGCGAGCAAAGGTGAGCAAATATTTGATATAAGATTGGAACAGGTGCATCTTGGGCGAGTTAAGAGGATTGTTCTTAAGTACAAAAGTCAAACGCTATCCTGCGACGTACATGTGTGTTCATAAGAATGGAGACATATTTTAAGATATATTATAATAATAAATCTTTATTTTTTTTATTTGAACAATATACAAGTAAAGTGATATAACATATCGACCTCGAAACGTGAATACTGAAACTCCGTCTGCTTCATAAGTTCAGAGTTGCTCAGAGATATACTTGGAGTACAGTCTCTGGTAGACATGATACGGTATGAGGAAATCTGCAACAGGATTAAAGTCACCAATATAGTCTTTCAAATTAGTATACTGAAGTGACAATGGGCTGGTCACGTTCGTCGGAGATCCGACGACTGCTGGAGCAGACGAGTGCTGGAGTGGAGATCACGTCTTGGCAATAGTAATGTGGGATGCCCTCCAGGTAAATTGTGTGACGATCTGCCCAGGGCGGCTGACATTAACTGGATGCTTGAACCAAAGATCGAGCTAGGTGGCCTTTTGGGGGGGAAGGGGGTAAGCAAGTCCAGCTTTGCGTTGCCGCAGGCTTTTGATGATGTTGATGATACATCTTATTGACTAACTTGTTTTAGAAATATATATTTTTAACGTATTTTTCTTCGTTTTTGGAACAATAAGGTAAACGAGCAGAAGGAATCGAGAAGTCACCTGATGGAAAGCAATCATCACCACCCATAGACATCCTTAATATCATAGGCATTGAGGAAGCATTGCCGGCCTTAAGGAAAGCGTCATTATGGGAGGTGGAGGTGCAGGGAGAGGACCCCGGTTGGGCCTCCGGGACTTAACCGCTCACGGGACGAAGCGCGGTAGCCAAACTACCACTCAAACGCCGGTTTTCCGCGAGAGTGTGGTACTTCCCCGGGCGAGCCGGCCCATTCATGCTACAGCTCAATAATACGCCATTCTTTCATTCGTCTGCAGCGAGATTCTTCATTTTAAAATTTGTTTTTCGCGTATCTAAGGAAAATATCATTGCTTTGTTCTTAATAAAAGAAAACAATTAGATCAATCGAGTAGTCGTTTCCTTAATAGTTTACCATATATAGGTTAGATTTTAGCGTGGCGATAGAATCGGAAAAATTCAGGCGCCAAGCAATCCGGAAAAACATTGTAACTCTCCCCGCTAACAAGGGGTTGTGTGCACAACCCCATATATATCCCTGTTTGTCCTTTTTGCAATCGATATCTCTGGAACACAGCAGCTGTGCTATCTAAACCCGGCGCGGATGAAGCGTCTTTTTGTTTCAGATCGTGTGGCGGGCCGTGTATTTTAGGAATGGCATGAAAATGCTCCCTGTGTTTTTTTTTCGTACCATCACTCTCCGTTTCAGGGGAGTAAGTCTTTGAAAATGTTAACAATTTACTAAATGTGCCAATGATTCACGTTTGCTCGAATTTCCGTGGGCTTATGACGCATCTTCTTTACTGTTATCGATTCTTTTATTTGCTATCTATCAACAATGCTACGCAAGAACCATACGCTGCATATGCTGAACAAGACCCATTTTATGACACTCGTTAGTCTACTAAACCCAACGGAAAAACACACATTATTAATTTTCTGTTATTGTTTTGCTTGTCGCGGATCTTAGCTAAGTAAAACTTTTGACTGTCAATATAGACACTCGTTAGATTAAAATTATTTTCTTTTTGTTTTGTGTATTTATTTGTATATATAATATTATTAAGGATTTAATTTTTAGTTATTGTAAAAAAAAGGTGTCATAAATAAAGTTTTTCTATTCTATTCTATTCAATATCACTTAGACAACATTACGAATAAATATTTACGTATCTTACGGCCAATGAAGAATTTTTTTACCATTATATTATTATGTTATTCAAGTGTATACAATACACATGTAGAATGAAGGGTGTTAGCCGGTTGCTATTTGAATGAGAACTATACGGAGAAGTTGCTTTTCGAAACTTTTCGTAAATTAAAACTCATACCACAACATGCTTACAGACACACACAGAATTCTATCTTTAATTATATATTTATACTTTAATCCATTTTATATTATCACTAGTGTTTTTTAATTAATTTTTTGTTTTTCACTGTTTTGATATTTGTGTTATACGTTGTATTATTTACTAAGGCAAGAGCCTATTTTCCCGCAACACAGGGAATCCTAGTATGGGTTCTAGAGTCGTGTAACATGTGTGAATATATATATATATATATATATATATATATATATATATATATATATATATATATATATATATATATATATATATATATATATATATATATATATATATATATATATATATATATATATATATATATATATATATATATATAAAATGAAAAGAAAAATTGATTGAAATATCTTATCACACATAATCACATTTGTGTGACACCCTTATCTCCTGGTGACGACACACATTTTGCAATTTTACGTTTAGAAATTTTCAAACTGAACTTATATTTTTATATTTTTACTATATTGACAGGTTTGCTAATATTTTCAAATATTTAGTTAAAGTTGCAGTTTAGTAGTTTGGTTATAGAGCTTCGTATTTATATATCTCCCTCTCTTCCTATGTTAACCCCTCCTTTCCTCTTTGACGTAATATATAGACGGCCTCTTATAGTAAATTTAAACTAACACCGCTTTTGAAGTCAATGGTTGCGGGTTTAATAGCCTCATCGTATATTATATATGTATTGTCTACAGTTTTTGATTCTGAATTTAAATTTCCCGCCAATCCGCCTGGGACAATTGAGTTGGATTTGTGTCAATTACCCTAGAAATGGGGAAAACCCGGGTTCGGCTGTTGAACATATGGGCTATAAAAACACATATTTAAGTACACTGCGTTGCTCATCCTCGATTGTATTTCTCTAAATCCCCCCTAAAACACCTTCGTTCAGCTAAAATTCTTTCTTGGCTTTTAATCACATTATAGTCCTAAAAACGTAACACACACTTCACCAAAAATAGAATGCGGGCAATTTGAGACATCATAAAGAATGCCGTTATCTAGTTCATCCTAACTCCGGCTAAATGACATCATTTGGTTTATTTTGGTAGCGGTCTGCCAAGATATGGATCCAAATTTGCGCTTTAAAATTATTATATGTTTCTTCCTTTCATTTTTCTCAGAAAGTAATGCAATGATAGTTCGTTCATTATGTGTATAAGTGAATTGATATGAAATAAATGCGTGTATCGTGACTTTTTAAGTTGACTGAAAAAGTCACGATACACGCAGAAGATAAGCTGACAAGTTATATGTCAAGAGATTTGATGTTTTTATCCTATTTTACTTGAAACTGGCATAATAGTTATAACTAATTGCCATCAAAGAAATGAAAAAAATATATTATAAGTGGTTTGAGTTGTTTATTTTATTGTGGCATATAAATCGAAAAAACCAAATTTTAGTTGAAATTGGGTTGTCGAATATAATATTTGATTACTTGAAGACTATTAAAACAATACTCGTTGAATATTTAAAAGTATATAATTAAAATAAAATTAACATTTAGAAAAGAAAACGGAGGATGGCGGGAAATGAGAGAACGGTCGCCGCCATTAACATTTGGTATTCAAATAGTATTCCGTAAAAATGATAAGAGGAAACGCTCAACGAGGTGGCAACTAGATATTAAGATACCATTAAAGATATCACGATTCAAACAACGGCAGAATTCAAAATGGCGTCGCCAACTGTCAGTTTTTTTTTTTTGATGTGTTTATTCAAATTAATTGCTCTTTTACGACTGCGATTAAAACCCGATGGACTATTAAACGCTAGATTTTCAGTACCATCTTCATCAAGATTCACGAAGTCATTAATTTTATGTCCGTTAATAGATATGAAATATCTTCATTTATTAATTTGACACCACCTCTTCGTGACTTTTTTTTAACAGCCCATATATGTCTCACTGCTGGGCACGGGCCTCTCCATTTCTGGAGGATAGGACGTTAACCCACCACACTTGTCCAGTGTGGATTGGCGGGGTTACCAGACTCGGAATAAATCTTTATAATCCATACATATATTTATTCCGATGCGGGGATCGAACCCGCGTCCATTGACTCCACGGGCGGAGGGCCACGCCACTGAGCCAATTGGTCGTCTTCGTGACTTGGATACCTGTAAACACGTTTTAAAAAAATATAAAACACTAATTTTAAGTATGTAGACAGAAACTTGTTCTCTTAGTTGCGGTGGATTTATGACATGATTTAGTTGTTTTTAATTTTATTGTTTGTGTATTTATTTTCTGTTGCGGGAGTATCATATCCCTATCAACCTGTCTAAATCCATCTTTCCTTTCCCCCCCTTTCCTTTCTTTTCTATCCTTTTCCCTTCCTCTCCGCCAATCCACAGGAAGCTGGGCTAGGGGCAAGCTTAGTTGCAAGTGTGCCTACCGTCCCGGGATCGGGCTTCCCGGGTACTATAGTGCCTTACCTCAGCATGCGGGGCTCTGCTGGAGCTGACTTCCATCCTCCCTTACGGCTCGTGGGATTTTTTATGATGAAGTTTAATAACCCTAATTTGTTAAAAATTCACGGCGAGAAGCGACTAACGGAGTGCCGTTTCGCTACGATGAATGTTCTCCTCACATTGGAAGAATGGGTAAAAAGATGGATGAGTGTGGAGCGAGGAAGGTGTGCCGGGATCTTAGCGGATGGAGAAATATGGTCTCTACCTACCCCTACGAGAGACAGGTGTAATTATATGTATGTATGTTTATTCAAATTCAGTTTGCACGACTCGCAAGACGTACTTTTTACGGTACAATTACAATAAACGTAGATGAAAATTGGTAAAGCGAAAGCTTCTTTATGAAAACAAAATTACTTTCAATTTTTGTCGCCGTTTAATGAGTCGGAAAGCTGAAGGATCGTTGGGAATTTATCGACGGCACTCGAAGCAGTCATCGCTCACAAATCCACTCTTGACTTTTTATTGTGTTTTAAACAATAAACTTCATCGCGCAGACGAGCATGATTTATGATTTTTTACGGTAAAAAGCTAGAGTATAACTATGTATTTTTACTTGAAACAATTGTTTTTCTGTAATAGAAGAAAATATATTTCATGTATCAGCATTAGCGTGTAAACAATTAAGCTTCTACTACCATTTCGAAATGAAATGAAACAGCGGAAGTACGCCTCTAGAAATAGCAGAACTATTTCTAGAGGCCGTCCATAAGACGAAGAAGAAACGACGGAACTCTTTAGATTATATTTCTTTCAGTCATTATTGTAATTTTTACACAAATACTATTAAAATATACACATACGTATATGGGCGGCGTTGATTGCTTTCCGTCGGGTGACATGCCTGCTCGTTTGCCTTCCCATCCCATAAAAAAATAATTAAGCTTCGATTGTTACGAAATGAGGTGTAACAGCAAAACGTCGCTATTTCTAGAGGCCGTCCAGAGGGCGAAGAAGAACAAAGAAACTCCATAAGTACTTTTTGCTAATTACAACGCTGTAATCGATACACAAACGTTATTTAGTACAAATAAAAACAGGAGAGTGAGAAAGAAAGAGAGCTTGAAGTCGATAGTTGAGTCTGAGGTAGGAGTAAACGGCTGTTCACATCATGCTTTGGTGCATCCGGATCCCTCATGGATGTTGTGGGCAAGCCGAAGATACTGTTACAGTTCTTTGAGCTGAGGTGGATAAAGTAGAAGCTATCCATTCAGTCAGCATGCAAAATAGGCGCATGATGGCGTGGAGTTGCGGAAATCAGCCCGTCACCCCATCTACTATCTACCCCCGCTGTATTAACCACGACTAAATAACTTTACTTTTCACGCACTGTGATAAAATAATACAACTTTATTAATTGTTTACGTTCATACTGGCTGGCACACATCACATGCACCCATTTAAACTCCGTATATTCGTTTAAGGGCTTTAAAAAAAATTACGACTCGTAATTTTTTTCGTTTGTGAAATATTATACAAAATAGCTTTTCCAGCCATAAAAGTTAAACAGTCCGTGTTTAAAATTAAAATGGGTACGCGACGTAAAAGCTTATCGGGCGGAGGGTTTGGCGCAAGTGCAGAAAGAAGAGCGTGTAATAAGCATTCATTCACAGACTGTCAGCTTCGGATGCCTCGGAGAAACTTCTTTCTTCTGATGCTTAAAGGATTTGAACGTCGCAACCACTCGGGTTAAATCTATGTTGCAGAAGTAATTGTATATTGTAGAATTGTAACATTGTCCCATTATTGGAAGTGTAGACTGCGCATATAGATAATGTTAACATCTTATTAACCATTCAAACAAGGACTATTAGTTTAGTTGGATGGTTAACAAGATTTCTTGTAATAAAAGCATAGCTTGTTTTTTTAAATACAGATAAATATGCCGTGCTTGATGATGAGATGATCGACAAAATCCATCTTTAACTTTATTATCTTAATGAAATATATATTATGTTTCATTATAAAGTCCAATAATACGTAATGTACAAAGTATATGGACAGTTAGTATTTTTACTTATATATTATATGTATGGGCAGTCAGAATATATATTATATTTCATTATATAATTGAAGATCAATTTGTCGATCATCTCATCATCAGGCAAGGCATAATTCTTTTTTTATAAAACAAGCTATGATTTTATTATAAGAAATCTTGTTTACCAACCAACTAAGCTTATAGTCCATCTTGGAATGGTTAACAAGATGTTAACCATTCCAGAAAGGAATTTTATCATATAGATAATATTAAAGTCAACAGTACTTCTTTTTACTTTTTCTTTGATATAAGGCCAATAATGGGATAATGTTACTTCTGCAACATAGGATTAAACCCGAGCGGTTGAAACGTTCAAACTCTTCAAGGTTCAGAAGAAAATAGTTTCTCCCAAATTCTGATTGTCCACATAATATTAATGGATTTCCGCAAAGTAACATTTCACTCATTAATCATATAAGGTTATTGGAATCCTCTTGTAACTTGGACCAAACAAGAAAATTACATTGTCGAATCTTCATTAAGTGAAGTTGTTTACTGAGGATCGTGTAAACAGAGACGGGTCTCGCCACTCCAGGCGGGAGCAGAATTAGACTGTCCATCGCCATTTTTGATGTTTTTTTATACATTACAAAAAAACGTTGAAATTTATTTCAAGTATAATACGTATCAACGTTACAAACGATTACACGATGTAGTTAAATGTATGAACGAATGAATCATTTATTAATGACAAAAACTAATGAACAATAGAGAGTAAGAATAATTTACAAAGAGGAAAAAAAATTACGCTTAGATGGTTTGGGTACATAGAGAGGATGGAAGAAAGACGACTGATGAAAGTAATTTAGGTTGCGGATGTGTATGGAAGGATCGGTAGGGAAAGGAGACCATACCTTGATCAAAGTGCCGGTGTTCTTAAGAAAGGCCTGGTTAAATGTACCCTTAACCGTCGAGCTTGTGTGAAGAGACTGATGAGTTTGCATGAATCAAAGAAAATGTGCCGAGATCGTAGCATATGGAGATCTGTGATCTCTGCCTACACCTACGGGAAACAAACGTGACGATATGTGTGTATAAATGTAAGAAAAAGGCAAACAATATAATATGTCTCTGTGTGTGTGAGTGAGTGACAATCTATGTGGATAGATCGACAGGCGCTGATTTTTACTGGGACCCATTGAGTCACTCGTACGACGGTGCTATATTATATAATGTACCATTCTATATTATCAGGAGGATCATTATATATTTATTTATCAAGTCAGGGAATATCTTCGCTTAGCCGCCTATCAGATAGTTAAGGTATAGGTACACGGGTACGCGACCCCGGCCTCCCGAGCTACTACCGTATCACTTTTTGTCTTCCGTTGCGGTAGTATCATATTCCTATCATCCTGTCTAAATCTATCTTTACTTTCCCCTGCCTTTTCTTTTCTTCTCTATCCTTTTCCCTTCCTCTCCGGTTGATGACGAGATCCAATCCACGGTCTGCCGTGCCAATGGATGCGTGGCTAAGGACGAGCTGAGTCGCAAGCGTGCCGACCGTCCCGCGATCGAGATTGCTCGTGTACTAGAGTGCCTTACCTCAGCATGCAGGGCTCTGCTGGGGCTGACCTCCACCCTTCCTTGCGGCTCGTGAGATTCACTATGACGAATTCTAATATACCTAATTTAACGCCAACCGTATAAAAGCTAAACTGATTTTTTTCTGGGGACAATGACTAATACTTGATTATTCAATTTAGTCAAGCTCCAACGAAGATACCAAACAAACTAGAGACTAAGAAAACAACTCACAACTTATTCCCAGGCTTCTAATTAGGTCGTGTGACGATTTTATCAACGATCCACTTCTACAAATTTCCTCTTGCAAGTTGAAGGGAGCAAAGTTTCAATAAATTTCTTTGGAGTTCACAGGCGGTCAGAGAAATTGCCTCATGCCTTTTCGGCAATTGAAACTGAACTCACAAAGTCTTTCGCAGATAAAGACGTTTTCAATAATGAACTGAACTCCGTTGAAAATAAAGATAATATTCCATGAGTACCATTATTTAGATTTAAACGAAAATCTTATTTAAATTTCAGATAATATTAGTAATTGACCCTGACCTTAAATTTTAAAAATATATCAATGATCAAAACGTTGGAGTAAACGAATGCTGGAGTGGAGATCGCGTCTCGGTAAATGTAGTGTGGGACGCCCCCCGGCTAGATGGTGCGGCGATCTGCGCAGGGTGGTTGGCAGAAACTGGATGCATGAAGCCGAAGATCTGGTTGGGTGGCGCTTCATGGGGAGGCCTATGTCCAGCAGTGGACTGCACCAGGCTGTTGATGATGATTGACACGATTAAATCAGTGTATCAATTTACTGCTAAAAATTGATCTCTCCAAAGCCAGATAAACTAATCACATCTTCATATACACGTTTTTTTTAACACTTGTTAACGTTTTTTGTCCCACTGATGAGCGCGGGCCTCTCCATTTCTGGAGGAACGGACATTAACCCACCACGCTTGTTCAATGCGGATTGGCGGGGTTACCAGATTCGGAATAAATATTTGTCATCCATACATATATTTAGTCCGATGTGGGAATCGAACCCGCGACCATTGACTTCGCGGGTGGAGGGCCCCGCCACTGAGCCAATTGGCCGTGAAATATATTTAAAAAATAATAAATAAACAAATTATTTTTTTGTCCGAATAAGGTAACAAAATATTGTTATATATTGAACTTAACTATTAAACATAAAATCTTATAATCTAATATATTTATATATAATCTTATCCTAGGCAAAAGAAGTGGCTCAGCTTTTGCTAATAGGGGAAGGGAATCCCCTGTAGCGCTGATTTTTAGTTACTCCCTTCCCGCAAGATGTTATGCGGAAGTTTTGCGGGAGGATTGAGTGCGTACGTGTGTTTAGGTGTGCGTGGGTGTGTGTGCGTGTGTGTGTGAGTTATTGTTTAAAATAGTCCTTTAGGCTTAAAAGATTTATAGAAACATGTTGTATATTTTCTACAGCAACTTGTCTGTTAAGCAGAACACTTCATTTTCGCTTATCAATAAATATAATAAAGGAGATAGATTTAGTTTATATTCAAAATCGGCTTTTATTAACTGGATTACTTTAGGATTTACAGTAGTAGAATTCATTTCTCTCCCATTTCTCGTGTTACGCATTCGTTCATTTCCTTATATCATCAACAAATGCCAACAACGCAGAGACTATAGTTCTGCAAATATTCACAGGTGGCTCACTTACCACAATCAATCGCTATTTGTCTAATCATCTTCCATAAAGTAGAAGAAGACTACATGAATGGCTAATAGATGCCAATATTTATAATATTACGGACTTTTTTGCTTTAAAGAGAGAGAGAGAGAGATCAAATGTATATAATAGATAAACATATAGTGTAAAATATAAAGTGATATATAAATGTAATAATAAATTATAATTTTAATAATACTATAATAGTTTAGTTATGTATTTAGATTTGTAATAATTGTTTTAGTTATTTCTAATAGTATGTAATAATTAATGAAATTTGTACGCCGTAAGTGGCAATGTGAATGTGGCTTTTATACGTCTTTTTTTCATCTTGTTACACCTCAAATTATACAAATAAAGAATTATTATTCTCTTTTATTTTCTCTTAATTTCTCATAATTTTCTCTTAATAACAATATTATTAATATAAAAAAAAGAATTATTATTATTATTAAAGTATTTATAAGTTGGCGGATGGAAATTTATAAACACGACTATGCATTTACTGTTTTATTCGTTCAAAAAACGAACGCTAAATGTATGCATTGTCTATGAATTGCAAATCATTTTAAAATTGGAACATTCATTGTGATTCATGATTTTCCCTCGTGCGATTGTCATTCGCAAAAAATTGTAAAAGTTTTAAAGTAATATTCGATTTCAATTTAACATTATACAATATCAGGCTGACATTCCATTTATGGATAGATAGATATATTCTTTATTGTACACCAAAAACAAAGTTAAACAGGTTTGTGGTCAAGGATTATCTATGCTTAGCTTCCCGAAAGTCATGGTATTGGTACGTGGATACGCGACCCCGGCCTCCCGGGCTATTACCGTATCACTCCTAGTCTTCCGTTACGGTTGCTATAGTAGTCTCCTTATCATTTTGTCTAAATCCATCTTTCCTTTCCCCTGCCCTTCTTCTCTCTATCCTTTTTCCTCCTCTCCGCCAATCCATGGTCTGCCATGGCTATGGATACGTGGCTAGGAGCGAGCTTAGCAAGCGTGCAGACCGTCCTGGGGTCGGCTCTCACGGGACTATAGTGCCTTATGTCAACATGCGGGGCTCTGCTTCGCCCTCGTGGGATTCACAATATATACTTAGTCTGGCCATAAACACTGTTACAATTAAAAATAAAAATATTACATTTGAATTTGGAATCTGTCATTTTTATACGATTGTTTATTGTGTTTTCTCATTTTGGCGCCAATTACATTGTGCAATATTTTGCGATATTAAAATGGAGTGGGGTGATAAAGAGAACCGAATCGCTGTGATTGCATTATACAAAGTAGGTATGGAGCCAAAAGCGATTTTTAAAACTCTTCATACACTTGGTAGTAAATGTTTGTGTACCGGGCTATTAATAGATACAATGAGACCTCCTCTGTTTGTGACAGAAAAAGACCTGGTCGTCCACGTAGTGTTCGTACGAAAAAGGTGGTCAAAGCAGTAAGGGAAAGAATTCGAAGAAATCTTGTCCGAAAGCAAAAGATTTTATCTCAGGAGATGAAGATAGCACCTAGAACCATGTCGCGTATTTTAAAAGATGACTTAGGACTTGCAGCCTATAAGAGACGGACTGGTCACTTCTTAACTGATAATTTAAAAAAAGAATAGGGTGGTAAAATCGAAACAACTACTGAAGCGGTACGCAAAGGGAGGTCACAGAATTTTTTTTTAAATTGAGCAACATTTTAACAAACAAAATGACCGTATTTATACTCAAAGCTCTAAGGAAGCTTCCCAATTGGTCGACAGAGTGCAACGTGGGCATTATCCGATTTCAGTGATGGTTTGGTGGGGTGTTAGCTATGAAGGAGTGACTGAGCCATATTTTTGTGAAAAAGGTATCAAAACATCGGCACAAGTGTATCAAAATACCATTCTTGAGAACGTAGTTAAGCCCCTTAACAACACCATGTTCAGTAACCAAGTATGGTCCTTCCAGCAAGACTCGGCACCGAGTCATAAACCTCGTTCCACGCAGTCTTGGTTGGAAGCGAACGTTTCGGACGTTTCATCAGAGCTGAAGACTGGTCGTCGTCTAGTCCCGATCTTAATCCGCTGGATTATGATTTATGGTCAGTTTTAGAGAGTACGGCTTTCTCTAAACGCCATGATAATTTGGAATCCCAAAAACAATCCATACGATTGGCAGTGAAGAATTTTCCCATGGAAAGAGTGCGTGTTTCTATTGATAACTGGCCTCAACGTTTAAAGGACTATTGCAGCCAATGGAGACCACTTGTTAGCTTTTTATATTTTTAATTGTTTTATATTTATGTATTAAAGTAACACACTGCAAAAGTAATAAATGTTATTTGGAATTAAAAAAATACTTTTTTCTTTGTTACAATATTTATACTAGCAAGACTAGGTATATATATATATATATATATATATATATATATATATATATATATATATATATATCTATCTAATAATTCATGCTACAGACAAATAATATGCCATTCTTGACAAAGCATTCATCTGCAGCGTGGCTCTACCTAGTAAACTAATGGCAGAATCGAATCCACTGCCTTCGATCGTCAACGCAATTATTTTTGGATGGATAATTACCGGAGAAAATTAAGTAATATATTCAGTTATCGGTATACATTAAATATGGCAAAGAAAAAAAAAAATTATTTTTATGAAATATTTATTAAAAATGTCCTTAATATACACCAAAAATTATACAACAAAAAATCTTGCTAATTCAAATAGACATCATTATCATTCCAATATGAACTGCACCAAAACCAACCTAATTTGGTCGCGTAATATTTACAGGATTTCTTTGAAGTCCCATAAAACAATATTTTTGTATGAACGCTATATTATTTGAATGTTACTTACTGACATACATATTTTTACAAACGCGAATTTTAGTTTTCTCGGGTAAGTAAAAAGTCACGGTGTATAATAGTGAAAAGAATGATACATTACAGCAAATATTCATATGTTTGAACAAAACATGCTACTGTGTTAGTCCAGAAAAAAGCTTAGAGTTTTGCTGTCAGTTACAGAGAGATCTGTTGACGAGGGTGGAAGAGATAATGCATCAAGGACCATAATTTTATTTAACTCCAAAATCCTATAGCCTTATATCTTTAATAGGTCGGTGAAAATATTTTTAAACTTTTGTTTATTATGTCAAAATTAAATTTTTAATAAAGTTTATAAGGAGCTATTGGCACAGTGATTAGACTACCTAACTCGTTGGTCAAGTGTTTTGAGTTCAAATCTCAGGCGGTATAAACATTTGTTTTAAAAACACAAATAAGTTTTTGGCTCTCTAGTGTCAAGTAAGCTTTATGAGCTGTACAATGAGCCGAACGTCATCAAAACTATTGAAATTGGGCGCCTTCGTTGAGCTGGGCACGTAATACGGATGGAGTCTAGAGTACCCCAACACCTACTCGACGGCAAACCAAATGGTCGTAGAAGCCACGGAACGCCTAAGCTCAGATGCCTAGATGGAGTCGAGGACAACTTAAAGGCAATCTGTGTGAGGGGCTGGAGGAAAAAAGCTAAACGAAGATTCTACTGGAAAAATTTACTGAACCAGGCTAAGGCCCACCCCTGGCTGTAATGCCTTGATGATGATGATGAGTGCCAAGAAAACGCCGTCATCCATAGACATTTGTAAATTCAGAGGCACTGGAAATATGTTGTCATCCTTAAGGTCCAATGATACATAAGAAGCGTGGGGGAAAAAAGAGGAAGGTAAGATAAACAAAAGGAGAAACACATTGAACCTCTGGACCAGTAGCAAAGTCTATTACAGGTTCGGTTTTCTGTGAGAATGCGGTGCTTTCCCGCACAAACTATCTTTTCGTGTAGAAGATAAAAATCTGCCAAAAAATTATGTTTTCAAGACCTAAACGGCGTAGTGGGAAAATGTTCGCTTTCTGCCAAAAGTTATTTATTTTGTTTTCCCGTATATATATATAAGGATAAATATTCGTAATCTGGGTGTTCGTAATTATGTTTGTATATTTATGACAGTATCGAATTACTTTCAGCGCTGTTTTTACACAACTACAATAATGGAAACCTTCAAAAAACAAGCTTAGAGATTTCTCAAAGGCCATCAACGTTTCTGCAATGGCTTTGGTGTTGTGGAAGTCTGTAGATGGCGTTCAATTCTTGTTCATTTGTTTTTTAATACCATGAAATCTACGATACAAAAGGGTATCATTTGAGGTAAAAATTGAGGTTAACCACATTGGACAAGAGTGATTAGTCCGTTTCTTTATAAATGGAAAGGCCTGTGCCCAGCAGTGGGAAATATATGTGCTGTGAAAAAAATTATATTAAAGTAAAAATTTCGTATATTTATTTTATTGCAAAAGTTAACATACATATTGTCACGACTGTTTCCCATAGTGATAGGCACGTGACAGGTGGTGGTGACTGTATTCTGTTGTAAAATACTACATTTTACAACAGAATACAGTCTATAATTAATGACGTCATTTCACAGAACACGACCGATTGGCTCAGTGGCGGGGACCTCCGCTCGCGGAGTCAATGGTCGCGGGTTCGATTCCCGCATCGGAATAAATATTTATATGGATTTATAAATGTTTATTCCGAGTCTGGTAACCCCCCCAATCCGCATTTCCTTTCCTGCCCCTTCCTTTCTTCTCTATCCTTTCCCTTCCTCTCCGCCAATCCACGGTCTGCCGTGCCAATGGATGCGTGGCTAGGGGCGAGCCTAGTCGTAAGCGTGCCGATCGTCCCGGGATCGGGCTCCCCCGGGTACTATGGTGCCTTACCTCAGCATGCAGGGCTCTGCTGGGACTCACCTCCATCCTCCCTTGCGGCTCGTGGGATTCACTAAGACGAATTTAATATACCTAATTTGTCGAAAATGACGGCTACGTGGTTCGCCACCCGTCACGTCCTGATTTCCACGAGGGCGAAAAGTGACCAATGACGAGCCGTTTCTATGCGATGAATAGCAGCGGATGGAGCTCTGTGGTCTCTGCCAACCCCTGCGGGGGATAGGCGTGAATATATAAAAAATAATATAATAGTAAAAATTTCGTATATTTATTTTTTTACAAAAGTTAACACACATACATACATATTGTCGCGCCTGCTTCCCGTAGTGGTAGGCAGAGCCCACAGATCTCCATCCGCTACGATCCCGGCACACCTACCTTGCTTCCTCCACACTAATCCATCTTTTCAGCCATCCTTCCACTCATATTCATCGTAGCGAAACGGCTCTCCGTTAGTCGCTTCTAGCCCTCTTGGGAACCAGGAAGTGACCGGTGGCGAACCAAGACCCGATTGAAGAAGTTAACCATTTCACTAATATACATTTTAAAACACAATACAGTCTATAATTAATGACGTCATTTCACAGAAGAAAAATACTTATGTAAAATTTCAGTCTACTCGTACACAAGTCATAATTCATCCAGCAGGAACATTAATCGAACGGAGGCAGCGAGGTCCCCACTTCCCGGCGTCTGTGGCCAAACTTATATCGCCTGGAGAGTTGTCTTAAAAATTAGCGTGGTACCTTGAAAGATGTTTTGGTGTGGAACAAGGGAAAGGGTATAGCGATTAGAAAAATCATTTATTCAGTACCGTAGTGAAACATTGATAAATATATCAATAATGTATTAAAACTTTTTAATTAAATATAATAAAGTTAAAAATAAAAATTAATTTTTTTACATATCCTCCCTCTCCTACCCCCTCCCTCCCTCCTCCCCCTCCCTCCCCCTCCCCTCCCCTCCCCCTCCCCCACCCCTTACCTCCCACTCTCATAATGACACTTTCTTTAAAGGTCGGCAACGCTTCCATCGGCATATCTACTGCGTACCTGCTCGTTTGCCTTCCTATCGATCGACTGACGTCTTTCGAGGGACATATCACCTTTCCTAGTATAACAAATTAATATTGAATACAAAATGTAAAATTTTATTCATTAATAAATTAACTTCACTTCGAAGAGTTTCACTATATCGAAGATAAAATCCCTTAGAGATCCCGTGTCGCCGTATCAGTACAGCTAGCACGTTATATAGCGTTATCTACTTTTAGGTCCTTTGTACTTTGGAATGGGTCATCGCGAAGTAAAATCATATTTATAATGAAAGTGGATAGCACATGGGCGTCCGGAATTCAACCGCTCACCGTACGAAGCGTGGTAGCTAAGCTACCACTCTGTCGCCGGTTTTCTGCGAGAGAGTGGTACTTCCCCGGGCGAGCCGGCTCATTCATGCTACGGACAAAAAATATGCCACTTGTAAATATGACAAAGTATTCGTCTGCAGTGTGGCTCTACCACTTCAAAAATTATTACAGGGCATGTAAGCTAGGTAGACGCGGGCACGCGTAACTATCAAATACGAGGGCCACTAAATACATTGCCTTCCTTTAAAAAAGATGTAGGTGATAACTCTAAAGAAATACCATTAAAATAAATGCTTTGAAGTTGTGAACTTGAGACAATACAAATTGTTGTTCAAATAAAAATTTCATAATTCGTTTTATCACTTGCACCACACGTCAAAAATAATTTTAAGTCATCTGGGAGTTTTCGAAGAGTTTTGTCGGAAGATTAAGATAATTAAAATACTTAATGCTTAAGTTGCGGTGCCGTGGTTTGGACGATCGCGGAAGAATTTGCTTAGAGGATTTCTCGGTCTTTTTTAAAAGTAACTTAGTCATTTATGTTTACTGAAGTGTCTTAACGTTTGCTATTTGTAAGAACTGCAACAATTATTTATTATTGTTCATTGTCTTGCTTACTCAATTTTGGTCACCCTAATTTATCATCAAGTTTATTTACTTCAATAACAGTTTTAGTTTAGCCTCAGCCTTAGCTTAGGTTTTTAGTTTAGTTTAACCTTTTGATGTCTTCTATCGTTTCCGTAGGTTCCAGAATCAAGGGTTGTCTTCCGTAGAGTCTACTATACCTGATTATGCCTCGTGTTGAGACGTGTGCAACGCGTGGGTGGAGAGTTGCTGACGGTCGTTTTTCGGTAAAATTTAGTTTAAGTTCCCCGTATATCTACTTCTTCCAATGGAAAACACATATTATTATTTTTCTGTTTTTGTTTGCTTGTTGCGGATGTTAACTTAGTAAAAGTTCTGACTGTCCATATAGTGATGGATTTCCGCAAAGTAACGCCTGACTCATTGTTTGAACATAGTTTCACTTACATATAATAATATAACTCTAAACAAACATCAGTTTCTAGTTCCCTGTTACAACTCATCGAGGTATTCCAAATCTACACTGAGTGTCACAAAGTTAGAGAAACTTTGGTAACAGATAACAAAGCGGCTATTCGCGAGCAGACATCTCTGATGTCCTATTTATTTGCGTAAATGGGCCCGCGAGATAAGCAACGCCTCTTTGTCAGACTCGATCCCATTCTTTCGCGAAGTCGACAGTTGACTCTACAACTTTTAATAAATAGAAAACAAGATTAATGGCAAATGCTATCAAATGAAACAGCCGAACTGAATTATATTCAGTGAAAATTTTTCATTACAAAAGACCTTTCGTATCTTTGTCGTCCAGTTTTTTGAAGCATATATGGGTGTCTCTCTTTTCTTACTCTTACTATCTTTCTCACACCCTGTTTGTATTTCTGTATGGAGGTGGTAGAGTACACGCAGTTGACTGTAGTTATATATAGGCTTAAAGCTGTATTACTCTACTATTGTTTGTTTTATTGTATCGAATCAGGTTAATGGAGCCTTGAACACGTTTATGAAAAGTCAGAATTAGTCTAAAACGGCCCGACCGTTGGTTCATCAGGGTATGCTTGTTCCGACTCTGATGTACGGTAATGAAAATTGGGTTTGGCAGGAGAGTCAGGTAAGCAGACTTAATACAGTGGAAATAAGAGCATTAAAAAGTATATATGGGGTAACTTTGAATGATAGAATAAAGAATGAGAATATAAGAAAGCGATGTGAAGTAAGAGAAAGAGTCGTGACAAAAGTTGAGAAAGAGATGCTTAGATGGTTTGGGCACATAGAGAGGATGGATGAAAGACGACTGGTTAAAGAAATTTACGTTGCTTATAGAAACGTGTCCTAAGACACAATGGTCTCTAGCTGCTTTCACTCTTTGTCTGTCACTGTTTTCTGTATTCCGTGATTTTCTGTACCAGGTTGTCCCTCTAATAATCTTAATGTCATCTGTCCATCTCTTAACCTGTCTGCCTCTCTTTCTTTTACCACCACTTGGTTGCCACTGAGTTATAATTTTCATCCATTTTATAGAAATAGAAATAAAATAAAATAAAAAAACTTTATTTTTAACACCTTTTTACAATAACTAAAATTAAACCTTAATAATATTATAATATACCAATAAACAAACCAAACAAAAAGAAAATAATTTTAATCTACCAAGTGTAATAAAATGGTTCTTGATCAGCATATGCCAGGCGTTCTATTGGAGCATCTAGCGCTGGTTTTTAGCAAGAACCAACGTGGTCAGGCAGATCCTACTGTTCCTTTTCATATGTCCTGTCCATTGTCATATCTTCTACCTTTTGTTACAGATCTAATGTCTTCTGCTCTTTTAGGGTCTTTTATCATTAATCCTAACACATAATACAAGTATCCTAGAGAATTCGCCTTAAACAAAACAGAATTGTTATAAATAAGCATAGCGGAGTTTTCATAGCTTCAAGAATTTTATACCTTTCTGCATAATAATGCGGAATAAATTAATTTTATCTTCGTCTGCGTCCCTTATTCCTCCTGGATATAAAATTTAACGTCTTTAAAATGAAAATAATAATTTTTGAAAATGTAACGAATACTTTTTTTGTATTTCAACACTAATTATGATAACCTCTGCTTTTTAAACAACCTCCGCGCCACTTGTTAGAACTGCGGGAAACGCTGACGCATGCTACCGCAGCCCCGACGTCGCTGTCCCTACTTAGGGGCCAATCTTATAGTGGGAGTGGAGATGAGGCTCCTCAACTCAACTCCCTACTTTGGGGAGCCTAAACCTCGGTTATGGAAACTCTCCTCCGCCGCCCTGTTTGCTGCCTGCGAATTGGCAGAGCAGATGAGTTTTCTCTCTACCTTCCCGTAGCCTCCTTCCTTGCTAAGAACTTCTCACAGAAGGCAGCCCTGGCCATCCACGAAAGATATTCCTGACATAGCGAAAGCTAGTATCATCCCCCACTACTGCGACGGGGTCAGAGCTCAGCTCCGACCAAGCAGAATACTCCTCGATGATAACCTCTACTGTAACTTCTGTTGATCATCCAGTTTCTGCCAACATCCTTGAAAGAAGTCTCACAATCTGTGGCTTTTCACATTACGTTTGCCAAGACGCGGTGTCCACTCCAGCATTCTCACACTCCAACTGTTGTTGGTTCTCCGAAAAACATGACCAGCCTCGCAGTACCATCTCAGTGACTTTAGTTCTTCGGTAGATTTCATTATTCTGAATCATATCCATCATTCTCAGAGTTTCGTGTACTACTTCTACATTTTTGTGGCCTTGTTCAAATTATCTACTTTTACTTTTTTCGGTTTTAAATATCCCTGAAAACCCTGATTAATATCCGGTATATTAATCAGTGTTTTCAGGGATTTCAGGAACATATTTTTTCAGCGATTGCATTGTTATATTTTGTTCTATTAAGATAAATAACTTGTGTTTATATAATTTGATTAAACCACTTAAAACTTCTCAAGTTAGCAGACTGAAGTGGCAATGGGCTGGACACGTTTGTCGGAGAACCGACAATCGTTGGAGTAGACGAGTGCAAACGTAATGTGGGACGCCCTCCTGCTAGATGGAGCGACGATCTGCGCAAGGCGGCTGGCGGAGACTGGATGCGTGTAGCCGAAGATCGGGATAGGTGGCGCGCCTTGGGTGAGGCCTATGTCCAGCAGTGGACTGCCGCAAGCTGATATTGAACTTAAAATTTAAATTACAAAAAGTACAATATATACCAATATTTGGATAAACCGATGATATATATAACAGTATATATAAGCCTATATTGCTAATACGGTGACATAACTACGTAAGTAACGACTGCGGTAAAATGTTCCAATTTGTTAATAAACAAACCGGGTGTAGTTCATTTGTCATTGTGGTGGGTAGGCGTTACTAGTCGTTTGGCTCAAGTCACGAGAGTACAGCGGGGAATCTACATACATATAATACATATCGTCACGCCTGTTTCCGGTAGGGGTAGATAGAGACCACAGATCTCCAGCCGCTACGATCCTGGCACACCTTTCTTGCTTCTTACACACTCATCCATCTTTTCATCCGTCCTTCCTCTCACATTTAATCGTAGTGAAACGGCTCTCCATTAGTCGCGTCTCACCTTTGTGAGAAGTAAGACATGACGGGTGGCGAGCCACGTTGCCGTCATTTTTTAACAAATTAGCTTTATTAAAATTCGTCATAGTGAACCCCACGAGCCACAAGGGAGGATGGAGGTCAGCCCAAGCAGAGCCCTGCATGCTGAGGCAAGGCAATATAGTACCCGGGGGAGCCCGATCCCGGGACATCTCTTTTAAAGACTAACAAAGAATGGATTAAAAAATGGATGAGTGATGGATTAAGAATGACAAATGACAGACAAAGAATGGATTAAATGATGATGAGGTTGGAGAATTCTAACATTGTGATTGGGTCCTAGTTAGGGACAATGTCGTTGAAGATGCAGTGCAGCTTGGCCTTTGTTATCCCGCAGTTTAAAAAGATTAAATGTGTTATAAAAAAATCGACGAAAAAACTAGTCCTTCGAGGATGAAAATCTCTGTAATTCATTTTTCACTAACGATCGCTTCTAAACCCGTTTGATCGAGGAGCGTTTTATTGTAATCGCTAACCGCTCGTGACTTTCAACGCGCAATAAATAGAAACGTTGCGGTTATGGTGGCGTATGTTCAAATTACAAGCACAAATTTATTATAACATTTGATCACAATCATGTGTCAAGCTTTAATGTTGTCGCCGGAGGTTTTTTATGTGAATCTACTTTTTCAATTCCCACTTTTATAATAGTTTAAACTCTCCCTATGTATATTTATATATGTTGTTCACATTTTCAATCGTTAATAAAATACTTTTGATTCATCTAATCAAATATCTATTTGAATTTGAGTGAGTTCAAATAGATATTTTTTAAACTTGTGGTTGGTGGATGACACTTGATGTTAATATAGTTTTTTCATAAACTCATTCATCAATTAAATTAATTTTAGTTTTATATGGGACAGAAAAAAAATTCTCTGAAATTTAGCAGGATATAAATTTACAAAATACCGTCAGTGGCGAAGTCAAGAAGTGTAGATCGTTGGAAAAATGTAGGAATTGAATTTAAAAATGTTGTTTTTTATTACAACCGTTAAGCCTGTTTAACCTTTTGTCTTTCGTGCCACGCTGCAGACGAATACTTTGTCAAGAATGGCATACTATTTGTCTGTAGCATGAATGGGCCGGCTCGCGTAGGGAAGTACCACACTCCTGCACAAAACCGGCGTCTGAGTGGTAGCTTAGCTAGCGCGCTTCGTACTATTATACGTGAAACGTCAAGAAGTTTTTTTAAAAAAAGGAAATTGAATTTAAACTAAGAAAGAGTCTGATTTAGTAATGTCCACAAGACTTTTATTTAAAGTTTTTAATACAATGGAATAATATCGGGAGGTCTTTACGCAACCGAGAGCTCGAGTTGACTGACTATACCCATCGACTGTGGCTCTGAGTCGATATTGCTGACACAGCAGCCCTCAGCTCCATAGGATACAGTGAATGGATATAACACCTCCCCCCATTAGGAATAAACTTCAAAAAAAATGAAGTTTATGGTAAAAACAATTAAATTTGCCTTCTTATGGAAGGAGCAGGATTTTCCATTGCAATTTCAGATTCTGGGTTAATTCTTTTAGAAACGTTTTGAATGGATTTGGGGTTTTCAGCGACTTGGTTTAATTCGATGTCTGCTGAAACCTGGGGTTGGTTAACTTTGAATGCTTTACGGTTGCGCAAGGATTTAACAAATTTATAAAATTTAAAAGATAACAAAATAAAAATTAATATTAAAATAAGAATAGTAAAAATAGAATAGTGTGTCCCGTATCGAACTATATATGGAGTTTCTAAAACTTTATCTGCATCACTTAAAAGGGATTTTAAAAGGACTTCATTATTTTTTGTATTTAAATCGTCTAAGTCAATGTTTTGTAATTTAATCGGCGAAGGGGACACATTATTTATATAACTAGAGATAGCTTCATAATTACAGCAAGAAAAATTAAGTAAATTAAAATCTAAGTTTACATGGATATTTGTTAAGTTTAAAATTTCATACTTTGATACAATTTTCATATTCTTTGAAAATGCTGAACATTCATAAGGGATATTTAATATTCCGGTACCGTGTAAATCTATGTCGATAAGTTCGTGGCCGGTACAGTCGATAGACACCTTCACTGGTTGGGATTGTATGTAAATCCACTTATTATGTAAAATCGGTTTCCAGATATTAACACTGCCATATATAAATTTTGTTTCACAATTCACTGGTAGAGCACTAATTACTTTGGTCATGAGTTCAATTTCACAAATAGGCTTGACATTCGACGAGAATGTGTTAGGGATGTCGCAAACATACGTCGCCGGGTCGAGCGCCTTGCACTGGTCCAAATTATCTATCTGACTATACTGAGACTTGTCCCGGGATAACGCAACATACTTAGAGTTAGGTATAATCATACTATATGTATTAGGCTTACGAAGATTATGAGGTATTGGTAAGGCTAAGCTATGAAATAGATCGAACTCTGTAGGAGATACTAATGGAAGCTTAAAAATAAAAACTACCCTATTTTTATTAAAATAACAACTTATTCTAGAGATATCCATAATAATATTCATATAGCTTATATCTAAAGGTACAGGTAATTCAATATTGTTAGGTAGGTGTCGATAATTATCGACGAGCTCTCTAAACAATTGTCGTGGTGTTATCACGAATGGATGTAGGACGTTTAGTCTACTTAGTAAAATAGAGCTTATCAATTCTTCCATTTGAAAAGATAATGTTACAATTGAGGTCTCCAAACAATTTAAGAAGGAGTTCAATTTTGATTTAACAATCAATGTGTTGGATAAAATTGAGATGTTTTTTAGGTTTGCAGAGAGTTTATCAATAGCATCGTTGAGTCTAGCTTCATTAAATTTTAGTTGATGTAAAGTTTTATTATAACTGGAAATTGTTGATGTTGTGACTAAAATATTTTGTTTCATTAGTGAAGCTAGACTTTTTTCATTATTTTGTACAGTAGAAATTGCATCGTCATATCGTATAGCGTCGTTTTCGTCCAAAGTACCAAATATTGTTTTAAAAGCGGTGCCTACACCACCTATCCACGCGCCGCGTTTGATTCTATTGTCAATTAAATGAGAGATAGCCGAATATTGGTTAATCAAATCATGGTATTGTACTGTGTAAGGTTCTAAGCTGTTGTTACATTCTAATTCCCCTATAGTGGGGGTTTGCTGGCATAAAAATCTAGCGGTGCTTAATATTGTCTGTAAATTTTCTAAATGCGAATTTATAAATTCGATATTAATAGGTGTGATTACATTTAGATGGCCCGATTTAATTTTCATTTTGCCCACATGGTCAAAGTATATACCAGGACTTGTGGTTATTGGAAGATTAAGTTGTGGTGAAGCGCTGAAACAATGAAGAGAAAAAAAAATTATATATATAAGTTTAGGAATGATATACAAGTACCTACAACCTATTGTTGAGGTTGGCCAGTGGCCGGTTTTAGTTCGTCATAATGATATTTGACATGTTTTCTATTAATCAAAAGGGACGCTGTGTTGAATCCGTGTATCTTAACAATTTTGTAAGGGCCTTTCCAGATGGGGGACAATGCTTTCCGTAATCTTAAGTGATTTTTTAGATAAACTAGGTCGCCAACTTTGTAAGCTACGGATCGGGAGTGGTTATCGTAATAGTTTTTGGAGTTTTGTTTTGACTGGCCTATATTTTCTAAAGCCTTATTTCGCGAATGTTGCAATCTATGTTGGAGCATTCTTATGTATTCGGGGTATGTTGTATCGGGTGTGGAATTATAAATGGAGCTGGGAAGATGGGGTTTGTGACCAAACAACAATTCATACGGCGTAAAGTTGGTAGTACAATGGACATTGGTATTGTAGGTAAGCATTGCTGTGTATACATATCGGGGCCAGTTGTCTTGTTGTTGGTTCACAAAAGATTTTAAGTATTCTTTAAGAGTTGAGTGACTGCGCTCAAGGGCGCCCTGAGTTTGGGGGTGATATGGAGTGGACCATAATTGTTTAATTTTTAAAAATTCACAGGTTTTTTTAAACAGATCAGCTGTGAAATTAGTACCCTGGTCAGTAAGAATTGTCTGAGGTATTCCAAATATGGAGATAAAATGGATCAAGCAGTCGCTTGTTTCTTCGGCTGAAGTTGACCTTATAGGGTATGCGATGGAGAATTTAGTGAGATCATCCTGTAAGGTGAGAATATATTTTAGTTTCGCAGTACCAGACTCTGGTAAAGGACCAACTATGTCTAGGGAAACTCGTTGGAAGGGAGCAGTGGAAGTAGTAGTGATCTGCATGGGAGCTCTATTTGTTTTGCGAAAGGCTTTATTTTCTTGGCACAGTTTACAGCTTTTGATATAATTTTCGATGTCAGCACGCATTCCTTTCCAAGAATATCTCTCTTGAATTCTCTTCACCATTCTTGCATAGCCTAAATGTCCGGATACAGGCAAGTCATGGTTATCCTTTAAAATAATGGGGATT